>VRLP01000561.1:0-177500 GCA_009660295.1 Lophius piscatorius | reverse complement strand
GCCTAGAGATCTGATGAGAGGGATGGAATATCCGGCAGTTTCTGAAGAAAGAGGGAAGGATGAGAGAGAGAGAGAGAGAGAGAGAGAGAGAGAGGGAGTGGGTGAGAGCGGTGTTTCATCACAATCTTCCATTCTTACTTTTCTTCCTTCTCCAGCCCACTTTTTCTCTCGGCTAATCCTCGTTCATCTCCTCATTTCCTCTTTCTTCTCTTCATCAGTCTGCATAATCTGTTACCAGATCGGATGTATCATAGAACCTCTTCTTCCTCCACCTGCCATCTCCTCTTCATGTATTCTTCCCTCGAGCTGCTTCCTTCCCTCCCCCTGAATGCTCCACTCTGCCTCTGTCTCTCTCCCTCTCTCTTTCTCTCTCCCTCTCTCTCTCTCTTGCTCGTCTCCTCCCTTCCACAATCTCATCCCTCCCTCGTTCCCTCAGCGCTTGGCTGAGAGTTTTCACTCGGTTCTGTGACCTTTTAAAAACTGCTGATGAAATTCTACTGCTCAACCCATTATGGACGACAGAGGGAGGGAAAGGGGGAGGGATGATGGGAGGGAGATGAGGTCAGCTGGGGCAGGGTGAGATAGAGAGTGAGTGAGTAGAAGCTATGGAGAGAGATGGTGGCAGAGAGGAGGAGGTATAGAGAGCAGCAGAGCCGGAGCGAAAAACAGATTGAGGAAGTGGAAAAAGTCCTACAGTCAGACAGGAGGCATCAGGACTTGTTATAAACAAATCCGAGACACGTCGAGGTAAATACGGGCCCTATTTACTCTCCTCAGATTTCATTGTCTCTCCGCATTAATCGTAAAGTTGATTCTTCTAATAAAACTCCGCGGCAATAGCAGTTTTCTGTTAACTTAATTAAGGCCGCCTGCCTGCACCGTATCCCGCTGTGTATAGCAAAAAGCAATCTCCTATCGATTGTGTTCGCGCAACGATCAATTAATCTCCATTGGAGGCTATTACCGACCATTTGTGGCTACTTAGGGCTCGGTGAGAGAGGGACGACGGTGGGGAGGAGGGGCCGAGCGAAGCGCGAGGAAAAAAGATCAAATTTTAGGAAAGTAGGGGGGGGGGGTGTAAGAGAGATGAAGAAAAGCGAAAGAAATCCCTCTAGGAAATGTTCAATATCCTCTCTCAGCGATCCGCTCATGTCTGTTACAGCAGCAGTCACTCTGCTTCAGATGGAAAGTGTACAACCCAATCTGAGAGACCCACGTAGATTAGCTCTAATGCTAATGCTAATGGGTGGCCATTAGGCTTCTGTACTTAATGCTGTGGTGGAAAACCCTTAACGGTGCCGTTGAGGGAATACGTCTCATGATGCTTCGGCTTTTCCAGGAGTTCCCAGAACAACCTTTAAGGTCACCTTAAAAGTTATATTTTATTATCAAAATACATTTGATCGTGTGTCTATGCAGCGTCGTTGTACGCGCTGGTTCTTTTCAATAATATAATAAACACTCTCACAGTGTGGTGATGTGGGGAACTGTTGCTATGGTAAGAAGATGATTTTGTTCAATTATGGAAGAAAACCAAAAATAACACAGAGCACGAAAAAGGTGTTAAGCTGGAGAAGTGGAAAGTCGTGTGCTGTGTTCACGATGATACTCAAAACACTTATATGGATATTGAAAAATCACAAGCGTGTCCTTCCATTGGAAGGTGTTCAAGCCTTAAGGAGGTTTCAGAAACAAAGGCAGAATTTCATCATTTTGACCAGATCATTACTGTGAATACCTCCTAACCGCCAAAACTGAAACCAGACTTGGGAGCCTGAGGTCATATTGATGTGGACAATAACACAAAACCCTTTTACACACAAAACAAAAATCGATTGTTTTTGTATTCAGCAACACATCACCTCTACGACCTGGCGATTATGTATTCTCTCTGACATACAGTGTGTGAATACGTTACCTAAACATGTATGAGCTTGGCAAGATCTTAGAATTCAGAAGGTTAGATAATTTAAAAAATAATAATAATTTAGCACTTTATGTCGTGCTTATTTTCCCAACACATCATGTTAATTGGATGGTTGAGAGGCGGCTGACGAATCGATCAAACTCAGCAGTTGTCATGGCCCATCAATATCTCCTTTAGTGTGTGGAACACCCGTCGCTTTAAGTTGTTCTCATTTAGTATTCCAGATTTATTTTCTTCACATCTTTTTCTTTTTATGTGGGATTGTTTTTTTGTTTTGTTTTTAAATATCGATATCATTTTTTTAAAAAGTATCCTAGTACTATTTGCACATTCGTATATGCTATCACATGACTTTTGTGATAGAATAAATGAATGTATATGCTATCTCAAAAAGAATATAAATATTAAATAATGTTATTTTTTGATTTTTTATATCCCTGAAAAGACGAGGATATTATGGAATCGTCACCGCCGTAGATCCTTCGCGTTAATGCGATAACACAAAAATATTTCCACAGATCACTTTCATGCCCCTATGGTCTGTAGTGCAAGGAAGAACTGGTGTGATTTTGGGAAAGGTCGGTTGTAAATTCATGACTCTAGAGGGGAGCCTTACCTCCAAAAGTTTTTGACCATAGTTTCTCCACCGTTGGTCTGATTTAGTCCAAGCTTGGTTCTTATGAATGGATTGGAGGAGATCTATCTCGTAAATGTTATATTTTACTCACTAGGGGGAGTTTTTTTTTAATGAGTCAGGGATATTATGGAATCGTCATGTTCGTGTTCGCCGCCGCTGCAGATTTCTTGTGTTGAATACAACTATATCGTTGATCACTTTCAAACTTTATACCCACATAGACTTTAGTGTGAGGAAGAACTGGATTGATCTTGGGAAAGGTCGGCTGTAAATGAATGAGAGTAGAGGGGCGCTTTACCTCCAAAAGTTTTTTCGGGCCATTATTTCTCAGCCATAATCAGTCCAAATTTGCTGCGTAAGAATCGACTGGAGGAGTTCTATCATTTATATTTCCTCTTTTACTCTAACAGTTCATGTATATGAAAATATAATAACCCCACATTAAATTTCAAGAGCTCAATCAGGGGGATTGCTCGCACAAAGCAGGGGGCTGGGAACTTTTCGGGGACATACCCTTGCCGTCGGGGACGAGAGCATGGGCCTAGTTCTGATTCCTACTTTTGTTGGCCCCTCAGAATGCCAGCTTTTATATATCTGGCTGCAATGACTGTCACCAGATGGAAGGAGCGGATGGAGGCGGTGTTTGCAAAACGCTGTGAGTACCCTAATGTGTCATGTGGAACAATGGAGATGGATCAAAATGGCAGCAAGCGAATGAAAGCTGTGCTGTAGAGGAGCCATTGTAGGCTGTCATTACGGTCATCTACATCTCTATACTAGAGCTGGAGACAGGCTCCCTGAAACTGGGACAAGCAACCGATGGCCCACAGGCAGAATACGGTCTCCCACCTAATTTGCAATAATAAGCCCCACCTGAACAAATCCTAACTGCAATTTAGTTCCAGCAGACTTCCAACATGCCTTAATGGAATGTCAGCAGGGAGACAGATATACATACTTTAGTAAGTCTTATCTTCCTCAGAGGGAATCACCTTCCTCCCTAAAGTGTCCCTGCCTCTCAACATCTTGTTGGAGAATGTCACCATGATTCCACATGTTGATGTGCTTCAAGGCAGACACCATCAATTCATCTATTCCTTTATTTGATGCCAGGTTTGGAAGATAATCCTGAAGAGATTAATTCTCCGCTGTATTCTGACATTGTTTCCATCCCGACTAATTTAGAGAAAATCATTAAAACACCAATAATTTAATTGTGTTTCTCGCGGAGTCTTATAATGTCTGGTTCAACGGGATTGAGATTTGAAGGTCAACAAAGGTTGAAGTCAGGTGATTTTGATAAGATGGAGGGCTAAGACTTCAAACGGAATGACACACAACACATTAGAGTTCCAATATCTGCGATGTAGCAGAAGCACCGTTCAGTATTTGTCCTCGACAACCTGATCTCCATCCATTCCTCTCATCCCAGGCCGTAAGAGATCCAAGTCACAGCTCCTCGAGAAGGACCTAGAATGATTAACAATCCGACGAAACATTTCTTTATGTAAACGTGGCATTTAAATGTCAGAAACAGCGGCTAATCAGTTTGGTATTTCAACCGATCTTCCCCCTCTGCCTTTGACCGTCCACCACTCTGTGTCCATCTCTTCCTCCCGTTGCTCTTTTGTTTTCTGTCTGCTGGATACAACACTCGCTTTGCCTGGAAGCAACGATGAGACGAGAGAAGCCTGGCGTTGAATCTTTTTTTTTGTGACTGTAAATTCTGCACGTATGGAGAAGAAAACTTCATTTTTTTTCCTGTGTAGCGATAAAAATGTACCGGCAATCTTGCTTTATTTCATTTTCTGAAAGAGGGTAAAAGCTCTCTGGTTATATTTGTGAAAACTGTCTTGAATTCAAATCTCTTAGTTTCCGTTTTCCCTGTCAGCTGGGATGTTTTTAAACCAACGCTTCTGATGCATTCTTTATTTCTATGGTGCATTACCCACACTATCACCAACCCTGTAGCCGTTGAACATTGATAAAATAAGTGTGTGTGTGTGGGGGGGGTATACCTTGCAGCTACTCAGGGCAGAGACCCTTCAATCACACTCTTCCTACAGAGTCTGAGTGCTTCAGACTTTCCATTGGACCAATTATCACATATCATCTGTTGTAATAAATCATTCATCTTTTCATTATTCTCTCCTTTTTCAAATATCTGGCATACTGAAATCCAAGGTGGAGCTAAGGAGTGACTAATGGAATCGTCTAAAAGGTTTGATTCCATCAGATGAGCCAAGGCGTGTCCCGGCAGCGGCTCGACGCTGCGCTCCGAACACTCGCTTAGTCTATTTGTGATGGAGGACGGAAGCCAAAAAAAACAGAAACGACAAAAAGCATCCGGTCAGATTTCGAAAAATAAATGTGACCAGATGCTTTCAAAATAGATGTAGGATACTCGGGATCGTATAAGTCGACAGTTGAGGATGTGTTCTAATGCTGTTATTGTAGTTACTGCCCCTGACCGTCTCACCTCCTATGGGGGGTTTGGCTAAGAGCGCTAACAGCTAACAAAGCTTCAGAACATGAGGTGTAAACAGGGAGTTGTAGTTTCAATGTCAGAACTCAGAAAGTTTATAGTTGATGAATCCACTGAACAAAGACTACAAAGACTAAGACAACTAAGAGACACAGAATCTTTCAATCATTCTATTTTTATACTTTAACCATGTTCTGTGTCTGATTTCTGTTTTTTTTTTTCAAACACTTTATCCGGAAACCTCCTCTTTGGTTTTCTCCTCATTCTCCTGCCCGGCAGATCCATCTCCATTATCCTTCCTCCAGTAGATCCACTATCCCACCTCTCATGTCCCCAAACCATCTCAATCTGGTCTCTCCTACTTTGTCTACTAAACGTCTGACCTGGGTTATCCCTCTGATGTGCTCCTTTCTAATCGTGTCCATCCTCGTCACTCCCAAAGAACATCTGAACATCTTCCACTCTGTTACATCCAGCTCTGCCTCCGGTCTCTTCCTCGTCGCCTCCGTCTGTAAACCGAACCTGCAGCTACTCTTCTGTCACAGATAACTCCTGACACTCTTCTCCAACCACTCCACCCTGCCTCCACTCGCTTCTTCACCTCTTTTCCACAATCCCCATTGCTCTATACAGTTGACCCCGAGTTCTTAACTCCTTTGCCTTCTTCACCTGTACTCCTTCATCCTGACCGTTCCACCCGCCTCGCTTTCATGTAGTCTGTCTTCATTCCTCGTCTCTCCAGCACATACCTCTAATTCTCTGGGTATTGCTGCACCAGCTTCCTGCTCTACTGATCACAATGTCATCCATGGAACATCTTGTCGACGGAGACTTCTGTGTGACCTCATCTGTCATGACCTCATGCCATCCCACAATTCCTCTCTCGCCACTCTGTCGTACCCTTCCACTGAAACCACAACGACAAGATTCAACTCCTGCCGACCTTCTCTCTTCTCCTCCATCAGCGCTCTCAACGCCGACATCGCATCCGTAGTGCTCTTTCCTACATTTCTGTTATTATCTTTCTACATTATTACTGGGGGGAAAATGTCCAGCAACTTGGTCCATTAATTTATGAGTCATTTTGAGTTATTCCAAAAGGGCCCAATGGTAATAATTATGATGTCACCAATATTCATATCACGGATACGCAGGAACCATCTATTTGTTTTTCCGTAATCTTGCTATCAGACGGACAAACAAAAGGTAAAATCATAACTTCCTTGACGGAGGTAATAATAATACAAAAAAATAAAAATAAAATAATTATTATGTATTATAACAATAGTAATAATAATAATAATAATAGTAATACTACTAATGATAATAATAATTCTTTTTTAGTTATTATTATCACTAAAATCATCATAATAATAATCGTGATGTAAAAAGAAACGTTAAATAAAACACTATCGCTGATAATAAAGTAAAAATCACATTTTGAATGGTGTTCAGCCATCAGTTACAAACATTCTTGTTCCTCAACACAGTCACACAAGAACAAATACGGTATCATAGTAGTTTGTTGACATCATGACCAATTTCATTTGAATTGCAACTTTACCTGAAGCTAAAAAATACCAACCAGCTGGGCGACTCATACTCAGTAACTAGTCCGCTAATCTTATCTCCATTTTTTCTCTTCTAGTCTGGGATTTGGTTTCATAAATTGCAGATTCCAATTCAATTACAATTTATGGCGAGTACTGTCCAATGCTAGTTAGCTCAGCTAGGTCATGTCCTCTGGAGCTGATCGCTTTCCACAATGAATCCCATTGGCTTAAATGCTGGAATGAGCTGATTGGCTGTTTGGCAGGAAAGTGATCTTTAAAAAACGACTCTCTGTGGTAGAAGACTGAAACTGAACCAGCATCTCCAGTCAAAAAGTAATTCACTCAGACATAGGAATCAATATAATCATTCCTATCAGTAAATAAAAATGAAGCTCTGAATGTGGGATGACTGAAATGGAACATTTTGACTTTTACATTCTGGGGTCCGTTTTCTTAACTGGATTAAATTATTAGAAGCTCGCAAAACAAGATCTGAGTGCCTCCAAATTGTGAGGCGCTACTGACGGTGCATCTCCATCTCAAATGTGGATAACAAAGGTCATTTAATGCCGTGTCAGCTGAATGGCGTACGTAACAATGCAACAATAAACATTTTCATTCCAGTCTAGAGAAGTCCAAATGCACACAGTGAAGCACAAACAAGACAAAGGTAACATGGAGGCACAGATCTGCTGCAGACTATCCATCAGATGTCATCAGACAGCCTGAAACAAGAACATCTGTGAGCTGATACTGAGCTGAATGTGTCTTTATTATTATAACTGCAGGTAGCGGCAGAAGCTCTCTACTGTCATTTACTGTGATTGACAGGCCGACAGATTGTGATGCACATAATTCACATGGTATCAGGTAAAAAGAAAAACAACATTCTCCCTTCGACTCTCTTTCTTCTTCAACCCTTTTTCCTTCTTTCTTCCACTTCTTCTCTTTCTTTGTTCCTCCCACCTGGTCACCCACTCTCAGCCGCTCTCTCTCTCTCTCTCTCTCTCTTTCTGTCCAATTCATCAAACGAGGTTCCTGGTAAATTTAATGTCTTGGATGGAAATGGTATCCATCTGTTTGTTTCCATGCTTTCTGCTGCTGCTGCCTTTGAAGGCTCCTGCTCTGTGGGTCTGTCAGATTGTTTTTTGATGTCTGATCTGACCAAACACCGGGTTTTATCAGAGGAGGGGAGATTCAGAGAAATGCTGGATATTTTTCTAATCTGTTTTGCTGCTTTGATCCAAACTGGACCAATTTGGACAAAAGCAGAAAGGAGAGGAGAACAGAGACTGGACTGGATTATTCAAAGAGGCAGTAGTGGTGCTTCCTTAGATTTCACATTGTGCTGATACTGATAAATAATTCAGAACTGCTAGGTAGATTTTCAGAGGTGTCGCGGGTAAAACTTTCTTCCACCTCATGGATGTACGTCCACAATTTTTCAGGAAACTGTATAATTGCACTGATTTTCAAATTGATGTCGAGACATTCAATTTGTGAAAACGTTTTTGTTCTTTTGTTTCTCCCCTCCCGACTCCTTAATGGCTCAGACCTCCTCCGCTTATTGCATCTCCCCTCCTCCTTCTTCATCTTCCGGCTCTCTCTTCCTCTTTGCTCGCCCTCCTCCTTTAATTTTTCCAACACTACTGTCCTCTGTGTTCATCAGTCTCTTCTTTCTCTCTCCCCTTCCCTTTTCTCTGTCCCTCTCCCCTCTCCTCACAATCATTTCCTTCTCTCCTTTTCTTTTCTTTTCTTTTTTTTTTAACTCATTCTCACTCTCTTTCTTTTTTTTTTGTCTCCACATGCATTATCTCTCCTTCCTCTTTTCTACTCTACTCCTCTCACCCCGAGCCTCGGTCCTTCCCTCCCTGTCTTAATCGGTTTTTGTGTTACCACTCACACTACTCACACCACTCACACACACACACACACACACACATGCACACACACACACACAAACAACTCCATCCCTCCTCAGTGAGTTTAAATGAATTATCAGCCCACCATTGGTTTTCCGTTCGTACACTCTTATATCTTAATGGTCGATCTATGAAGGCTTTGCTTTTATGAGGATGTAATGTGTGTGTGTGGGTGTGTGTGTGTGTGTGTGTGTGGGTGTGCGTGCTGGTTGGAAGAAGGGGGGTACAACTGCTGTATGATAAATAGGATGTATTAAGAGACACTTCTATTGTACCCAGGGGCTCCTGTTTGTGTGTGTGTGTGTGTGTGTGTTCAGGTTTGTGTGTTTAATGTGTGTGGTTCGTTGTAACAGCTTGGATTCTGTCCAATTTGTGTGTGTGTCTGTTTGTGTGTGTGTGTGCATGAATGATGTAATGGCAGAAGGCACGCGGGGTGTGTTTTGCGGGCGTTTTGTGTGTGAGTGGGTCTGAGGAGTAGCAGGATATGTAGAGTGGAAATGACAGCAGACAAACTCACAGATGGACACCCAGCAGGTTAAGAAACATTAAGGCTGCAAAAACTAACACAAACACACATTAACACGCACACACACACACACACAGAAAGAGAGAGAGAGCAGATGTTTGCCTCTCCCTCTCTGTGAATAACCTTATGGGAACTGAAGGAAATGAACCGCGTCGTCGGTGGTTGTGGTTTATGCATCTGGGTTTCCTCGTGCTCCAGAGTGTGTCGCACAGTTTTCGCTGCACAAATGATATTAAAGTTTTAAATAAAGTCGTTCATATGTTAATGTTATCGGAGGTGAGAACTAACAGCCAGGTTACCCTTGTAAACTCAAGCTGTCGCAGACGCTTCAGCGAGTCAGGAGACAGAAGCGTCGGGGGGTTTGGGTCAGGGGCCCACCACCGGATTAATAACTTTGTGTCTCAGGCTGAATACCTGATTTGGCGTTTCTTACGGCGACCAGTTATAAGACACTGGCAGATCTATCTAGGTTCAGAAGGAGCCTTGGGGAACTCATGACGAGGAGTAGTTGAAGGTGGAAAACCTGCTCATTTATTGCTTTCCAGTCCAAAACACCGAAGTGGACGTATTAACGAAGCGCTGAAAATTAACACATATTCAAAATGAATTATTTCAATGAACAACTAAATAAATCTGAATTCAAAGTCCAGGTTTGAAGTTTCCTTCTGTTGTCAGGGCAGATCTCTGCTTTGCCCGGACTTTCTGTCCAGGACTGAACTGGGAATTCTCAGAAATCCACTGCCGACTGTGATGAGTTGACAATTTTGTACCTTTTGAAGTTAAATGCATCAATCTGCTTCACTCTGAGAGCAAAATTAGGAGGGAGAGAGAATAACCATAATTGGCTAGAGCGGTATACATTTGAGACATAATTAAAAAAAAAAAGCCTTAGGTGGCAAATTTTAAAACAACAAAAAGGAGAATTGTTTTGCGAGATTCAGCGAATTACGGCTAGATATACGGTTAAAATCAAATATCACATTTTTAATGACCAAATACCTCGATCTCCGTATTGAGACGATATTGTTGGCAGGGGGAGAAAATCTCATTTCAGTGTCGGGGGAGGCACTAAGAAGGGTAATGTCTTTTAAGCATAAATATTCTTTCTCTAATATTTGTCCGATCTAAATTGTTGTTCATATTCTGGCATCATCAGAGTCGCTACTCGCTTTTTAGATATAGAATAAGAATAAAATAACCCACTGCGCCACAAAATCTCAAAAACAGGAGAAATGAGCGTCTGTCTCACGGCGGCAAATTCACCTCTGTAGGAAGTGGCGTGTCTACATCTGCTAGCTTGACACCAGCGAGCGTCACAGCGCCACTCTCTGGGAATGGCGTGTAACTACAATCAAATCACATGTACGGGTTTATGTCTACTGTGTTTCACATGGTTTACAGAGACACAAAAATAATCCCCTGGTGATTTTTATGACAATGATCTGCTGGCCGTCTTTCTCACCTTATTTAAATGTGCTTTTTTTTTTTTTTTCTCTGCTCAGAGCTCTCCCAGCATCAACGGGCAACAGGCGTGCTGCTCCTTCCTCTCACGGTCATGAAGCAGAAAATGTGCTCATATTTCCATGATATTATTTCGGGGCGCTGTCACTGAACGCAGCATTACTGATCGAGTACGGTCACCGTCACTGGAGCGCAGCCAGGCTGCTCCTGGTTCATGTGGGCATTAAGGATCGTCCATGTGTGTTTACTGTACGACATCGCCCGCAAGCCGACTCCACTCAAGTCATTTATTATGTGAACACGGAAGCGTCTGCAGCTCGCCATCAGTCAGCTAACTACTACTAAATGGCAGGGGCTTCCTGGCGTGGTTAATCTGGTTTAAAGGCAGGATTAGGTTTGTTATTACTTTACCTGTGATGTGTTTTATACATGTTCCCTGGCTTAACTTCATAGAAACACAGGATTTGTAAAGCCAAATAGAGCGTCTCACAAAAACGTTTCAAAATGTGACGAGAAATACAATAATAATAAATATACCGAATACTGCATCTTAAAAATACAGGTGACAAATTGGAATGAACTTTTCCAAGTATCTTTTTTACGTAAAATTACTTAAATATCCTATCGTAAGATTAGGTAAAAAAATTCTTATTATAATGTATTCTTTTATCTTTAGCATAGTTGATAAACATCTGCATAGGAAAAATACATAAATACATATATTTTGGAGTTGACACAAAGGATCTGCGGCGGACTTTTCAGGGATGTAATAAATATATAGGGTTGGTTTCATAATTCTAAACATCCAAGGTACGAGATACAACTATTCCCAAACGACGCCATCCTTTTTTAAATAAACACACCCTTATAGAAAGGAAGGATGATCTGACAGAAATAACATCCGTACCGATTGAACAGAACCCAATCAAGGCCAGCCAACCGGTCGAGCCTCTGGATCCCAAATCCCACAGGATGACATCATCAGCTAATGTGGTACACACTAACTACTAAATGTGTATGATGTCGTGTACTCAAGTTGTGTCACCTGAGATATTTAAAGCGCTCGGGAGGTTGGTGTTATTTTAATGTCTGTTTGTATTTGTTAATGATTGAATTAAGATTCTCGTTAAAGTTAACAAGGAGGAAAAATGGGTTTCTAATTTTCTTACAACACAAGAAAACCGCGACACAGCACAACAGTGGTTCATTGTTAAACCTCTTAAGTGTAGATATATACACACACACACACACACACACACACAGAAATAAGAACAAAAAAGTCCCTGAAGATAAATGAGAACGACTTGAATCACTGAACTAGTGCGTCAGCTATTAGCCATCACAATGTACGAGAAAAGGGCAAATAAAACGTAACTTGGCTGATCAGCTAAGGTGTTTCTACGCTATTCTAGAAAAGTAGTAATGCCAATGAAAAAACATGCCACAGAAGTGAGCAGATCAAACCTTGAATCCTTGACTTTTACGACGTATCATGTACTCAAAAACAGACAAAACAGGTAAATAGGAACTAAACAGCCATAAGTCACCGTATCGCATTATCACGGTGAGCAGAGGCGGATTAAACACAAAAAAATGAGAGCAAACAACTCCACATCATCAATCATGTGAGCACAGGTCATAAATAAAGGATGAATCCGTAGAACTGGAAGAGAATGAAAGACGACAGTCTAAAACCCGACATGCACTTAAGTAATGGCTCCAAGTCATTGTCCTCGTTTAACCCATTAGGGACCAGAGGGTGAATCCAGAAGAAGGATCCTCCTCTGAGCAGCAGTGAGTAAATTAAACCTCTGCGTCAGGCGGGTTTGACCTGCTTAGAGCTCCAAACATCTGAGATGCTCTGGTTTCCGGATTCAAATCTCATAGTTTGTGACGCTGCTCAAAAATAGTGGCGGTTTGAGTTTTTCCCTCGTGGATCACATGACTGACGTTGTCTGATATGATCCATATGGTATCCAAGAACATGGCTTCGTTTTATTGGATTTATTAGTTGCTGCATTCATGTCCTGAAAACAGTTTCATATCCCTTTTGAATTATTAAGTATCTCTGATCAGAGCAGAATACTTTAAATAGAAAAGTGACTTCGTGGAGACGTTCAGCCCAGCGCTGTGCCAACAGTGTTTGATTAGGGAATGACTCAATTCATCGCTTCATTCATACCAAACTCGCAAAATGAGAATCAATCAGCAAGTGAACCAATTATCTTCCTTTCCTTTTAATTCATAAGCTGCTTTGATGCTATTATTTAATATACAAGCGTTAATGGTTGTTTGTTTTTTCATTTACCCCAGTTAACATTTGCATCAAATGCAAAAAAGGAGTAATGAATGTAAATTTGGTTTATTACACTCATATCTGCATGATTTGCCTTATTATTTTAGGAACTGAAATTTAAAAAAACTGACATTTAAAAAATCCGTGATGGGTTGTGTTTGTGTTGGGGTGTTTTAGAAGGATATATCCATCTCTATATATTTATATATATATATTGTTTTTGATATATGTCTGACAAAAAGAAAATCTAAAGTGAACCACAGAAAACACAAAACAAAAAATGCTTTAACTTTGACTTTCTCGGAGGATGATAAAGAGATTTAAACGACATTGAGTTTGCTGTGATCTGTAATCAAAACTAGTCAGATCGATGCAACAAAAACCTTTTGTTCGGACAACCAACCAAGAACCACGAACTAAAGAACCTTGGTTCGGACTTTTAAGTTCTAAAATGCCTTTATATACGACCAAGCGTCGGTTTAGAGGCCATTTGAAATAAGAACTTTAAAAAACCTTAAAAAATGCCAATTACGTTCAATGTAATAGATTTTTGGAGGCACGTATTTTGGTTTCATGACTGCTGACAACTTCTCTCTGCCATCTTTGCCATTATTCTGATCGCTGCGTGGGCTAGCCGCTCACCCTCCTCTATTAAATATCCTAATAAGATCGAGTGGCTGATGTGTTATACAGCTCTGCCAACAGAGCCGGACGTTTATTAAATGAAAGGTCATTAAGACTAAATGTTATGAATGTGGAACATAGAGCCCAGAGTTGTAATACGCTCAGAGGAAATTATTTTCTCCCGCACACTGTTGATTAAATGGCATAATTCATACACACTGTAAAAACACGGGTACCTAGCGCAAGAACTATGGTTCTGGTACATAAGAGGGAGATTTGTCTCCGAAATGTAATCGATGCAGTCCAAATCACGTGCATATGAATCGTGTCACGGAAGTCTATCTCGGTTATATCATGATTTACTCACTAGGGGGAGCAATTTCAATGACAAACACTGTTTTCTGGATATAACTTAAAAAAAATATTTCCTGGATCATAATTTTATGCAAGCATAGACCTTAGTGCAAGGAAGAACTGGATAGATTTGGGGAAAGATCGGTCGTGTCGTTCCGACAATAGGAGAAGTTCTTTGGCTCATATTTTCTCACCCGTTGGTCCTATTTAGTCCAAAATTGGTGAATATGAATCCTCAAATTTGAGATTAGAGATCTATCCTTTATATATATATATATTTATATATATATATATTACATCTTACTATCATAAAATCTTTATCTATTTTTCAAATACAACTTCTTATTTGTTAGTCAAATTATGTCCATATTTGGCAAACGTGAATTGTCTTAAAGATATCTATCTTGAATATATTATATTTCACTCAAACAGTTTGTATTTTACTTACTAGTGTGGACTTTTTATGAATAACACTGTTTTTCGGACATAAAGTCATTAAAGTCATTGATTATCTCTTTAAAATGGTTCCTGTCAGAGGTTGTGATACGTTGTGCAGCAGGAGAACATTTTTCCTCCACGTTGATTTGTCCGACACGAGGGGAATGGGCAAGTGTAGGGGTCTGAACATTTTGGTCAAGGGCAAAAATAGCTAGACATAGCTTAATAACTGGGTGAGTGCATTTCCAAAACAGCGGGATCGTTAGATGTTTCCAGTCGGCACTGGTTTGTTGACAGGTCAGCAGACGACAGGGTCATTGGCGCCCCAAGGCTCAGTCATAGGCGTGAAACATATTACCTGTTACACAGAGACAGAGATTATTCCGGAAGGCGAACGATGAGCCTGCTTCTCTATTTATGGGGAGAGAACTGGTTGGGGGAGTCAAAATCTTCAAATTCTTGGGCCTGCACTTGGACCTCGCATGGACTGTCAAAACAACCTCTCTATTCAAGAAGGCGCCGCGGCAGGACGCTGTGGAGCCCCGACCTGTTCCAGCAGCAGTTGGTGTCCTTTCACTGCTCTGTCAGTGACATCCTCTCCTGTGGAATCCTTCTGACGTATGCTAAATGTACTGTGGCTGACAAAAAAGTCACTTCAGAGAGTCGTTGAGACGGCACAGCACCGGCTCACAGTTATCCAGACATAGAACCCAATGCGTGCGCCAGGCTGCAGACATAATCTAAATCTTATCTCGCCCCCGCCACCACCGCGTCACTCTGCTGCCTTCAGGAAAGTCTGACTATGAAGGCGGTGACTTATAGACTTCTAGAAACATTCAAATGATGTGCCATTAAAGACCTGACCTAAATAACTGAACTGAAATAATATGCTTGGACTGCAAAGTGTGTGCGTAATCAAAGATAGCTGATCTATTATATCCCATTCTGTCCCAACCGTATCAGATTATATCAACAGGTTAAACTCTTTATATCTTTCTTCTCTCCTCCCTGTGTTTATTTTTCCACCTCTCCTTCAGCCTGATTGAACCCCATCCATCCGCCATTCCTTCTACTCCTTCTTCTGACCTTGTCTGGTCTATGCTTATTTGTCTTATCCTTCTTATTGCATCCGTCAATTCCAGACCGGCTATATCCGTCTCATTCTGCCACATCCCCACTTGTCCTTCACTGCCTCCCTCCTTCCTTCCTGCAGTCCAGCATTATTACCACGGTAACACCCACAGTCACAAAATGTTACATGGAAAGGCTTCACAATCACCTTCACACACACACACACACACACACAAACACATACACACAAACAGCCACAAGGAGGCTGACTCTCCACATAGTAATCAAGCCCACACTCACAGAATCAGACACAAAAAAACGACTGATCTACTTCATCGTTCACAGCCTGTAACTGTACACATCAACCCACACACACACACACACACACACACACACACACACACACACACACACACACTCACAGGTATATATCCTCCGATGTAATCACCATGAGTGCTGAGGGTGCAGAGGAGAGGTGTGAGACTTCTAAAAGCTACTGCCTGCCATCAATCATAAATCCTTTCCAGGGATTGGACATCTGACACTGCCGGCGTTACGCATTGTCCCCTTCTATTTCAATCAATCATGTCCTCCGCACAGCAAAAGGCCCAAAGATTGCCAAATGATATTGGCTTGCTTTCATCACACTCAGTGAATGGATTATGTGGGACGTTCTTTATATTAGTGCTTACTCTCATTAATGTATTTGGTTTTTTTTCTTTCAATCGCGGTTCCTCTGACCGATGTGGGTCGGAGAATAATTAGAAATACATCATGTACATCTGGCTGTTCAGTTGGTTCTGGTATCGATTAGATCTCGCGCCACAAAGTGCAAAGATGTTTTTAAAAATTTAGACGTAAAAATACCTGGACCACCTTCTCAGAATCACGGCGGTGAATACGACAGGAAACAGAGAATTCAGCGAAAACGCACGAACCTCAGGCAGAGGTGAGAGAGAGAAAACTTCATTGAGACATCGCAGTGACTAACATCAGGAGGGAGGAGGGATGCTAATAATAATTACAACTATTTGATGCTCTGTAAAGGAGATATTTCACCTTTAAGCCGACGCTGTCAATAAATCTCACCTTCATAAGTGTCTTTTTGTTCCGTTTCTGTTGTAAACCGTTTATATGTTATTATGCTGATTTATGCCATGTACGGCCTTTATTCTAATTTGCTAACATCTTTTCCTGCTTCAAGATACAAGAGCAAGTGAGATGATTTTTTACAAAGATCTGTGGTTATGTTAGAAATAGTAAGCTGCTGTTATAAACCTGTCAAAGGTGTGAAGAGAAGGGGGAGAAGTAAGATTGGATCATTTAATTCCCTAGTATGATATCGCTTTAATCATTTACTAAAGACATGGGTGAAACGGCATATATGTATATATATAGGTATATATATATTTATATATATATGATTTATATATATATATATATATATATATGTAAATCATATTCAGCTGAAATTATGAGGGTCAGAATACAAAAAAACAAGTTAATTACCGCCTTGAAGGATGTAATGATTTCTATCCTGTGTGTTTTTCTGTTTGTTCGTTAGTTTGTTTGTTTGTTTGTTTGTTTGTTTGGTTGTGAGCAGTATTACGGAAAAACTCTAAGACGGATTTGCATGAAATTTTACCAAGATGTGGGTTTTGTCATATCCTAGAAGTGACGTAACTTGTTTCATGGGATTATATTAAAATAAAATAAGATAAAAAGCCGTTAGAAGTCCTGACATCACAAAGTGGCTACTGCTGTCTTTGTTCTTTTGATCACTTTGATGTTTATTTGGGTGTGGAGCCGGAGGCTCATTTTCAAGAGTTCCTTTGATTCCTTTGATGTTCCTTTGAAGGTGGAGCTGGGGGCTCAGTGGGCTGACCAAGGACGCTGAAGTGGAATGCGCAGAAGACGACCGGCAATAATTCAGACATTATTGGGAAATTTGCATTAACTTTCTTAACCTCTGGTAATGTTGTGGTCTGGCGGAGGATTGCGATCTCTTGAGTGCATTTTCCAGTTTCTCTATATGTTCAATATATAGTGACATATTCTATTTTTTTGTAGGTGGTTATTCAGCTGGCGCTGAAGTTAACAAAGGCCAGACGCTGCAACTAGTGTTATTATTCCTCCAAACACACACACACACACACACACACACACACACACACACACACACACACACACACACACACACACACACACACGCACACAGCACACAGTACTGCTGCCACCACCATGTCGCCTACATTCTAAAAGCATACAGGGCTTCTATTTTGGTGAGACGCTGGTTTTACAGTTTGGTTGATAAGCTAATACAGAAACCCGGCTGAAACCTGAGACTGTATCCGTATCTCACTTCAGCAGCCGCATTCAAAACTACAAGAGATCGGTGGATCTGATTACGGTGTCAGTGTGTGTCTGGGTCGCCTACGACAGAGGCAGCGGGGAAAAAATAGAAGGCCGTAGTTGGTATATGTGTGTCTACGCCAGAGAGGAAGAGATAAGAGTGGAAGGAAGCCGGAGGGCAGGTGTGTAAGGTAATAAGACTTAATCAATTCATACTGAGAGGATGAGGGAGGAGAGGAGTAGACAGGAGAGGAGAGGAGGACTTATGAGAGGGATGAGGGCTGAAGGAAAAATGATTACAGGTAAAGATGAAAGTGTAATGTTGAGCTCTCTTGCTCTCTCACATCACCCCATGTCTTCTCCAGCCCTTAAAGGGATTCCAAACTGAAACAAAACCCTTATTCAACGCCGCCTTCAGGGAGCATGTGTGGTGAAGCAGATTCTCTGGATTCATATTGGGAGACATCAGAGAAAAGAACAGCAAGGCTGCGTCTCAGTGAATGTGTGAACACGCCTGGCAGTGCATGAATATGAATCTCTGCATTTCATGGGGGTGTTTGTTGATTTCTTTCTGTGAGAAAACAAAGGCCCAACAAATGTATTTATAGTAGAAGTACAGCGATTGCTATTTTCGTTGCCGATAATGGATCACCGATTTTAACAAAGTCTGACAGGACGACACTGGTTTATGCCGAATCCCATTCTTTTTTCCTTTAAAGATTAAAAATTACGATAAGTAATTTATTACTGGTGTTATAACAGTGCTCTTATTTTGAAGGAAGACAGTGGATGTGACCAGGCTGGTCGGCCTTGTGTAATGTGCAATTATTCTGACCTGTTAGAATGAATGTATCCTTGGTTCTCCCCGCTGTGCGTTCCTTTAACCAATTACATGACATTTCGAAGTGAAAATAAAACTTTGTAAGCCTTGGTCTGTCTATTACACGTTATATGTTGGCTTTGTTAAAAAACTCCAGACGGTGTGGCTGGCTCTGAGATCCTGGCTCCCGGCGCCGATCAATCGGCCGGCCCATCGATCGGTGCAGCTCTAATTTGTGACATCACAGGTGTGAAGTTTAGAAAACTAACTACACCTACACTGTCGTCCCCGTTCATCTAGGGTATATTCCAGGAAAGGTTATGTCCGAAATACAGTGTTTATTTTTTAGAAGAAAGCTGCTCTTGTGAGTAAAATATGAACTTTTAATGTAAAATATAATATACATGGAAGATCTCCTTGTGTCAATTCATATGTAATGAAGTTGGACAAAAATAGACCAACAATTAGCTTAGAAGGTTATGACTGAAAGTTCGTAAAATATAAACTATTATTGTAAAATATATTATGTCCTCGAGTCCATTCATACGCACGAAGTTTGGACTAAATCAGAGAAAAGCTTGTGAAATTATGGCCGGTTAGTGTCGGACCTATACAACTAACCTTCCCAAAAATCAACCCAGTTCTTCCTCTCACTAAGGTCTATGAAGGTATAAAATGTGGAAATGATCCATGAAATGTTTTTTGAATTATGTCCAGCAAACAGTATTTTTCTTAAAAAACTGACAATTTTGGAGATATTGCTCCCCCTTGTGTCAAAAATATACAACCAAACGTTCCTTAAATAAACCCAGTTCTTCCTCTCACTAAGGTCTATGTGGGTACAAATTTTGAAAATGATCCAAGAAACGTTTTTTGGAGTAGTTGTGTCAGCATGAAGGATCTGCGGCGGCCGGCTGATACTTAACATAAAACTTAAAACGTCTCCTGGTTGAGTTTGTGCATGAACGCTTCATTTATTATAGATTATGTAGCATACTCTGCATTAAGCTAACGGCGGTGCATTTGGATGGGGGTGTTTCATAAATCAGAAAACACAATGCATATATTTATGAGATGTTTTGGAGGTCCGGTGTGTATGTGTGTGTGTGTGTGTGTGTGTGTGTGTGTGTGTGTGTGTGTGTGTGTTAGGAACACAACAAGAGATTGCTTTTGTCGGAGTTTGGTTACGTAACAGGCGTAGATGTCCTGCCGCTGATTAGATGCTTAGAATGAACGCGGGCGCCAAGTAGCTCCTGCGGTTACATTACGTTGCGACAGTGACCCCCATCACTTGACTCCCTCAGAATTCATTCCTACACACCACCGGTGGTGATACTTCCTCCACATGGGGCTCTTTAGGAGAAACAACAGAGGGAAGCGAGAAAAAAACAAAACAACAAAAGGTAAAAAATGAAGATGATGATGTCCGGGGTGATAGGTGAAGGTCACACTTAAGGACAATTAGATTCTTGTGCCTCATATGACGGTAAACCAAATCAGGTAGAGAAAGAGAGTAAAATATTAACCTGCCGCTTTAGACTGAAAAAAGCAACATGCCTTTCTGTGGGTGTTCCAGAAGAAGAAAAATGTTCGACACAAACTGGCTCAGCATTTTTCTAATTTATTCTTCAGTCTCACTTGAGGGTCCTTCTGGCCTAATTATAGTCTGACAAGTTTAGTTGTACCCGGTGAGAATACTCAGGGCCAGATGTACCCGAGCTGCAGCAGAAGATTTGATGCATTCTGGCCCAGAATAACAGATATCGAACACAATGGAAACCATCTTTCTGTCATTTAAGTGAGCGTTAACCAGGTGTGTGATGCCAACAGGAGGATTTATATGCTGAAAGAGAGAATTACTGCATTTCCTCTGTGGAAATACACTAATGCTCACACAAAAGTACACACAATATCATTATTGTCTGCGATTATCATTGTCAGCTTTTATTACCTCCGCCAAGGAGGTTATGTTTTCCCTCCTGTGCGTTAGTCTGTTTGTTTGTGAGCAAGATTACGGAAAAATTACAGGACGGATTTGCAAGGAATTCTCCCCGAAAGAGGGTTTTGGTTTATCCTAGACGCGATAGCATGTTGTTGACAGCATTTAAAATACAATACAATACAAGACTAAGTCATTAGGAGTCGTGATGTCACAGCGTGGCCATAGCTGCCTATGTTCCTTTGATGTTTCTTTGGGGGTGGAGGTGGGGGCTCAGTGTGCCAAACAGAGACACTGAAGTGGAAGGCACGGGAGACGAGCCTCTACGGTGTATTTAAGAGATACTCTCAGTAGATTTAGAGGTTATAACTCAGACATTAATAAAGTATCTGCATGAAGTTTTGGTGTTGTTGGCGGAGGTTTGCGCTAGCTGAGTGCTCTTTCTCGTTTCTATTTATACTTTGATCTGGATCTTTCATCTCCATTAAAAGATAATATCTCACACAAAAAAAGTATATTTGGGATATTTTGAGCAACCAGTTTAAGGAATGTTTCTTTTTATTGTCTGTCTGTCTGAATGAGTGAGAAAACAGAGAAAGAGAATAAAGAGGAAAAATATGGGGGTGACTTAAATTATATTATTTTTACAAGAATGGACTAAAGTAAGGCAGAGTCTTAACTACGATAAACTATGTCGATGACAAGCAAGGCTATTTTTGCCAGCTTGTAAGTCAGCACTAGATACTCAGTAGCAAAAGTCAAATATGAAAAATGTGAAACTAATATATGTGAAACTCTGAAATCCATGTCCACTTTCAAGTTCCTGAAACGATTCATATGTCATTTGCAAAAGAACATAAAAATCCTTGTCGTTACAGCGTTTGCCCTTTTATGTCTATCAGAACATAAAAATCAGACTACATGGATTTTTTTCTTCTACAGCCGTGAACGGATGGAGACCAGGTTAAAAAGGAAAAACTTCTTTGTGTGAATGGAAGCCCTGAGTCCGAGGAAGAGTCTAAATTAACCGAGTGACAGCGTGTCTTTGGCAGATAAATCAATAGAGGTCACAAAACCACATCGGCCGGTCATTCAATCTCACAATAACCTTTGCTTTTGACCTGTTCTCAAACTTCGTGGGTTCCTGGCTGCCATCCGCTCCTCATGACCGCGAGTCGGCCGCACTAAAGAAAATGTAACGTTCAGTGGGGAGATAAATGGCGAGGAAGAATTCTCTCTTGGGTAAAATAAGGATATGGGAATGGGACATTTTAAATATACCCATACTAATCAACCAGATGGGTTTTGATCATTTTACCTGCATTTATTATTTCATGTAACTTTTCAAACGTATAAAAAAATAAAGAATCTTACAAAACAAATGAATGCCACGACATTCGAGACATTAGCGTTAGCACGTTCCATCAGAACACAGGATGGGGTAAGGGGGCGTGGCCACATGACTTACAGCGATGTTTAATATGGAGATATTTCCCCTCACCTTGACCTAAATACATCAGAGAGGAAGCATGATCTCATCAAACACAGGGAGAACATGCAAACGTGACACAGAAAGGTCCTGGGTCCCCAGATGGATTTCTATCAGAACCTTCTTGCCGTGAATGCTAAACACTATGCCACCCTGCTGCTGCTGGCACCGACGTGAGGATGAATATTTGAAGAGGAGGTAGACGTGATTCAATGAGGAAACGGAGCTTGTCACGACACCCTCACGGTACTGAAGTCACTTTATCTGCATAGTGTCACTTTATTGTCAGCGTACCTCAAAACCAACATTCCAATGCTGTCACTCTGTAGTTGGTTCTGATGTTTCACTGGAATGTCTGGAGTTTTCTGTCATGTTATATAGGATTATCATACCTAGTAATAGTAGTCATTAATATTCATCCACTGTTTCCTGGTCTATAAGAAATTATATTTTTTTGTTTTTTTGAATACTTTTTAGGAGGTTGAATGTAAAAAAAAACACAAAAAAAATTATAATTTTTTTGGTGCACTATCCATATAATATAAAATATAACAGGTAATGTGAAATATGAATACGTATGGGAAATTTCATCAGATTAATGCGACGTGTTATTCATGTACAAATGGAGATCTAGCAAAAGTTCAATCTGAAAGACTATCCTCTGGTGCACTAGGGCTAGAGTTACTGCTCATACCACTCTATTACCCTCACCTTTCTCACATGCTCAGTCTCAGATACCTGCTTCATGGCTTAGGGCATTCAGCTCCACCCATTCAGGTAACCTCATCCATCCAATCACCATCCCACCTGCATATTTAGCCCGTCACCATCAGCTGCTGTCTTTAAATAAGACTATCCCTCTCCATTCAGCTGGTTCTTGCATGATGCTGCTTTACGCACCCTCCACCTCCCCGTCTCCACCTAGTCCTCGGAGATCCATCAGCCTCTGCAGAGTCGTCAGCCACCACCACCACCAGTAACCAGACTCCAGAGGGGGGAATATTCCATGCTGCTGCTCAGGGCAGAAACCCCTTTGATCACAATCTCCACGTCTGAGCGCCGAAGATTTTCCATCACACTCGTTATCCCACATCTGCTGTTGAAATAAATCTTTCATCTTTTCTCTCCGATTGAAATACAGTTAATCAGAATCCTCACCGTTTTATATTTAAACGTTTATCCTCTTCCGACAAACAAATCCTTTTACTGCTTCTGCAACAGTTGGCAGCGCCTTGTTCCAATTTCCATTTTCAATTATACATTCCATGTGTTGCTCTAGCAAAGGGAAGGACAATTAATCCTTATAAAATCTCAATCTGGGTTCGTACGTCTACGCAATCTCAAGTTCGGCGTATAATGATTCTGTAGTATTCTAACTTCACCTGCATCAAGGCGAGAAAAAGATGAATCCGTCTAATTACAGGGTTTCCACCGAGAAAAAGTTCACATTCTGAGGTTTGGAGGTTTTGTGGATTCAGAATAGATGATGAAAGTCAAAAACACAAACAATGTAAGTGATGAAAATTGTTACCTCAACTCTAAGCAAAAATAAATCAAATCTAATTTTCCAATTTCTTAAATCTACAAATGTGTTTTGCGGGTCAGAACTTTGGTACTTAAATGAAATTTCTCTTTTAGAGTGATTTTGAAATAAAATCTGTGCTTTTTGTATGTTTAACTGGTTTGTTTGTATGTTTGCCAATTCCTGTTTTTTTGACAAATTTGTGTCTTTGCATTTGTTAGTTTAGGAGAAGATATAAAACAAAAGCTGATAAGTTATAATAAGATGTAGATTCAGCCTACAACTTTTCCATTAATGAGAAAAAATAAAGACTATGGATTTGTATGTGTATACTTACATATGTAAAACAAACCACACACATACGTGTGTGGTTTGTTTTACATATGAAAGTACACATGTGTGCGTATGAGAACGGGGAAATAACATTTAAACGACCGAACTGAATCAAAACTCGGTTCTGAAATCTAAACGTTACTTGTGCCGCTCTCGCAAACTCAGTACCCAGCAGCCTCGGCTGTCTCCCCTGTCCGCCATCTGCAGTTATTACAGATGACACGGCAGCGTTTGATGACCCATTCATCTATTCATCAGCGGTCCATACATCCACCGATCGATCAATCCCCTCTTGTTATCATCCGCCGCTCCCCAAATTCTCTCCCCTCCATTCATCCATCCACATCTCAATCCTTCCATCCCACCATCGATCCATTCCATCTATCCTCCATGAATATATCTAACCGGCTACCAATTCTTTCCTGCCTCCCTCCTCCCCTTGGCTCCTTATCCCCGTCGAAAAGGATTCCACTGAAGGACTTAACACGCTCCACCAAAGGCGCTCCCTATAGGATGCAGACGCAAAGGAACACTGACATCATTTTCACAGCCCCCTGAACAACTCAAATGGCCCGGGAGAGTCTGTTCAGAGCAGCGAAGGAGACAGGGAAAGAGAGGGGGGGGGGATTGAGAGGCAACAATAATGAAACAGCGAAAGAGGAGAATACAGCAGGACAGAATAAGAAAGAAAGAGAGGAGCAAAGACGGTTGATGGAACAGAATTGAGCAGATTTCCAAGAATGTCCAAGAAGATGAAACGGCCCATTGAAACTTGAAGTGCTCCATTATTCGTCACTCCCTTTCTGAAAAATGCATTCGATTCCCCAAAATTCAATGTCATCGTGGAAATAATCTCCAGACAGGAAGTGACACCAGTCGGTGTCGCTATCTCCGTCTCATAATTACGCCTGATGAAGCTCGAGGCATTGCTTCGTAGTTGCTCGCCATTATCATAATTCCGGCGCTCCTTTGATGTAATGAGATCAAAAACGACGGCGCGGGCGGGATATCAGGACGCAGTACAACAACAACAACAACAACAACAACAACAATAGCAACTACAACTATATCAACTTGATATGAGTTCTGAGGAAAAACAATGGGAGAATGTTTCTCCTTGAGGGGTTAACGGCAACGGAGACGCAGCAACCGATGGAACTGAGTTTCTGCCCTTTTAGTTAAACTGCCCGTCCGCCCGTCTCAGCACTGAGGCAACGGGATTTTCCAGCTCATCCATCATCAGCGGTCAGCCTCCAGCTCCGTCAGTGAGCGCACATGCCTGTGGTTCCGCTCGCTCCAATCCACCGCCATGACCTTAGTTCCATGTCGTCGCCTCAGCTTCCCCTCTCACTGGCACTTCTCAGAAGACGTGGTCAGGAAGATTGAAAACGGGCAAAGACATTCCTCCGCAGGAACAAGCAGCTAGAGTGTGGCGGCTTAGATGAATGGATGGCTGCGTGTGGAGAAAAAAGGTTTTACATGTGTGCTGGGCTTCCTGCGTTCCAGAGGCCAGAAGTTCATTCAGCGCCGCAAGATGCTCTATCGATTCATGGGTTGCCTCTTTGTTCAGACACGGCGATGATCACAGGTATTCGTACTGACCGCTTACAATTACAAGAATTCCGAATCCGACTCAACTTTCTTTTTTGTCAGTATACAATGTATATATATATATATATATATATATATATATAAAATGTACATTACACTTGGCTTGACTTCTCCTATAGGTAACACAGATCCGTACTTAAAATATAGAATATGACTGAAAAATTATTCTGAAACATAAACCGAATATGCTGTGGTTAAGTTAAGTTATGGATTATTATTATAAAGGATTAGTCCTTCATTTTTAAAATTAGCTCCTGCTCAATTGAAGTCTTCAACCGATGCCCTCTGTGTGGAAACCGTGAAATTCAAGGGAGTAACCCATAACCCAGCCTGCACACTTATTATGTATATATAATAGGCTCTGTCACTTTTTTATGGTCATGTGGACATTTACATTCTGCATTCTGCATAAATGGAAGCATATTTATTCTCTACATGAATGCATTTGCATCCCCTTTTCTCACAGCCTGCACCGATCTTTCTCCAAGACTTTACGTGTTTGTCGACCTTAACGCGTGCCGTTAAGGTCGTAAGGTCGTATTAAGGTTGTTGTGCCTAGTTGTTTCTTATGTAATCGCATTTTATCTATTTTTATCTAAACACATACTTGGTTAGAAAGAAATACTTTTGAAACACTTTGGAACTTTATATCAGCTGAATCCACATGTTGTTGGAAATCGAACAAGTGACTGCAGCAAAATGTATTTTTGTAAAAATCTGGACAGAGTAAGATATGCATTCTGTAATAATTAACATTTTTGCTTGCAGAGAGCGTTTTGAGTTACGGTACAGGTTAATACCACCGATAGAAGCAGAACATTGTTCTGTGCAGTGGATGGTTTTACACCAAATGTGTGCCAGCATCACTGAGACCATAGAACAAATAATTCAACTGTGTAATGGCTCAATTTAAAGCCTCCAGCGAACTGTTGAAGAATCCTGAGTCAGCGTTTCCAACTCAACCTCAAGCATTTCCATCTTTACTGATTCCACTTCGACAGTTCCACAGACTGTTTCATGATGAACGCGCGAGATGATTCAGTCTGAAGGTTCTGCACCTTTTTCTGTGAGCCGCCGAATTATTTTACACAACATGTTGCAGCCGGGGAAAATAATCCAGGTTTGTTCCCACAATAAAACATCTACGGTGGAAAATTGCAGTCTGTGAGAAATCCTATCAGAGAGAAAAGTGGAGCAGTGGTGCTGCAGTGAGCAGTGGACAAAGAAAAGATGACGTATAAAAGTCGGAACACTTCCACTAAAAGTCTCAAAGGAGAAGAAAAAAAACGTCATTGTCTGCGACTAACATGAAATAATACTATGGAAAAAATAGTAAAATTTCTCCAACTTTTGTGTTGATGCTCATGAGAGGGGGTTAAATTTATTATTATTATTTATTAACACATGGTTCAGAGCAGGGATGTTAAAGTCAATCACAGGCTGGGGCCACAATTAAAATAACTGATTCCACATTGAGGGGCCGAGCAGAACTGAAATCCGCCATGGTTAATCTTAGGATTTATGAAAATGTAATCTTATTCAATCAACTTGTTTTAAATAATTCCCAACAAACCAAGAGATTACAAAAGTCAAATTACAGATCAATTTAAAAAAAACAGCCACAAAACTATATTTGTCAAGTTAGATCTAAAATAATCCTGTTGTCAAATAACAATTTCAACGGAAAGGAACTTTAAATTACCCTCGGTGAACGGCTGGAATGATTTCTTTCTCCTGCCACAATAAAACAGTAAAAGTCGACTGTTGCTCCTCGTATCTGTAACTGCAGTCAGGAGCCGCTGCACCTCAGAAAAAAGTACCATGAATAACCTCCGGGTGTATTTCACATTAAATGTAAGCAACTTAACGTGTTTTCTTGTTTCTAGCGCTACGGCACTGACACATGTTGAGCGGCTGGAGGAAAAACGTGCGTTCTATTTACTAATACGTACCTGCGACTTCCTAATATGTTTATTATTTAGCGTTTAAAAATGTTTTTCTCATGTAGCATGTCTTCTCAGGATTAGCCTGAAGTTTATCGGAGGGATTGGGTAAACGCTGATATCTGAAAACGGAGGAGAGGGCTTGTGCTCCTGATTGCCACGCTAGCTATCGCAGTGCATTCTGGGATTTGTAGTTATCTATTGGTTTGTACTGTATACCAGCGGCCAAGTCATTATAGAAACTGGATATCGTCTCACCTGATTTAATTGTTCTGCTGGCTGGATGTGGCCCGCGGGCCTTGAGTTTGACATGTCGGAATTAGAAGAACTGGTAGAGCGTTCTCTGGGTAAGCAAGGAGAGCACTTATCTCTCCGACACATTGACTAAAATATGACACCAGCGGCTAAAAGGACTCAAATGTCTTGACAACCTCACACTTCCGTCCCTCTAGCTGAGCCATCCAAGATCAATTAATGAGAGGAGGCGCGCCGTCACCTCTGGATGATTTGTGAAGGAGGATGAGTGATCAGCAGCAGAAGAAGTCAAACATGCCGGCTGAAGACCTGAACCAGCCTTCTGCTCAGCCTCCTGGACACTTTCCAGCATAAAACACACCCGACTGCCCATTTTCCACACTAAAACTTGGGCTTCTTCCAAACCTTAAACTATCGATTGAATGCTAATACTCCAAAAGTGGAGTTTTAAACCTAAAGGCTCAAATTAATTAACTGCAATAAGCAGTGAAAATGTTCCCATTTGGGTTGATAAATATGAAGCCGTGCAACCGACAAATATCCCTTGGATTTAGAGTGATTTATAATTCTACAGTTTCAGTATCTTAAACCTGGATGCTTAAATTTGTGGTATACATTTGAATATAATCGAAAATTCCAATTATCACCCTTTTTCCTCTGGTCTTTTTTTCAAACCTTACTGCATCTAATGAATGTAAATACTCCAAAAGTGCTTTTAAATCCACAAGTAGTTAGGATAAGTACCGAAAATGTTGAGGATTTGTTCCCTTTGCGTACTTATGCGTTGATTAAACGTATCATTTATAGCAGATAAGAACCTTTTTGAGGATTTCTAATCAGAAAAGGTCAGTTCCTAGTGAATTAGTCTAAAAGTCTTACGTTCCGATATCTTAAACCTGAAAGCTGAAATAGTAAAAATGATGTGGTTAGAGAAAAAGGGGGCAGCTTTATGTGTCAGGAGAAGCAAATTCAGCAAATTAAATAAAACCTAGTTTACATCATATTTTAACAGAATAACTCAACAGTGTAAGTTAGTCTACGGTAAATGGAATTATTAAATCAGTATATGTAGCGACAATATATGCAGTATATTACATTTTAGGACAGCGAGGGTAGAGCCCCGAAAAGTCCCAAATCCACTGCGTTGTACAAATATTCCCCCATCCCCCATGCTCCATCTATTGAGTAAAATATGATTTATACAAGATAAACCTCCTCCAGCACATCCATATGCAGCAATTTTGACAAAATCAGCCCGTAGGTTTAGAAGTTCTGTCCTTTTGTGACGATTCTATAATATCCACAGCTTGTCAGGGATGTAATTATAAATAAACCAAAGATAAAACAACTTCCTGCTTAAATGTCTAAACAATTCATTAATTATATGGAAAAAAAAAACTCCTTTTTAAAATGTGCAAATGGATTTAATTCTCCATCTTTTGCTTCCTGTCATCCATCAGACGCTCATAATGAGGTCGTCTGTGAGCGGACTCAGAACCTCGTGTAATTCTGCCGTCACTAGTGAAGAGATGCATGAAGGGAGTCCAGCTCAGACACAAAGGATGTTGAGCAATGCCATACATTTAAATTAAAATACCTACTTTCAGAGCAGCTTCTTTATTTCCAGAGATTGGGGGGGGGGGGTAAAATACAGCTCGCCAAGAACCAGTCCACCCATCCATTATCTGTAACGGCTAATCCTGATGGTATCTGCTCTTTATGCCAGCCATTGATCAAACAGCAAGTTCCTGACATATCGCAGAGTCACAATATTTCACTCTCGATTCAGCTGTCAGTGAATTTATTGTATTTGGTGCTACCTCCAACGATATCTTCTTCCAAGAGAGGAGGGACATTTACAGACATTTTTTACTCTAAGAAAACACAATCTGAATCCAAAACCCAGCTTTAGGCTGAGGAGCTTGAAATGTGCCAAACTGGGAAGTATGCTGGGTCCAATCTGCTGCTCAAACCGTTCTTACTCATGGGTCGAGAACATTTACAGTCTTCATCGGGACGATGTTGAACGTGTTAGTCCGAGTGTTGAAGACGCCAACTTATGGAGTCATGTCATTCCAATGTCTCAGCTGGATAGCTCAGCAGGTTACACCACTGTCTCAGGTCCAGGAGACTGGGGTTCAAATCCCAGTCCAAAGGAGTGAAATCCAGTCCGGGTCTTTAGTGCTACCAGCAACATCTGGTTCAGGTCCAGAGCCCGTGTAAATGGGAGGGTTGTGTCAAGAAGGGCAACCAACCTACCCATCATGATTCATCCCGTAAATGTAACCTCCTTGTTCGTGCTAACCTCACCATTTTCTTTCATAGCTCGAATGAACTAGTGGAATTGCATTTAGTCAACGTGTCCTGGACTTCTTTTTGGTTTATGTTCCCATTTCACCTGAGGGTTTTCCAGCATTGGCGTCCTCTTGGGTGTTTTTAGGCGGACAATCAACTTGACCGTAGGTTGGATTCCTCATTCAGAGTGAAGAAAGGCTATTTTAGAGTTTAATTACCGATTTATGATCTGAAAGGACATTTCCAGCGATCCATTCACTGTCTTTGTTGAGCAGATGACGTTTTTCGCGATCATCTGCGAGGAGGTTTCTGTATCGCTTTGCAAGAGGTGACTTGGCTGAAGCCCTTCTCTTCAGAGTGCTTGACTCAAAACATCACATCTTTCCCACATCGGCGCACTTCAAATAGACCTCATCCAATTCTTAGGTACACTAAACGGACTATTTCCATTTTCTCGTGGGCCGGATGGTACCGGAGGGTAATGCTGCATGGGCTCTTTTAATGGACTCAGAAAGAGGTGGTGGGATTGGAAAGGCGGCCATCAGAATTTCACGTCTGCGACTTACTGGCATCATATTCTATATGATTCATCCAACATGTAGACAGTTGATTGACGACTCTGAGATCACTTGAGATGGAACATCCTCCGACGGCAGAACATTCACAACACCGAGCCTCTCTGTCTCTCCATTAGCAGACTGGCAGCTGAAGCGCCACTAAATATGATTTCAGATCATTGAGCCAGACAATGTTGGAAAATTAAAAACTCAGCAGTTGGCTGTTCCCTTTTGAAGTGATTAAGAATTTAAAAACTGGAATGAGACCACGGCTCTAGCTTTTCAGAACATCAGCCGTTTTTTTTTGTTTTTTTTGAAATGACAGCCACTGCAAAGTAAATAACTGTAATTAGGCCAGAGGTGGAACCTTTAAAGTCACCTCACCTTCTCAGCCGTCAAACGCACTTCAGACTATTTAAAGTTTAAATTGTTTCAATTTTAAACGGTGCCTTGAGTTCGACATGTGTGTCACAGGAAATGGCGTGGTGGTCAGTCTGGTCCCTGACCTGCTGATGCTTCCATGGATGTGGTCCGGCTGAGATTGACTAACAGTTTTTAATTCACTGAAAAAAAAGCCCCGTCATGGTTCTGGATGAGTGTAAAATATCCCTCGTGCTGCAGAATTCAACGACGAGTGATGATGCGTGGAAGTAAAGGTATGACATATTTTCCTGGATACAGAAATATTGGATTCTCTAGTTGTCAGTTATCATTAATATTAGCGTCTGACTTGAAAATGAATCACGGTCTGTGTTTCGTTACCGGTGGTAAAATGTCTTCACGTTGCTCCACAGGTTTTTCCAGAGGGTGGCAGGGAGAACACACCGCCGTGGTAGATGTTAACAAAACAATGTTACCATGTAATAATGTGAAAATAAAGTGTAATGGGTTTGTTAAGAGTATCCTGAGATACACTTATAGGGATATTATGCCGCCTTGAGGAAAAATGAGAAGAGATTATTTAATGACTGAACCGTTTTCTGCTTTAGTATTTGTAGAACGCCGAGATGGTTCCTATCCAGACTCAAATACTGGGACTTTATTTTTATCCCCCCTGAGTCAGGGAAATATTTACCGGAAATTAATATTTCCGGTTTTGTGTGATTATTTTATTTATTTTTAACCACATTAGTTTGTTAGTTTATCTAAAGTTAGATTATTTATACCGGGATTAAACCAACGCAACTTCTTTCGGTTCTTTCCCTTTTTTCTTTTTTTTTAGGGGTCTTTTACAGTTATGAAGAGTATATTAGGAATTTAAAATGTTTTAACTGCCGCCCTACAGCGGCTCAAATGGTCCGCAGTGCTTCTTAGCAAATGCTTTATACTAACCTACTATATTTTATGTTATTCCATTTTATTTTATACATCATTTTATTTAAAATCACTTGCAGCACGCACAATAGAAAGTTCTTCAGTTGCAATAAATGACTTTAATGGTGTGCACATTATGAGAACGGGGCAATTAAAAGATTGAAACGGAGACAAATAAAGATTTAGTCAGAATTTAAATATTGAGCTTATATAGCTTTAGGGGCGGAGGGGAGAGTAAGGAGAAATGTGAACAGTTTCAAGCTCCTCAAGTCAGAGAGGGGGGATTTAATCTGGAGATGCAAAGCCAGGCATGATCCAAAACGGTCCTGAGAAATAAGATTTCGAGCGGTTAGTCTAACGTTTAAGGGGGTTGTGCGTTGACTACGTCACCGTGTTATTTTACCTCCGATCACAGGTTCATATTTGACATAATCTTCTGGAAGGTTTCGCTCCGTCGGAATTTGCTTTTTAAATTGCCGGAGCAGAAACGGTTGAAGAAATTCTCTTCAGAGTGTCTGAATTTAAGCGGTCAATGGTGGTGAAAATGTCTCTCCGCTCGCATCACTCCGCCACTCGTGAGCAGTAAAGTACCCGGGTGTCATACTGCACAGGTGGTTCTTTTGGACCCGTCATAATTTATGTTGCGATGCTCACGGTGTGTCTCAGGAAAAAAGAAGTCGGAGGACATTAAATATCACCAGCATGAAAAGAAGACTGTCTTAAGGGTCAGTAAAGTTTTAATAATCCTCAGGATAATAATAATAACTCCAGGTATAATGTCTGTTACCATGTAGACGTATGACTTTAAAACTTATTTCACGTCACATCACATCATTTCCTATTTGCTATAATCTTCTTGATGGAGATGTTTGGCTTTGATTATTATTTATGGAACGAGAAATATATAATATGGTGCCACATTTACAACGAAACAACATTTATGAACCCAAGTGGATTTAGCCCGCGTACGGTTTTATCTGTCAGCCATTTATCAGAACTGTCCAGACATTCCAGATGTTTTAAGCTTTCCATCTTTGACGGCTTTAGTTAATTAGATGGGGAGAAACATCTGGGCCGGCCTGTACTTGTTCTTTGTTGAATCTTTGAAGTAATGGAAGAAAAAACAAATTTGCAGGACCAGACACTTCTGATCGTTCTGGGTTTTCAGAACCGCCCATTAGAGGTGACTGCTCATCCCTACAACAGGAGATGCTACTCGGGCTTTGGAGTGTGAGCTCTGCTGGATTCAAATAACTAGAAGAAGTATATTTGTATTTGTATAAGAAGTATAACTAGAAGAAGTATATATTTCCTGATGCTGATTCCTGAGGTAGGTTATGAGAGAGTAATTGGAAATATCTGCCCACTTGAACAGAGGTGACCCATTTATCTGACCTATGATAATGTGTGTCAGAGCTCCACAGAACATCACACCGAGATAAACTCAACACATCCTACTGTGTCGGAGCGCCGGGCCGTCGGAGCCAGCGAGGTATTCTCTGCTTTAAAAAAAATATATCTTAATTTAATAAACATTTAAATTTTAGACCACATGTATTTGATTAGTTTGTTCCCACTTCTTTTTAGATTTCTTTCCATTGCTTCTGTCGCTCGTATAAGTGAGTTTCTCCCCTGGATGAAACGTCTCTGCTGGGACAAACAGCTTTCGCTGTGAATGCCTCTGCTGTTTAAAATAACCGGGATGATTTCGTTTACGGTTATTTTTAATCAATCAGATTTCCAAGTTGTAATTTAGGATGTGTTCTTTGATATTCAAGGGTAAGCTAGGTAGGTTTTGGCGTGTTCTCATGGTAGGCTGGTCCTGCGTCAGGGTTACGTGTGAGGAAGGAACTTCATTCACAACCTCTACTCCAGCTGGGCGCTCGTTTTCAACTAATTAAAACTTATTGGAGGAATAGGACTGGGCGCTGGCCTCCATGTCAATGGAAAAGGAACTTATAATGGAACTGAAACGCACCAGCGTCCTCTACATCCTCGTTATTGAACTATTCTTTAAAAGAAAGAAAGGAACAGCTCTGGTGAGTCTAATTGTAAAGTATCTTAAATATCTGCCGGCGCGCCTGATTTTATGCCAGAGGAAACTTTATTCTCTCCATTATTGTTTTATTTTTTCAATTTTATTCAATTCAACGTCCTGATAGATGTTCAACTAAACAAAGAAAATAAATGATGGGGCAATATAGAACAACAATACAAAAGCTCCTGAGAACCGGCATCTCAGTTTTGTTGCAGTTTATGGTGGCACTAAAGGTGATTACACAAATATGTGGTATTGAATTGCCGTGCACTGAAGCCCAGTCCAGTTTGTGCATTCACCGCTCTCTCACCTGCACCAACACGGTTTTCTCACAATATATTTCTGTCTTTTATTTGTAGTTTTCTGTCAGACTGGCAGATGTAACAGACTTTCCCCTCATAAATCTGCTGATCTGTCTCTTTTTTCTTCTTGCAGTGATTCATTCAGCTTCTCTTGATCTGCATTACATGGTCTAGCATTTTCATTGGATGCGGGAGAAAGTAGGTGCCTCTTTTTTCTTAATGCAGCTCATGTCCCAAATTGAAATGATGAAAAAAACGTAAAGGGGAAATTGGATTCCGATTTTAACACAATTAATAAAGGGAGGCAGGTGGAACGGTGAAGATGGGAGTGTGAGTTGAGGTGAAGGAGGTGGAGGAGTTTAAGCACTTGGGATTAACTGTTCGGAAACAGGGAGTGTGGAAAACAGCCGAAGAAGCGTGTGCAGGCAGGGTGGAGTGGGTGGAGAAGAGTGTAAGGAGTTGTCTTTGACAGAACAGTCGCAGCAGGAGTAACGGCAAAGATTTACAAGATGGTGGTGAGAGCAGCTCCACTGGATGGTTTAGAGACGGCGGCTGTGACCAGAAGACAGGAGGCAGAGCTGAAGATGTTCAGATGTTCTCTGGGAGTGAGGAGGACGGACAGGATTAGAGTGGACCCTTGAAGAGGAGGGATAGTGGATATACTGGTAGAAGGATGCTGGAGCTGGAGCTGCCAGGCAGGAGGAAGAGGATGAAGACCAAAGAGGAGGTTTGTGGTTGGGAGAGGGAATGCAGTCAGATGGTGTAACAGAGAAAGTTGCAGAGAAAAGGGCGAGATGGAAACAGTTGATCCGCCGTGGTGACGCCTAAAGGGAACAGCCCACAGAAGAAGTGAGATGTGTCACTTTTCCTCAGGAAAAAGAAAAAAAAACCTGACGGATATCCAGCAATGTCAACGAATCAAGAGTCAAATCTGAAAAAAAGAAATATTTAACATTATATAATATTAAAACACTGTTTTACTGTCATGTCACTGTCAGTTTTTGACCTTGGTTGAATTACACAGCAGCTCCTTGTTCAGGATCACGTCTGGACTATTGAAAAACACAGTGTTTGTCCGCAACAGGTACAAATTTAATCTAACGTAGGTACAAGCCAGAGACATGAATATTCCAATTCTCTTCTAAATCCCCTCGCCTCCATTTTTCAGATATTTCTGAAGAAGAAAGCAGTTTTAAAGAGACATTTTCTAATGACCCGGCAGCAGAATGAACAGTCTGAATGTAACATGGATGACCAGTGCAGGGGACAACAGAAAAGTGCTTCTGGTTCTGTTGTGGTTCTGTTGTGGTTCCGTTGTGGTTCCGTTGTGGTGTCCACTGAAACCCACTGTGAGTGATGTGACGGTGGAGTCGTTGGCCCAGGTGTGATGACTGCATTGGTTGAGCCGCAGATAGAGAAAGAAGGGGATGGAGACAGACGAGACAAACGAAAAGATGAGGCTAAAGAAAAAAAGAAAGAGAGAGAGCGACCTCAGGGGAAATGAGAATGACAAATTAGAGGCCGTGAGAAGAAAAAGCTACAGAAAATCTTTAGATGGAGAGCTGAGATTGCGTGAGGCCTTTGTTGGACGGAGCGCCGGGTGAGTGATGCACTGAGCTGTGGCGGCGAGCGGATTCTGCTGCCGATGAAGTTTTGCTCCGTCTCAAAGCGAAAAGTGAAACGCTTCGTAACACGGAGAAATGAAAAGAGCGAGGCGTCATGAATACTGCAGGATAACAGCGACTGAACCTGTCCGACAACATTAGATTGGATTTCCACTGGAATCAAAGTAAATGTAATATTAATTTTTACTTTAATTTTTGGACACTGTTTGCCTTAAATAGCCGTCAAAATAACATTCAGATGTATTTTTTGAAAGGTGTCCACAAGTTCCCCCAAAATGCACCACTGATAAGTATTGACTTCTGGGTAGTGTTGTAATGTTATGGAGGGTTTTTTTCTTCTTCCCACGGGGAAAAGAGGATGACTCATACAGTCAGGTGATGCAGTGGGCGGAGGACCCCACCACCTTCATGAATAACTAGATCTGATCTGAGAGGGAGTTTCACACCTACTTAAGTGAACCCCGTTAGTATCACGTGTTCTCACCTTGACTGTCGTTACGCTGTCGTCACAGGTGTAACAGCCCCAGACAGACAACAGTGAGGTCCGGGAGCATTGTAGCTTTTATTATTTGCTCAATTAAGCTCACCTGTGTGCAAATATATTATATATGTTGTACGTAATATTACATTCTGTTCTATGTGAAACAGTAAAGAGAACTTCCCCAGATTCTGTGAGACTAACAAGCTGCATGTTTCCAAACTGAACCTCTGAACTTCTAATGAACTCGAGTTACTCTCTCAGTTCAGTTCATGTCCACACACACACACACACACACACACACACACATACACACACACACACCTATATCAGACACACGCACACACACACACACACCTATATCACACACACACACACACACACACACACACACCTATATCAGACACACGCACACACACACACACACACACACACACCTATATCACACACACACACACACACACACACACACACACCTATATCACAAACACACACACCTATATCACACACATACACACACACACACACACACACACACACATATATATATCACACACACACACCTATATCACAGACACACACAACTATATCAGACACACACACACACACCTAAATCACACACACATCTAAAACACACACACACACCTATATCACACACACATACGCACCTATATCACACACACACACACACACACACCTATATCAGACACACACACACACACACCTATATCACACACACACACGCACACACACCTATATCACAAACACACACACCTATATCACACACATACACACACACACACACACACACACACATATATATCACACACACACACCTATATCACAGACACACACAACTATATCAGACACACACACACACACGCACCTAAATCACACACACATCTAAAACACAAACACACACCTATATCACACACACACACACACACACCTATATCACACGCACACACACACACAAACACAGAATCTCTCTCTCTTCCTCCTCAGCTCCGTTGACCTTCCTCATCAGCTGGATTCTTCACACATCCTCCTACAAGACACCTCCTCTGAGATAACATGCAAACTCCATACAGAACGAACCCGAGGGCATTGGTGGATTTCAACACGCGACCGTGTTGAAATCCACCAACACGGTCGCACACACACCTCCATTCTGTAGAAAAAAAACCACCATTACGCCTTTAAGATATATTTTTTTTTCGGCTGCAGCCTTACGGGTAAGAGTCGGTATTTTGTGCTCAGGTGAGTCCACCTGTCATCTAATCAGAGGCTTCACTCCTGACCGAGTCTGAGTGACATGTCTGATCTGTAGTTGGTGTAACGGCATTGACTTAACATTCCTTTTGACACACAGTTTTGCCGCCTTCCCCTGAGAAAGATCCATCTCTACCCGGCCTTTGCCTGTTCAGACTGAACGTAAACAGAACCTCGCTGTCCCGCGTGTGATTCCAAACGGCAGGCTGGCATCCATCACGCATAAGAGCGGCGATGTTTACATATGCCAGGACAACACAGCTGATATCGTCCTTTGGCCAGAGGATAAAAAGCTCCTCAACATCTTTCTGTCTCCAGTTTTCATCTGATCTACTGCTGCTGGATGGTTCCAGTTGAGACTCACACATGTGACTCATCGTCCAAATCTCACATGCCCGTCCCCTCCAACTTTTGCCGGTTTGTGCGTTTATACAGATGGCCAATAAGGCGTTAGGTGTTAGGACCGCCGCCGCTGCCTCAGAGGAAGGACAAAAAAATCATTATATCTGTGTTGCATTTGCACAAAGCGGTGAGGTGCAGTGAAGCTGCGACAGACAGTTTACAAAAGTCGGTGTGACGACAGTAATGAGCCAACGCCCTCCGTAGGCTCTGATGTAGGCGTCATGTGATCGTTTCCGGCCTACTTCAGGGTTTGAATGACTGCACAGGTGCTGTTTTATCAGTAACACACTATCAGGTAACACACAATCAGGTAACACACTATCAGGTAACACACTATCAGGTAACACACCTGTCATGGCTCACATGACGCGAGAGAAACTTGTGCCTTCATGTCTCCGCTTGAATTGTTCTGATCATGCGCCTCCATTGTGGAAATGTCTCAGGAATGTCTTTCCGCGGTCGGATGAAGACCGCGTGTCACATGGCCTATGACCAATCGCTATGTCCAACCGTGTTACAGCATGAGCAATCTTCATCCCTCGGTGTTCAAAGTTCATTCTATCCTCAGCAGTTTGGGTCAGAACCGGAGATGACTCTCAGTTGGTTCCAGGAGAACGACCAAAACGCTTTATTTTATTGTTTTCTCGTCGGTTCCGTTCGTCACCAGTTATTATCTCACCGCTGAATTGCGAAACATTAATCCTTCTCCGTTTACTCCGTTCAATTAGGTTGCACACATAACAACATAATTAACACGCAATCACCATAAAACACCCACCAACCACAAGCTCCAGCGAAGCGGCCGATGCGGCGAGGCCATCGGTTGGCGCCCCGCTTCATAGCGCACCGTCGGGTGATTAAGTCATCATCGCTGCGACTGCAGCGGGCGGCCGTGTGAACCGATTCAGCAGCGAGGGGCCGCAAACCCCGCCAAAGGAATGTAAGTCACTGGAGGCGTATGCGTGTTTGTGTAGGCGCGTGTGTGAGATACGCCATCTGATCCGCTCTGATCTGGTTCAGTTTGATCCGCGCTCTGTTTGCACCAGTTTAATGAAGCTCCTCGCCGCTCAGCACACAGCGGTGCAACAAACACGCTCGTCTTTTCAAAGGCCTGCAAGTTCAGCTGAAACAAAGTCGATGATGAAGGAAGAAACTCTCCGACTCTGAAACTGTTTTTACTGTGATTAATGTTTTTATTGAGGGTTGGTGCAGATGAGAGGATTAGGACAAAAGATTGGCAGCCATTAAACCTTGTTTTTAAATGATGGTGCTTATACTGATATAAAGAAATAAGACGTAACAAACTAATAAATACTTAAAGACTTCTTTTTATTTCCTGGCTTTTAATCCAGGATGAGTCGTTGGGACATTTCTTTCTTTCTGTACAATAACTCTGTTGTTTTTTTTAAATGCGCCTATAAATAAAATTGAGTTGAGCAATAAAGTTAAGTAATAATTAGCGAGCTTTAAAATCTCCATCTTATCCATCTAGACGAGCAGTTTCCCTTTGCTGTCGGCCTTTATGCTGCTTTATCTCCTCTCAACGAGCCGTAGATGAAGACGTGGATGAACATATGATTGATTTATGATTGACAGCTGTTTCGGTTTTTGTTTGTTTTCTAAAAGTTGTATTAAGCCTTTAAAGTGAGTTTTTAGGAGATAAACTGCCAGATGAAGAAATAAATGAATTATATTACCACAAAGTATTACTCTAAAAGTTGGATATTAAAACATAAAAACAGCCGTAATCATGTTCAATTCATCATTCTAGTCATTTCTCAAGCAAAAACGCCAGACGTTTGATTTTCTTCTCCGTCTCTGCCGGCTTGACCTTGAAGAGGTCATGTGATTGTTTTTCCGTGTGTTTGTATTTATACTGAAGAGGATAAACCAAAGGTCTGAAGACTTCTAATGGAAAATAGGGCACTGTTTTCATTGCTCTGGGCTGTTTGCAGGGATATAAGTATTAGAGGTGTAATGAGGAGAATTTTCTTGTCCGATCCTGATTACCGATTTTTAAAAAGTCTTAGCGGCTTTTTATTTTTCTTGAAAGTTTTAAAACCAAAATCGACAGCAAACATACGTACATACAAACAGCGAGCTCATTTAGCCGCTCTGCTAACGGCTAACGTTATCTTCTTGAAAGCTGGAACTTTCCTCGGGATGATAAATACAACATAAGTGTCTGAGCGTCTGCGTTTGTCGTCCCGTTTTCCGGGCCTTTCCTACGCAACTTATTTCGTCCTTACTGGTGTGTCAAACTGCGAGATGTTCGTAGCCATGGTAGCTCACGGTTGGTGCGCGTGTGTCTTCACCCATCGTGTGGCGCATTCATGAAACCAGTACGGAATCGTCCATTCTTTAATTCCGATGTTACGGAAAGTCTCACATGGTTACTGATATAATAGACACATTGCACCCTTTGCCTTCAGTGTTGCAGGAAAGTAGAAACCAGCTATAGTAAGCAATAATTTGACCTTTTGGGCTGTGGTGTGACTCAGAAAGACATACAGGTAGTAAGTCAGGACCAAAGTACGGCGCTACATTTACTCTCGTGTGGACCACCAGCCGATTTAACCCAGCGGACCCGTCCCTGTGTTAGATATGGTGATGTCAGCTGTGTGGTAGACATATCTACAAACCTGGATCATTGATCTCCGCTCAGTTATGGACATCACCACATCTCGCCAATTAAGCTAGCTAACGAAGCGGGAGAAACACTGCCGTTAAGAGTTAGCCGGGACATCAGTTCCACTACATGAGACTCACTGACCGCCATTGTTTTCTACCCCGTGAGGTCAATTATTAGGCGGAAGCTCACAAAGCAAAAACAATTACCTCCTGCAGGGCGCCAGCAGAGATGCAAGCAGGGGAACAGAGGCGACCTTTATAATTTGTGGTCATTATATATTTGTGGGCAATGTGGTTTCCTGAAGTAGAACCAAATACATTGTTAAAAAAAATGGTTTTAATATTTCAACCTCTTTGCTCTTACACTCTGAGGTGAAAGGGTTTATTTTAGTCTAGATCCCACCGTCAGGGGTGTTCTGTCAAATGGTTCCAATTATAAGCGAGCCAACTGAGCTTGGCCGTACTGTAACGAACGGCAGAGGTTTATCCTCCAGCTCAGCTAGTGGTGGTGTCAGCCGGTCTTCGCTATTACAACAGTTAACAGAGCAAGTCGTGTTATTGACTATGGCATAACATTAGTTCCACTGCATTAGACACAATAACTATCACTGTGACAGCATCTCATTCACAGGGACACACACAAGGCCTCCCTCTTTTTCACCGCCTTCCCCTTTGACAGCACAATGGCGTGTTTTTCCCTTTACAGCATTTTCCATCTCAATGTTCCATTTTTTTTTTTTTTATATGAGAATGAAGAAAAAATTCTCCAACGATGCACTTTTTACATGCACACACTGACACAGGGAGGGTTATACGCATTAATACCCTGCGCTAATTGGGCGACTTTCATACCATGTGTGTAATGGTCACAAACACACACACACACACACACACACACACACACACACACACACACACACACACACACACACAGAATTAAATTGTCCAGTGTCCTATATAACATGACAATTGGTCTTCAGTTTGCACACACTGTATTGGTCTCCATGACCGAAGTACTACTGCTCGTATTCATACATAGTGTGCGTTTCCAATAACCCGTCTTCATCACAGTATGACTTCAGCCGTCAGTCAGAGAGAAAAAGTCCGGCCTTCGACTCTAACACAGCTGAATTTCATAAATGCATAATAATTCTGTTTGAAAGAAATTATTACATCTGCAAAGAGAGTAGGAGGAGCTAATGTGATCGCTGGCGTGTGTGCATGTGTGTGTGTGTGCGTGCGTGTTTGCATGTGCGTGCGTGCGTGTGTGTGTGTGTGTGTGCAGGTACGATAACTCAAATATGTTTAAACTGATTTCACTCTTGCACAGTGGTAAGAACTGTTGCCTCACAGCAAAAAGGTTCTGAGTTCAAATCCCCCCTTTCAGGAGTGACCTTCCCATGTTGAGTTTGCATCTTCTCCCCCGTGGGTTCCCTCCAGGATCTCCGACTACCTTTCCACGGTCCAAAATCATGAATGAACAAGATAAGATAAGAGATAAGATAAACCTTTATTAGTCCCACAACGGGGAAATTGCAGGGTTACAGCAGCAAGAGCATGTTACATGTTGAGTAGTGTATTGTCCCAGAGTGCAAAGTGCAAGTGAGGCGTGTGTGTGTGTGTGTGTGTGTGTGTGTGTGTGTGTGTGTGTGTGTGTGTGTGTGTGTGTGTGTGTGTGTGTGTGTTACTAGCAGTGCTGGATAGGCTCCAGCCCCTATAGTTAGATAAAACGGGAGGATAAACTTTGTGGAGAGTTAGGCCCTAGGGAAAAGGAGTAAGTGAATAGATCGTAGGCGAAAGTTGATCGTCATAACTTCTACTTTAGTGACGCCATGACTCGTCAGGACTTTTACTATGACTCATCATAAACAGCGTGGTGCGAATTACGGTGTAATCACTGTACGCGCAATCTCAGAGTGCGCTGTGGTTTATTTTACAGTGTCCATGTAACCAATCAGAAAAGGATCGGCTGGGATAGGCTCCAGCCCCCGCCCCCCTGAACGGGATAAGAGGTTACGGATAATGAGTGAGTGAAATATGATGGCGATTACCAGTTTTGACCGGGAATTTCATTGCTGAGAATCTTTTAAGAAAGCTTCGTATTAAATCTGTAGTAATCGATATTTTGATATAATTAACTATGGGTCGAATTGGAGTGGGGCAATTAACAAATAAACCGACATTAAGAACCTTTAATATTACCTTTAACTGACATGAAGCTCGATGATGCTCAAGGTTGAAAACAGGATGGGGACTAATCCTTTTGTCCCTCCTCTGCTTTCATTTCAGACGTGTTGTTCTCAACAGGATAAGCGGTTATGGATAATGAATGAATGAATGAATGAATGAATGAATGAATGAATTTTCGTCAACATGATTGGGGCATTGTAGCTTAAACAAAGCAAGGCATGACAAATGTCAATGGACACGATAAAGAGACTCTCCGTCCACGCTGTAATACATCTTATTGCTTCATTAGTACTTTTTCTTTTGTTGTATTTAATTAACTAGGTGCTGTCAAACATCTATTGTTGTGATTTTTGGCTTTTCACTCCCTCTTCATGGATGAATTGTTCAGTGGGAGTGGACGGATACGTAGTTTGAAACAGACACATTTCTATTCAACCGTTACCCTCAACTTTTTCAAATAGTACTTTGTTAATATTTACCACACTGCTAGAAAACTTAGAAACGGAACATGGATGTCGTTTTCGTTAAAGGAGCGTTTCGGGCTCAATGACCTAAGAAACTGAATGTTTGACTATTAAAACAAGTTTAATTGCATTAATGCAACATGAAAAAAAAGTTTTTGGAGTTACGTAACTGTGTTTCATTAAGTCAATATAGCTGTGTTTAAAATAAAACCAACATAACAATGCTGAGTACATGAAACATAATTGAGTTCAGTAGGTCAAACGTTGATGTTGTTTGCTTTACACAACTTTTTCCTTTTGAAAGAACTTCATTGGTAGGTATTTGACAATTTCACAAGGTAGGTTAAAAACTGTATAAAATTGGGGGGGGGTTACATAATTGTGTTTGTTAAATTCAACATAACTGTGTTTAGTACATGTTCGTAATTTTATTCAGTAGATTCAACTTAATTATGTTTAATATATTCAACATAACTGTGTTTAGTACATGTGACATCATTTTGTTCAGTAGATTAAACTTAATTATGTTTAATATATTCAACATAACTGTATTTAGTACATGTTCGTAATTTTATTCAGTAGATTCAACTTAATTATGTTTAATATATTCAACATAACTGTGTTTAGTACATGTGACATCATTTTGTTCAGTAGATTAAACTTAATTATGTTTAATATATTCAACATAAGTGTGTTTAGTACATGTGACATAATTTTGTTTAGTAGATTAAACTTAATTATGTTTATTAAATTCAACATAAGTGTGTTTAGTACATGTGACATCATTTTGTTTAGTAGATTAAACTTAATTATGTTTATTAAATTCAACATAACTCTATGATGTAGCACTCAATCAAATTCCCCCCCTGGGAATTAATAAAGTTCTTTCTATTATCTATTATTTTATTTGATTCTATTAACCTGACATTTGTTTAAAAGCATTTAGTAACAACCTCCTTTTCCTGTTCATTTAACATAATCGTGTGCGACTGGCTGACATACATTATTTTTGGTAAGTGTGATGTTTGAGGTCTGTTCTTAATAAAACACTAAATCATTTTCAGTCACCATCGGTCCATTTTCGCTCTAAACGACGGAGCCTCCTAAACAGCAAAGACGACAAACAGCGAAGAGTTTTTACTCATCGCTTTATATATCACGTTAAATGATGTGAACAGGACAATGTTTGGTACCTGGTTTCAACTCACCATCACCCCCTGACACTAATTTATTCACCCTCACACGTCGCACTAACATACCGTCGGACGTATTTTAGCGTCAGTGAAAATGACACACAACCAAATATCCCAACTTTGAAAGTTCAGCAGATTTGCGCAGACTTAGTCCGAGAACTTGGAAAAGAATCCTCCATTAATCACCATCAGTGTCAAGGTTTGAAATACTTGTGACATTAATTTAAAGTTATATCAGCGACTGGCTGTGTTTGAGGGTGAGAGGTGTCCCTCGCAGCAGAATGGTCCATCACTTAATACTGCAGTCAGTTTGTCTTCCATTATCGCTGACTGTCCTCACTCAGGATATTTGTTAATTGCTTCAGAGGTAAATATCTCTGTTATAATCACATCAAGTTGGACGTGAGGTCACCTACATTGGATTGTTTCTGCGAAGGAGACAAAAAAAAAGGGGGCGACCATCTGCAGCTTCATTTCATTATTATGAGTTTTAAATGTTTCTTTTTAGTACAACATGAAATCTCTTTTGTTCATACTCACATGTATGCACACACACACACACACACTCACACACACACCTACAGCTCCATCCCTCCCTCTCTATTGTCTTGCCTGGCACCAGTCTCCATTGACACAGATGGCGGCTGTGGATTGAGATACAGGGACAAACAGAGACGGAATGGCTGCAGCTGATTCCCTGAGTTTACATCAAAGTCTGCTCCTCCTTCCTTCTCACCATACATTTTTTTCCCATAAATCACCAGGATCTGCCCCACACATCTATCCATCTGCCACACAGCCATCATTCGCTCCTTAATGTCAACAGCCTCAATTTATCACTCCCCCCCAAACTCCAACTATCCATCAGTGCTCTTTATGGACTCCTGGAGCTCCCACCAACAGACGTCCATCCGTTCACCCCCCACCTGTCACTCAATATGTCCCTCCTAGAAGAGGCTCACCTTATATCACAAGCTTCCACACACACAGGTTGTGATCTTCCACTCATTCATCTTCTTCCAACCCTTCATTCTAGCCGCCAAGGCAAAAATGCTTTTCCGCTAACGTCTTCATCTTTAAAAAAACCAAAAAAACTTTTTCTTTTATCTTTAATCTCCCCTTTCAGCCAAACAGGATCAAAGGTTTCTTACCAGCTGCATGCCACAGATGAAGGCCAAGGTGCACCGGCCGCTACAGCAACCCATGGTCTCCTCCTCTCCGTCTCCAGCGATCCACGTGGAGAAGAATCTCGGGCTAAACCTCCCAAATCTCTGACGAGACCTTGAAAAATCCCAAAAGCCCCCGGAGGGCCGTCTGTCTGGCTGACTGCCCAGGTAGAGGCACTCCTTGCTTGGCCTCGAGGAGGAGAGTGCAGCCCCTCACCGGAGCTCAGGGGAGAGAGAGGCCAGTATTTCACTCAAATGGAGATGTTTCTGACAGGCAAAGCACCAGGAATCCTGCTGCAGACAGGAGGTCAGGGATCAGAGATGGAGCCCCGGCCTTGGCGGAGAATTCAGGACGACAAATTGTTCTTGATCCACCAGAAGACTTCTCTGAACCGTGTGTCTGATGAAACAGATGACGAGAGGCATTCAGACGGATTGGGATTAATTCAGATTTGTAATAATGAGGGTCTGTCGACTAGAACATGAATAAACAGACTCTTGAGTTATGTCGGTACCAGAATCACTCGTCCAGTCATCGCTGTTTGGACCCACTGATGTCATCCTGCTCCACACCTCTGGAGCGGAGAGATTAGATGGATGGACTCCAGGGATTAGAGGCTCTTTTGTTTGATATTGTCAAGTAGTTGCTTCTGTGATTTGTTATAGGGTGGAGGAAACAAGTGAAAGTGGTCCCTGCCTCCTCTCCTTTCCTCTCTCCTCTCTCTCTCTCTCTCTATCTGCTTCTTTCCCCTCTAAGTCTCTCCTTTTCTTCTTCTCTCCTCTCTTCTTCTTCTTCTTCTTCTTCTCTCAGGGGAAGTGCCGGTCATGCAGCAACAACATCCCGAAGGTCCATTCACATCAAATAACAAAACACATCTTCTTTGAAATCCACCATCATCATCATTTCCCCTGGAATCTTCAGCTTTAATCCACTTCTGGAACGGTGAGGAGGTTTCAACCACCGCTGGAGGCTGACTTCGGTAGATAATAGGTCCTCCTCCGGTTCATGTCTCCATCAGCCCCGTTGCTCGGTCAGTGCTCCTCCGCTCCACGGAACGATGGATCTCTACCGGGAGGAAAGCGTGTTCACATCCCGGAGGGCAGGAACAGGGTGAAATTTCAGGTTGAGGGAAGTGTCCGAGCGCATCGTACCGAAAACCGACACGAGCGGAAACAACGGCTAAGTTTAGTTTGACACCTCTGGGTGGTCTTCAAGGTTCGAACGGAGTGAGACAATAGGAACCGAGATGGACCAACGGACCGAGAGAGACAGCCGAGAGGAGCGTCTCTCGTCTGCCATCTGTCAAGTCAAACACCACGCAACTACATTGCGTTTCCGGCAAGAGTTTCAAAATAAAAACCTGGAAATATTGTCAGGGTTTTTTTTTAAATCTTGGTCTCGTTGAGAATATCACTGGGTGTCATCAGCGATTTTTTTTAAATTTCAAGACAAACTTTATTTATCTTGTTTATACAGAGTAGTCATAATATTATAACTACCTGACTTTTATTGTTTAGATCCCCTTTGAGTCACCAAAACAGCTCTGACCCATCTTGACATGGACTCCACACTACCTCTGAAGCATTAAATAAGGTCAAATGTATTAATTCTGAAGGAGATTACTGTGTCAGATTTCTCCAAAATCATATAATAACTGAGTAAAGACAATAGATCATTACATATAAGTGAAAATAAAAAAGTATATAAGACATGAGAGAAAGCAACACCTAAGAATAACACGCGATAATGAAGGCAATGTTATACATCATATCAATACTGAGACATAATATTGCACATGGCATTGAATGTAATATGATGTTAAATGCAAAATTGGGTCTGAAAAATGACAGTGAGAGTTAATACTCCACATGATAATTAAAAATAACATCGGTATTATTGTTGTGTTTGGTATTAGACTCTGACATTAGCAGATACTGCAAGTCCCTTAGGTTGAGAGGGGGGACCTCCATGTGCTGGACTGGTTTGTTCATGCTAAGTCTACACCTTGAACTTGAGTTATTCAAACCATTCCTGAACCATTTGTGCAAAGTAGGAATGTGAATCATTCTGCTGAGAGACGCCTCTGCTATTTGGGAAAACCATTTCCATGAAGGGGTGTGTTTAGTTTGAAATGTTTTACTAGGTGGTATGTGTCAAATTAGCTTCAATTTGAATTGCAGGTCACATGGTTTCATAGCAGAGCATTGCTCAAAACATCACTCTGCATTCGCGTCGCTTACCTTTTTCCCATGGTGCACCCCGTTGCATGATGTTGAAGACAGCATGATTCATCAGACACAGCTCCGAAGTCCAGAACCACGATCAACTACAGGGTCTAAAAGCTTAGAATACATATTATCTTCTCATATATGCAGTTGTTACAAACGCAGCAGGTAAATTCATAAACTGGATCAGAGGAACTCCTACCAAGACAATATGGTCCAAGAATAAAACATCCAGCTGAAAACTATGTGTAGACGTGTTAAAGGTTCAGAAAGAAAAATCCAAAATAAGCTATTTTAGTCTAAACTTTTGATTTCTATTAATATATGCAGAATATAGACCTCAACAATTTATATGTAAATAACAACGACTTACTTGAACATGTGAAAACATAGTAAACAGGACCACGGCAGGAGGTCCATTTACTTTCCATCGCCCAGAATCCAGGGTAGAAGTCAAGTTAGTAACATGCATTAATAAGAAATTATAAAGGAGAGGGAGAGGAGGAGGAGAGAGAAACTTAATGCATCATGGGGAGTGACCCAGCAGGTTAAACAGTATAACCTTCTATCAACAAAAAAAGAAGAAGCTGTAAACCTGTCCTTAGATGAAGAAAGAGTCTTCCTCCCAGTCTGAGACTGGAAAACTGGGAAGTTCCTTCCTCAGGAGAAGAGACTGAAAGGCTCTTCATCCAGTCTATGAATGTAAAATATGAGCCCATATTTTACTTTTATAGACTCTACGGACTCCGAGTGACCCTGAATCCTGGAACATGAGGTTCTATATCACGGCACACGAAAGTTCTTCTTGAATTTACTCCCGTAAAGATGATCGGACTATAACAGGATAAAAATGTTTGACGACATAAAGGCGGTGTAGATCGTACACTATATCTCATTATTATTTCCACTCCACCTCCTTCAGCTGTGTCAAGCAGCTCTGTGGAAACAATGAATTGATTGTGGGTCTCACACAGAACCTGCTTACAGAACCAGCTCCTTTCACACTAACATGTATTCCCTACTTTAACAACCTCTGCTGCTGCTCTGAGATGACGCAACACATTTTCTTACTTTCATGCATCGGAGTGAGGGGTCAACAAAGACCGGACAGTCCGAACAGGGACTGAAGTCTGACACGCCAAGGTTCCGATACATCAAGAGTTCTTGAGCCTCTCTCACAGAGTTGACGTCGATTCCGCTCGGTAAACACCCAGAACTTTTCTTGTTCCTTCAGATCAGCCCTAGTTATTCTCCGCTGCTTTTATTTATACCCCTCATGCCTGTTTGGACTCTGGCTGATTATCGTCTAGTCCTCTGAGGACTGAGTTTCTCCTTTTTGGGAAATAAACTTGTGTGCCTCAGGCGGTGGTTGAGTTTTCTAATCGGGTTCGGTACTTTGGCCCAGTTATTACGTTGTTGCGGCTGCAGCTGTAATCTATAACTGCCTAAACTAGTCTGGCCCACATACAGTTACGCCGCGCAGCAAGACGGCGCTGGAATCAGCTCGGATGGCCCTTAAAGGAAATCAAAGGCCGGTGGGATTTATAACGGCACACGGAAACTAATTGCATCTCAGCGCAGCTGAGGCCGTCCGCTTTTTGTTTGCGGAATATTTTAAACCGTATTTCATGCATGAAATGTGATTCATAGATGTTAGAAAATATTCTGTTTCTCATGCTGGTATGCCGGTTCTTCTTTTTTTCTCGCTCCGCATCGGTTCTGCTCTGGAATAATTAGTGCGCTGATTTAAAGTTTAACAAACATGCGGGCCTTGACTTATTATGGCGTTGTTAATCATTTTGTGATCTGATATTTGAGACCCAGTAGCAGATTCAGGCGCTGGGCGAGGTGTGAAAAGAGTTAGTTAAAGGTTAGTTTGGGGCTTCTTCGGCAGGACAAAGGAAAATCTGAATCTCACTAGAAGTGTCTACACGGCCAATCAGGTACCTCCAAGAAGACGGTATATTCTGGCGAGGAGTTGGAGTACAAGTAGCGCTGCAGTAACAAACAGAGACCCTTGGTATCAGTGACATTTTTTAGGGTTTGACATCACAGTTCTGGAATAACCAGCGACGAGCTCCAGCCTGAACCCAAATGAAAACCTGTGTTTTTGGTTGAGTGAGAGGGTTGGCCAGTCAGAACACACTCAGGGGCAGCTGTGGTTTCAGACGGGGTGACGGTTGTGTCGGTCCTTGAGGAGGTCGATTGCTTCTGTAATCAATGATGTGTCATCAGAGACATTTATGGTGATTAAGGGTTTTGGTGCCATCTAGCAAACCTTCAGTTAAACAGGATGCATTCTTAAACCCCTCGAAGCTCTCGGGCTCCGCTCTGCTGTTATTCTGAAGGCTGAGGCATCATGCTTCCGTGTTCTGCGAGGCTGTTTACGTCTGGCTTGATGCGGCCGATGTTCTGCTCAGCAGGGGAGCGGCGGGCTCCTTTCACTCTCTGAGACACACAAACAGCGACTGTGACGGACGCGGTTCTGGTCGGCGTGCAGCTGCTCAAGAACACGGCCTTCGACCTCCATTCTAAACGACACTCTCTCGCCCTTTCTCTCTCTCTCAGTGGGGAGCCCTCTCTCACTTGTCAAGAGAATCATTTTAACCTCATTTCTCACTCACTTAATTGAAGACTTAAGGGTTTTAAGAAAACCTGCTACAAATTGCCGAAGGTTTTTTTTTTTTTTTTTTTTTTTTAAAAAAGAATTGGTCAGAGGTTTGATTTATGCAACATATTAAAATGTGCCCGCAACTGTCCATTAATTATTGGAAAAAAACCTCGGGTTATGTCTCGAGTGGTTGATTGCCTCATTTATGAATGACAATCAAATTTAGCTCCGTGGCGCTGTTCTGTTTCCACGGTGGCTGGAGTTCAGCGATAACGACACTTCTGTGGACCACTGTCAATTTGAGGATAAAAATAAAGCTCTGGAAAACAAGCAATTAAATGTAAAGGCTGTCTGTGTGTGCGCCTGTGTGTGTGCGGGTTGAGGGGTCACTTAAGCCACGCCTATAAAATGACCGGCAGTTTAAACAGACACGGAGGTGTAGAGGCTATCACTGCTTTAGCTATAGAGCATAATGGCCTGCTTTCCCCTCGCCATCAATCTCTGTCACAGCCAACTCCTCCCACACACACTCAGGAAAACAACACACACACACACACACACACACACAGACACACACACACACACGGATTGCAACCACACACGATGTGACAGGACTTTAATTATGCCGCTAATCTTGAGTGACAGTAACATGTATAATGGCTGATTCCCCCGAGGCTATGTGTCAAAGCATCCACCCATTCATCCATCCATTACTCCATCTATTTATCATCTCACCTACTGAGTCATCCATCCACCCTTATTTCCACTCGTATTCTCCCTTCCTGTCTCTAACATTCCTCCATCATTTACGCTTTGTTCCTCCGCCCTTTTGTTTGTCTTTCGTCTGCTCTCTCACAAAGGATGCTGCCTGGGCCCGTTGGGTCTGTGCCAGCGAGCCTCGGACCACCGGGACCCTGGCCATAGTTCACCTAAAGATAAAGAGCAAGGTGGTCAGAGGTCTGTCAGCGCTGGAGTGAATATGTTATGAATCTAATGTGTTTGTGGAGAGTAGGGATATGACACATACTCCTTTTTTCTCTATTTGGTTATTTACAGTTTGTCCTTATTTAATGTCAATAATTTTACAGTATTTAATATATTTCAAATTTTTATTTGTTGAATTATTTTAATTAGGCTGCACTAGTTCATTAATTGAGTGTCAAACAATCTACAAATCATTAATAAGCTGCTATAACTCGTTATATATAAAAGGTATTAGAGATAGTGACCCGCATTGATAAATTGAGACAGAGAGTTATAAGCTGTTTATGAACGTTAACTAATGACTTTGTTAAGTGTTTACAACCTAAATTATGACTTAATTATAAACCATTTATAAATCCTTTATTAAACGAGTCATATTGCAAAGTGGCAGCTGTTGTTTCTTTTTTTTCCTACAAACATTTTAGCCCAGAATCCACATCCTCCTCTCACGTACTGGGCTGTGAAAAAGTATTGGACCCCCTCTCGATTTTCTGCTATTTTTGTTTGGATCTCATACTGAGCTGTGTCGGATCTTAGGATCTTAGGATTAGATCTTAAGATCTCCCTCCTCACCCACCAGTGCATCCATGGGAATACACCCCCCCTACCTAAAAGAACTACTCACCCCACTGACCTCAACACGATCCCTCCGTTCTACCCACTCATACCGCCTCCTCCCCGGACTAAGCTCAGCACCATGGGTGATCAGGCCATCTGTTCTGCTGCCCCTCGTCTGTGGAATGCCCTCCCTGACCATCTCAGGGCTCCACAGACGACTGACACATTAAAAAAAAAGACTTAAAACTTTCCTTTTTAGCAGAACCTACAACTTTAATTAACATTGCTGCTTTTTGGTCAGGCTTTTATATAGTTATTATTTTATTCTTTTATTGATGCTTTTATCTGCTTTTACCTTTAGCACTTTTAGATTTGATCCAAATGTAAAGTGCGTTATAAATTAAATGTATTATTATTATTATTATCTTCAAATCAAATTTAACAAAGGCAACCTGCCTAAACACAAAATGCAGGTTTAACCTATTATTTTGATTGACAAGGCAAGAAGGTCGTCCAAACATGTAAAATCACTTGCATGGTGAAATATTCACCGACCCAAATAGAAGATGCAACTGGACCAGATTCTTCTTATAAATGGAGATCAGCCAGAAACAGAGAAACCAGGAGGAGACAAAAACATCTTCACAGTAGTATGAGTTATGGGGCGCTGTTTGTGAATTAGTATATGCTGATTTTTAATAGCAACTTCTCGTCACATTTAGCTCCAAACAACATTTTGAAAGCAGTGTCAAACCTTTAAATTCCTTTTCTTTTTTTTCTATATCACATTTACAGCAATATTTATGAACTTAGTCATAGTTGCAATTTCCCCGTTGTGGGACTAATAAAGGTTTATCTTATCTTATTTTATCTTATCTTCTCTTAGTTACCTCCCTAGGAAATATATGTTACATAAAATGACTAAATATTAAGTCTATATCTAAATCTATATTTAGAAATAAACTAAATATTTAGCTAAAAATGCAAATTTACTCTGACATCAGTAAATGTACCAAATTAAAAGCTAGATGGAGAAATGATAAATACAGACCCATTTTGAACCAAGGCAAACGGTTTCGGAGCCGGTTCTGGCCCAGTTATTAACTTCCAGCCGATTCTCATCATTGACACAGCAGAAGAAATGACCTTAAAACAGAAGAGCAACTGAAAGTTCTTCTTTTTCCCGGTTTTATTCCCCTCATACTTCATTCACTGATCCCAGCGGATAAAGTGACTTTCAATAGATCCGACCATGAACCGTACAAATAGTACAAAAAAAAAGAATACTGAAATAAATAATAAATAATACAAAGAATGAAGAAATGGGTGCATCACCCTTAAAATGGGTGATTTTACGGGGCAACCAAAAGCTCGCTAACAAGCCAGAAGTTTATGTCGGCCTCGTTTGAGAAGTCTGAGGGAGCAAAGTCTGCGTCTACCTGTAGAACCCAAAAAAAATATAATAAAAGAAAATTTAATATTTAGACATTTTCTCTCACATATACTTTCTAGGAAGTTTAGATTTAGATTCAACATTGAGATAAAACCTATACATTTATATTAAGATTAAACATTTCGAGTTAATATTTAGATTTAACATTAAGATGAAAAATATATAATAATTATTAATAGTGGCAAAAAGCTGCTGTTAAAATCGGCATAAGTTATTTTACAGACTTTTTTTTTCTGAATGTCAGACTTTTTAAAATACGTGTAGCTTTAGACACTTCTGTTAATGGGCGGCAGTAGTGGTGAATCACGGCAAAGACCCATAAATATGCAGAAAGGAAACCATTTACACCTAAAAAAAGACCAAACTTCAGTCAAACTATCTGACCATGAGGTTCATCTCAGCTGTTCTGGAGAATTCGTACAAAACAGTCATATTACCTGGTCTTCCTGAAAAGATGGACATGTCCGGATCTTGGACAGACAATAAAGTCTAAAAAGATTCTGCCTGTAATCAAGCCGCTGCCGCCGCCGCCGCCGCTGCGTTTAGTGCCGCTGCTGCTACTGTCTCTTAGCTCATTCGTAAAACTAGCCCACTTAGCTAACATGTGCTGCTATGCTGTCATGGCGGTAAAGCTTATTCATATTTGATTATGACTGAGGGAAAAAGTGACAGATCGAGAGAAAGAGAGATAGGACATGTTTATTATATTATCTGTGGAGACCAGTTGTCACCAGATGCCTGCTGCTGCCAGCCTATCTCATCCCACACACACACACACACGCACACACACACACGCACACACGCACACACACACACACACACACACACACACCAGCGAGAGAGAGAAAACTCACAGACCTTCTGCCACTCTGACTTGCTGTAGCTGCTACGTTTCACCATGTCTGAAAAAACAATCTCACTGCAGACCCGGTTAGTTGAAAATGAAGTCAATGTGTGTGAAACATCAGTCGCAGTGACGGAACCACCCAAGGCCCACGTCTGCTGTTTCCACCGTATGATTTTAGTGCGGGGAAAGTCATATCCATAAAGTGAGAGGAATGAAAGATACACAAAGAGATGGAGGAACAATTGAGGTACCAGAGAGGGAAAAAAGGGTAAACAGGACTCTGAGTGTGATGGAGAGGAGGAGAACCTGCAGGGTTTGGTGTAAAAAATAGATGAAAACGAAGCGCTGACTTTTAATGAAGCGATTCAGGAGTTGTCTGCTCCCAACAGCAATAAACAGCCCATAATAAAACAGCAGAATGTAGGAACTGCATCAATGGAGGAGGAGAACGTGAGCATACCGGATTAAAACGGTGCTCTTTGTTCGTTTTAAATATTAATGGAGTTCACTCTTGAGGAAGAAGTCCTTAAATTAATGAAAAAGACCTTTAATGTCTTCACCAAGAGAAAAAATCTACGGGAAAATTATTATAAGAGCGATAGTTAATGCCTCCTCCTCGTGGCCCCTTTGACCTGTGGTGTCCCCCAGGGCTCCATCCTTGGCCCCTTACTCTTCCCCATACACATGCTGCCACTGGATCATATTATAAACCGGTTCAGACTCATTTTTAAATGAGAAAAAGTGACTGGAAAAGGTGCTCAACCACTGACACATCACTAATCATCTAACGCTCAAAAGCTGATATGGAGACTGTTGCTTGTTTCCACGTTAAGAAGATCCTGATAGATCCAGACCAAATCCACTATTAGCTCTGTTTTTGGTGTCCATCGATTCCTTAGGGCTGTTTTGCCCCATAACACTTCATTAAAAGGTTCTTTGCTCAGTTAACTGCTGACTCAGCTGTCTGGAACTGGACAGGTAGCTGGTTGGTGAGACAACGGGTTATTCAGAACTTTTAGCCGAAAAGAATTGGCTGTTGTGACTGAGGATCGACCTCATGAGAACGCTGATCGTGAACTGGAACAGAAAAATGTGACCACTAAAGGAACGAGGTAAAAGAGACTCATTCGTACTTTTTACATGACAATATTTTTTTATAGAAGTATTTGTTGCTCTTTGGACTTTGATTTTTGGACTTTGATCAAGAGTTCTGTAGTTCAATCTTTTCAAAGTGCTACTTTTACCATCTAACAAACTTGGCCCCTGCTTTCGTTCCCAATAACAAAGGTCTTTCTTCCCCAATCCCCTGCGTTGTACAAGCCATCCTTGATGGAAATCCTCAAATTAAATGTGACCAGTATTTTTCGTTTTAAGAAAAGCTCCCCCTAGAGGGTCAAATATGAACTATTAGAGAAATATATCATAATTACAAGATAGATCTCTAGTCGATTCACACGCCCCAAAATTTGGACTTAATCGGATGTTATGTCCGAAAATGTTTTATTTTTGTGTTTTTAAAAAAATCTCCCCTTAGTGAGTAAAATATGAAACGAGAACTCGAGAAAAATGCGATATATAGAAGCTGGATCTCTTCTAGTCAATTCATCTGTACGATATTTGCACCAAAGTGGACCAACTGTTGCGAAAACATGGCCTGAAAACTTTTGGATATGAAGCTCCCCCTAATGTCGGAAATATACAACTTGTCTTTCCCAAAATCAATCCAGTGCTTCCTCGCTCTATGGTCCATTTGGGAATAAAATTTGTAAAGTGATCCATGTAGGTTTTGAGTTATCGTGTTTAGCACAAAGGAGCCGCGGTGGCGGCCATGAGGATTCAATAATATCCCGACTTTTTGGGGGTATAACTCACAAGATTCAAATCCTATAAAAGCTGTGATGACGAGGCCTTACTATATCCATGACTTTTAAGTTTTCAGCAATATGCAGACAGAAAAACAATATAAACGATTGCTGACATGTGAGTGTTGTTCATGTTGAAGACTGAGCTGAGTTTAACGATGATCCTCCTGAAAACTGTAGAGTTGCTGCACCATCACTGCCTTCAGCGGACGCCATCATGTCTTATTCTGTGGTGCTGACGTCGTAGAGTTACGGGCCTGGAAGACGTTCGACGGCGTATCCAAGGACGACATCTTCTTAGTGTGAAGAAGATACGTTCTTTTTAAACAAATCTGTACTTTCTACACCTTACATTGCCAAAAAGAGTCCTAACCTTAGCAGAATATTTTTATGTCGCATTATTACGACCCAAATGGGAGGGACAGGAACACGGTAAAACGACGGCAGACAACATGTGAGGAAGAAACTCGACCATAAAGAAATGGCTTGATGTCAATGTCTTTTGTAGGCGCTGTCTTTCTTCGCTGCTGGTGTTCTACACGATGATGATGATGATGATGACTCGGATTCTTTGCCTATGAATGTCAATTATAGACGTTTAAATAACATTTATAGTTCTTTAGATTATTTTACCAATTATACAACAATAAAGAATCGCCTTTATTTACGTACTTTACATTACCTTTCAGAGATTTTTAACTTTTTCACTTTTACTTGCATAAACTGTTGAATCAATACAACCTTTTTTTTTTTTTTTTTTTTTTACCAGAATGTTTTTAACAAGAATTTATATTCATTTGAATAACATTATAAGTTATTTTTAATGCTCTTTTAGCACAGATGAGGATTGAATTGAATTCGTAACTTCACCCTCGCCAACCAGTAGAATAGAATTCAGGTTGGAATAAATTTTCATCATAAGAAAGAGGAATAGTCTTATAATAGAAAAGGTGGATTCCAAGCATTAAAGGGAAATCTCCCGCTGACTGGCTGACTGTGTCATAACTGCAGGCTACTCTGGAGTAAATTCCTTTTCATAGGCAACGCTCCAGCAGGAACCAGATTACGGGGGGAAGTATTATAACTGGTTTTAAAACATGCAAAAAATACATTAACTCCTCAATAACAGTCATAAGGATTCTGGTTTCTGGCTTTTCCCTGAATGCTGACTGGAAAAGAAAGTAAGTTCTTTTTGAGCTTGGGTTTTATTTGTTTGTTTGTTTGTTTTTTATTTATTTTGACTGAGCATAGTCTTCAAGAACTCAAATCTCTGCATATAATTTTCACATTTTATTTTTATGGGGCATTTATTCTTTTCATACATTTCCATAGAATGTCAAACTATTCGATTAAACTTGCTTTTAACGGTAAAAAATAATAATTTTATGATGCAGTTTTAGTTGGATTGCTCAACCTGTTTGTAAAAGCAGGTTTGTAGAAAGATATTTTACTTTATTTCTTTCTTTTTTTGGTTGTATAATGTAATATTATTTTGTTCAATGAGCCCCCAAAATGCTTTAATATGAAAAATAAAATATTTCTTATCAAATAGGACTATTAGCTATGGTAATTGTCATTTACACCATTTTTTTCCCGATTCAATTAGAAAAGATGGAACACTTTGTCATTTTGATCCTGCTGGCGGTGACGGGCAGCGTTGGTCTGGACAGAACCTTCCTCCCTCATCTACAGACATGAGATGGGTATTCATCATAATGGTTTTTTTGGACCCAGTTCGAGTCTTTTTTTCGAAGTTGTTTTCCTCTCCGCAGACAAATAGACGACGCTGATCTGCTGCTTTAAGTCGTCTGTTACAACGGCTCAGATATTTGCAGCAGCAGTCAGGAGAAGCTTGTTTGCTGAAAAAAAATAAAAATACCCTGCACTTAACTTTACATTTAATTGAAAGAGTCCAATCAGGGTGATTGCTTGTACAACGCAGTGTATTGGGGGCTTTTCGGTGATAATCCCGTTGCTGCCTGGGACTTATTAGACTAGGCATAAACACAGTTTAACTAATACAAACCTTTTATTGTTGTTATAAGGTCACGATGCGGCTCGAGGCTGAGCGGACGAGGCGAGAACACACACAAAAAAAAACTTTATTTCACATACCTTAAAGGGAGTTTGAGGTAAAGGCAAACTAAATGCAGGGACACAAAATGGCAGGGGAGACACAAACTGGCTGACTGCCACCACTTTAAATTGCCTTGGCACCAGAGGGGGTGAGCCGGTTCAGCCGGATGGACCACCTCCGCCGATGTGTCTCCTGGAGGGAGAGACCTGCTCTTCTGGCCGATAAGCCACCAGGTCTGGAAGGAGGATATGAATATAAACAACGTTTTGGAGCGACACATGTTGTCTACGCAGGCTAAAGATCAAAGCCAAAAGACTGACACCCTAATCCTAAAGAATAAAACACCCATAAACACACCGAATCACTGACCCCTTACTACTTGGATGTTTTTCAGAGTTCTTCGTGAAACATTCTCACAAGGTCGAATAGAATCCCTCAGTTCTGGAAATAATTATTATTTCATCAGGGTAAGACGGAGAATGAAGAAAAAAATGAATGATTCATCACAACCGATGACCGGCGATAACGAGTCTATTAGAAAGTCTTTGGCGCTCAGACTCTTTGGGGGGATTATGATGGAAGGGGCTCTGCGTAAAATATCCCCCCTATGGAGTGTGGATACTGGTTGTGGCGGCTGATGGCTCTGCTGAGGCTGTATGAGCATTACTGTGGCACGAGTGTGTGAGGGGATAGTCTTTCTGGCTGAACTTTCAATAGATCTGATTAATTCATAGAAATCCATTATTCATTTTTCATCTAAACTACTGGAAGCCTGTTAGACATGCGAAGCCCTTCAAAGTAAAAGATCATTAAACAGTAACTCTGACCATAAAAAAAGTTCTCTCTGAAACTAACAGATACAAGTTCTGACAAAATGAAACATGACTCAGCACATGCTGATGTCTAAAGTGCCAGAAAACCACAGAAAGTCTTTACATTGTACATTTAAAGGAACTTTTAAAGCATTATTAAGTCAAAACCAGACAATTGTGATAATTGAGATTGTTGCTAGTCTGCAATTGCTTTTAAAGTTGTTTCATCTGTATTATAAATTAAATGTATTATTATTATCATTACATGATTACTAAGCTGAAAACGTAATAGCCGAGCTGAGTTTGGCCGTGTCGCCACGGTTTTTATCTGAATTGCGTTTTGCCAGTTTACACGGAGACAGAAAACAGTAACAGTGGCATTTCCTAAAGATTATAATCTGGTACCCATTTTCAAATTTCTTTCCTTTTTTGAGCACCAAAAACACGGTTATTGCGTTCACAAAAGACTGAACCACAACAAATAGTTCAACCTTCTAGGGGAAAGGATCATTTTCATGTTTCATATTTAGCCTTCGTGAGAAACAAGCTGATTTATTTCTTCTCGGAAACTTACTCTGTAATCATTTCAGTTAACAAGCAGTAAAAAACTAAATATGATGATTATGTCCTCACTCTTCGCTTAATCGCTTTAACTTCGCCAATGTCCGGAAATAGCAATGCCAATTCCGAAGTATTTCATCTATAATCAGGACGAAGCATTGCCTCAGTTTTCCTCTCCGTGTTACTCACCTCATTACTTTCCCTGCTGAAACCTTCACTTTGTCTCCCAGCGTGTCACTGCGAACACTCCAACCTCGGAGATATCTTCATCCCTCCACTCATCAGGGCACCGGGTGAACATAATAAGAACCCCACTGTTCTGTGTTCCGATCCCAGCCATTACATTAAAACTACCTGCCTAATGCTGGTGTGGTTCCGAGCCCATTGTAGCCAAAACTAGCCCCGGGTGTTCTGACACCGCTCTAACAGAACCGGCATCAATTTTGCTATGGAAGTTCCAGATCTCTTCTTTTGGATCGGCCAACACTCGCTCCCTAACAGCGATAGTGATCCTCATTGTCCTTCATTAGTCCACTTTAGTATTTACTTCTTACTGTGGATCATGAACACCCAACAGACATGATGTTCTGGAGATGCTCCGACCCAGTCAGTCATTTGACAATCGCAGTTGGGGCCCGAATAAAAGTCACTCAGATCCTGACACTCGCCCATGACTCCTCCCTCCAACACATCACTTACAAGGTCAACATTTGACCCCTGCTGGTGACTATGCCATCCACTGACAGGGGCCGTCGTAATGACATAAAGAATGCTCTTCTGACTTAACCTGGCAGTGGTTATAATCTTATGGTTGATCATTTTCTACTTGTACAAAGAGGCAAAACTAAAATGTTTCTTTTTCTTACAGGGAATTCGTAAAATTATTCATTTTCACTTTGCAAACTGTGCGGTGACCGAATTGAATCCACTTAAAAAATGGCCGTCAATATTCAGCGTAAACACCGGAAAACCTGCAACATCAACCCAATTATCACGCAGGTGTCCTTATAAAAACCTAAGAATCCACTTCAAGGTAAAAGCAGGTCCTCCAGCAAGTACACACAAAAACAAGATAAAGATAAGTAACGCTTTGGCATGCAAACACAGAGCCTCAGAGTATCGGTTTTTTCCCCCTCCGCCATGAGGGTATAGACATTTACGCCGCGAATCACACAATAATTCAGTTTTATTAATGGTTCTTGTCCAAGGAGGCGCTTTTCTTCCTTAATAGGCAGACCTCCGCTGTGTGTGCGCGGCTCCTGAGTGTGTGTACTCAGTCAGGAGTGTGTGCGTGCGCCTGGGGGCAGAACTCTAAGTGCTTTTAGACTTGGATATTGCAGCAGTAGCTCATGGGAGCTCAACACAACTCAATGCATTTGTCATTTTTATCATGAGCGAGCCCAACTGTGTAATGTAAATCGCAACAACCTCAAAGTGCTGTTATCAATTGCTGCCATTGGTCATGTTCTTTTCCATAATTTTAATCCTGCAGTTTTAGAATCTTTAGTCGGAAGTTAGAAAAATGACGGTCCCCTTACAATCCTCATATGTCACTTTCTGTACGTCATCCTATGTCACCTCCTGTACGTCATGTCATCTGTGAATTAAAGAATTAAAGCTTCGATCGCACTTCCTGCTTCTGTGGGATGTTAAATGAAGACTTGCCCTGTAAATACATAATAAACACTAAATTACCCCAATAATTGGCTTTGAGTCCCATCAATCACAGGGTAATTAGGTAATTACCCTGGTAATTAGGGTAATTAGGTAATAGGTAAAATATGACAGCAAGGGTATAGCCCCTAAATGTCACCGATCCCCTGCGTTGTACAAGTAACTCCCCTTCATTGAAATCCTCAGATTAAATGGGAATTTATTTCCATAGTATTTAAAAAAGTAAAATAGTTCTTTGCAAAAAAAGAACATTTATAAACATTATAAAAATTTGGAGATAAAGTCAAATGGTATAAGTAAAAAAAAAAGTATAAAATGACATTTACAAGATAGATCTCCCCCCGTTTTAAAGCACTAAACCCTAAATTTGGACTAAGTCGGACACAAGCCTGAGAAATAAGGGCCCGGAAACCTTTTGGAAATAAAGCACCCCCTAGTGTTGAAAATATGAAACACACTTTTCCCAAATTCACTTCCGTCCTTCCCCGCTCTATGATCTAAGCTGGTATAACATTTGAAAATGATGCATTCATTCCTTTTTTGAGTTATCGCGTTAACACGTCCATGAAGATCTGTGTGGGATGAATTTTTTTTTTTTATCTCACAAGTGCAAGAACTATGCAGAGGATACAAGAAGTAAAAAAATATATCTTCCACCAGAACTCTGGAACATTGCGAGTTTGACCAGCTCATTAAAAACTAAAAACTAAAGTCGAGCTGTGCCGTGGTAGAAAAATTTTTCCAAATCTGGAATGCTCCTCATTTAGAATAAATGTTGATGTGACACAGTAGTTGCTAAATGAAAATCTGTTCAGTGCTTTACAGTTACTGCTGTTTTCTGTCCAGGTGGGCTGATGGAGGCATAATGGAGTTTTACTTTGCACATTGCATAACAGGGGATAGAATTTAGCGCGACAGATGGCCTGAAACGGCATTTTAACCTGATGCTCATGTCAAAAATACGATTTCTGCACGGGGACCTTATTGAATAAAGAAAAAACATGCACTCTTTTATAGTTCTGCATCTTCTTTGTACAGATCGTATCAGAGAATTTGAGCAGACAGTGTAAAAGGTGCAAACAATAATTAATTGTTCGTTCATTGTCAGGTAAAAAGAATGAAAGAAATTGTGATTATAATTTGAAATCATTATTACACGGCTGTAGTTGAGTGGCTTGTTTACCAAAGAGGAAATGTGTTTGCTAGCAGAGTTCATTTTTTTGTAGAAGGCAGGATCATCTGTTTCATCCATTATGCAAACAGTTTTAGTCAGAGTTTGGGTTAGTGGTTTTCGACAGTCGTCCCACTCTGGCCGCCTAGCCAAACTTTTACCCATAAGTGGAATTTGTTTATTGTTCCGCAGTGCCGACTAACCAGCCTATATTCAAAGAGGTAATAACAATTTTTCCGGTGGAATAAAGCGGTTAAAACGAGGTTCAATACCTAAGAGGGATAAACGATTACTGCACTCACACACACTGAAAGCATCAAGGATGTAGCATTAATACACATTAGGACCAGAGGCAGCATCATTAATAGATGTCACAGATCTCACATAACTGTCATTACTAACTACGACACTGAAAAATCAATCAAATGTACTACTAAAACCACAAAGAAAGCAAAAATGCCATTAAATGTAAGTAGTATTGAGCAGCTTTTTCTCCCAGACTCCGGCCGAGCTGCTGGGAATTAAATATGAGAATATTAGGAAAAAGCCCAAGCCTAAAAACTTGTACAAGAAAGTTAACTTTGGCCCTTATGAAGGACTATATCACAATTTTTTAGTTTTTTTAACCCATTCACTATGAAAATGTGATGGTAAAATCGCCTGTCACTTTCTAAGCAAACACAGAGTGCCATGGCCTTCTCTCCTGGTAATTAAATCCTAGCCAATTAGTGAGCCAGCCGCAACTTTTTCTCCGCCTAGCAACAACAACCCCAAAAATCTCTGATTGGATAAGTCTGATTTGATGTTTCCAGCACAGCAAACGTTTCTCTTCTGAAGCCAACCTCATAGAAAAAGGAGGCCAAACTTAAATTTAGTGGATAGTAATTATTAAATGAGAGAAATTGAATATGACATTTGAAACCCTGTTATGTTTGGCCTTCTCTGAAGGCCTAAAAAGGCCCTGAGGGTTCTCCTCTGCAGGTTTTATTGTCTACCATAAATTGTTCACAGTTGGGATGAGCCACGTTTCCCCGTTGCCGTCTGAAATGTTAGAAATCCATTTAAGCGGCCAGTTGAGAGCAGATGATAGGGCTATGATCACTGCCCCAGACAGAATACAGGATATATTGTTGAGAGAGGTGGCTCTGACATTTTCTAAAATGCCACTTTTCAACCTTGAGAACAAACATGAATCCTTGCGAAGAAACAAAAATCCTGATCACCTTCGTTGTCCTGTAGCAGCAGAAATAGCCAAATGACTGTGGCCAATCGTTCAAAACATACAAAGACAGGGACTAGAGCCGGAAAGCGATGAAATATAAATATATATATGAAGGTGGAGAGGAGGAAAGAGTGATTTCAGCACAGCAAAGGGCAGGAGAAGGAGAAAAGACTGATAGGAGGAGAACGGGATTGTGGTTGGAGAGAACAGGCAGAGAGATGAGACAAAGAATACACTCTGCTGCAGTTGAAGGAAAAAATACATCAGAGACAGAAATAAGAAAATAATTACAGTACATATAAAAGTATAGAGGCAATAAAGAGCGAGGCAGAGAAAAGTGAAGAGATAGAGATGAAGAGGGAGATGTAGAAAAGAGGATATTGATTGGTTAAAAATGCAGGAGGTGTCCGCTGTGCAGCTCCTTATTTCTAATGCCGTCTGACGAGACAGTCTGAAGTTGAAGCACTAAATCCCAGAATAACTGTTTTTAATGACTTTTCTTTTATATCATTTGCTGTCACTCTTTAAAGTGGACATATATTTATAATTTAGTTAGTTAACTTGTCCCCAAACAACACTTTATATAAGTAAATAACCCCGAAACCTTAGTCTTACATGCTGAAATGGAAATAAATCTGTTTTATATAGACGAAAAGGTTACAATGTGAATGCAATGATAACTTTCTTCTTTTCAGTAGATGGACTGAAGTCAGTGTTTCAGTCCTCAAACATGAGCTACCGTTAGCCTTTACAGAATAGATGTGTCGTCTTGGATACAGGAAAAGCAGAGGGAGGAGACGTCCTCTGTCTTCATTTAACAGATTTATGTCTTTAAATTCCTCTTCTCTTCATTTAAACAAACTTCTCCTAGCTCACTACCTTGTTCTTCCTAGCAATGCTAGCTCTTGGTGTTAGCATTACTGGGAAAGCAGAGAGGTATCCAGACGTATACTTTGATTTAAAGATGTGGCACTTAAGCATGTGGAAAACCGAGCCGGTTCTTAATACACTAATTTTACACTTTTTAGAACCAGACCACCACTAGCTTGTTGTTAATAGCAATGCTAACACTTGGTGCTAGCACTGCTGGGAAAGCAGAGAGGTATCCAGGCGTATAAAGTGTTATAACGTTGTGGCAGTCAAGCAGGTGAGAAAACCAAACTGGTTCTTAATAGAACTTAATAGAACTGTTTCTAGAACCAGACCACCACTAGCTTGTTGTTAATAGCAATGCTAACACTTGGTGCTAGCATAGCTGGGAAAGCAGAGAGGTATCCAGATGTATAAGGTGATATAAAGTTGTGGCAGTCGAGCATGTGAGAAAACCAAACCGGTTCTTAATCGACTCATTGAACTGTTTCTAGAACCAGACCACTAGACCACTAGCTTGTTTTTACTAGCAATGCTAGCTCTTGATGTTAGCATTACTGGGAAAGCGGAGAAGTATCCAGATGTACACAGTGATATAATGACGCGGCATGTGAGCATGTGGGAAAACGCGAGCTGGTTTTTAATGGAATGATTGAACTCTTTCTAGAACCAGCCCACAACATGGACCCGGTTCGTTTTGGTGAAAAAGAGGCAGCTGGTTCCCGTGTGGGTGACGACATTGAGAAGCAACTGTTCTTTCAAAGACTATGAAGACGGCACCTGAAGAGGTGAGCGTAGATGCGACGATAACATTATGAGACGAACGACATCTTTCTTTTCCCCGGACTTACTTTGAAATGAGTCCAGAACACCGATGATCTGATTGGCTGGAATGACAGGCAGGAATACACAGACGGTTCACGTTCATTCACCCGAAAAGTGTTTTTTCAAATTGCCGGCAATTTTCCAAAACCATTTCCAAGAACAATTTCTCAGATGTTTTTCCGTGCAGCAAAACCATCTGGTGCGTGAGGCTAATGTGGCCGCGTTCAGTTCGTAACGATGCCACAGAGCTCCAGCTACCTGTTCTGTGCTTAAACACAGCTGCCGACCTTCATCCAGCGAAGGACAGCGAGGACACGGAGTCTGGGATAAAAAAAGAGGCGTACAGAACCGAAGAGTCACAGATCGTACATCATCATAGCTCCCTGTCTCGCCGTAATAGTCTGTCCCATATGTTTGTCTACCAGGTTTCTCTCATTATTTCTCTCGAGACTCACCTTCTACATTCCTCCTGCTTCACCCTCACCCCTTGATCCTCTCTCTCTCCTTCTAAGTCTCCTTTTCCTTCCTTGTTACCTTTCCTTCATTCAAACTATTCTACTTTCACCTCTTCGCCTTCCTCTCTTTTGCTCCCGAAATGTTCCCTTCCATTGTCTCCTCTCTTTTTCACCTCCTCACCCCACCACACACCATCACACACACACCAACACACACACACACACAAACACTGAACTCTTCTTATTTAATGAGTAATAATGTCGTCGTGCCCCCTCCCAGGAGGGCGGTGTTATTGACTTCATTATGCAAATGTAAACCAGCCCAAAGCTATACCACTGATGGGATATGACACACGCACGCACACACACACACACACACACACACACACACACACACATACACACACACACACCCACACACACACACACACACACACATTGTTGTTAGATTGTTAAGTCAACCAGTGAAGCTGATGCGTGTTTGGCTGAAATCCTAATCGAACAGGCCCGGGGGCTAATTGTATCCGCCTTGGTTTGACAATGTCTTTGTATATACTTTAATAAAAAAGATTTGAATTAAACAGAAATGCTGACAATATAAAATCTGTATGTGAATATCTTACCTTGCTTTCACAGCTTATGTTTGTGTGAAAACGTAAATGTAAATGTATGGCAGTATATCAACATCTTGGCAGTATGTTTAGCCCTACTTTGAACAAAAAAACCTTGTATGTCACTTCATTTATTTTTTAGTAGACCTTATAGATATTATATACGTATAACGTTTTCTGTTTGAGATTTTTGAACACCCAAACAAACAAAACAGCTCCTCACATGTGTTTTCAGCGCGTTAGATCCTCGAAACATATATCGCTATGAGCCACACCCAACAGGAAGGAGGGTGATGGGAACGGGTCGGCTGGATGGACCCACCTGGTACCTGCACAGCCTGAGTGTTTCAGGAGTAATTTAACCTTTATGGTTTGGCCAGGAAGTGAAATTCCTCTCATCTTAACTGTGATCTGCCGTCTTTCTGTCATAACGGCACTAGCTGGTCACCGTTGCCAAACCCTGCTGTGTCTTGACACAAGTTCACTGACCTGGAAATGTGCTGGAGGCTATACAGTAACCACACACACACACACACACACACACACACACACACACACACACACACACACACACACACACGCACACACACACGCACACACACAGTATTGGCAAAGACAGGCTAAACAGATGGAGAGACAGCAGAGATTAGGAGAGAAGAAGAAATTAAAGTCACAGTGTCAGGAAGAAAGATTATAGCTCATATCTATAAATCTGTCTGTCAGATTCAGATCAGCTTTTTCATTGGAATCGATCACAGTTTGTCCTTTCATTTACAAAACAATGGTAAATGTGAGGGTCTGAAAACTCAAAAGTTTGAAAACAGGTTTCAGATTGTAATCTTTTAAAAACGCCGGCGTTACCGTCACTGTGTAAACGGGCAAAACTCTTACTCAGTGGTGTTGCTTTTGATGTTACACTGCAAACAAGTGGCCTGGCATTGATATTGTGGTAGTTTTCAGATCCATTTCCATGAGGATAGTTTTCACGATGTTGTCATGTGAATGTGGGACTTTTTTAAAAGCTCAAAGGAAAAACTTTTCCGTTTTTAACAAAACCTATGTCAGCCTAAGAAGTTGTATAAGAAAAAGCAACTGGACTTCTTTATAAGGTTTAAATTGTGTTACCTACCATCCAAGAGGCTTTGTCAGTTCTAGGTGACTGTTGGGGATTTACAGGTATTTCATTTCCAGTGAGGTCAAGTAACACCTTGAGAGAGGTCAAGGTCTCATCCACCTCGTTATACTGCTAATTTTCTTCTTATGGCTTGTTCTTTCATCGGTTTTCTATGAAAAGAACTTTGACTTGCTCCAAAGTTCTGTGTGCTTTTTAAATACATTTGCTTCATATTCATTTTGCTTTTGTTTAGATTTGTTTTAATGGGTGGTTATGTCGACCCTTTATGTCTGAATGTATTCTATGGGCTAACATCCACACCTCCACCAGATGGTGATGAAGAGCAAAGTTCGGACAACAAGAAAAACAGTCGCAGTAGGGTTGTTTTGGAAATGTACTTAGTAAGAAAAATGCTGCTGACTGGGGTGTCGTCTGTGACGTGGAAAGACAGCAAGGCTAGAAGCATTGGAGGTGGGTACAAACAGTTTTTCTGATTGAGATGATTTGCACACATGAAGAGGATATATTGGTAGAAGGATGCTGGGGATGGAGCTGCCAGGCAGGAGAAAAAGGAGAAGACCAAAGAGGAGGTTTCTGGATGTGGTGAGAAAGGACATACATTTGGTTGGTGTAACAGAGGACGACGCAGACGAAAGGCCAAGATGGAAACAGTTGATCCGCTGTGGCCTAAAGGCAACAGCCAAAAGAAGAAGTTGAAGTTTTGTCACATGGTCTCCTTTGTTCGACAACAAGTTGTTCCCATTCATGTTCGTTATGTTATTTAGAGAAGAGAAATTCTTGTTGTTTTTTGTTATTCAAGGGAAGAGTTCAAAGAAAATGTTAAAAGCTGAGGACCCAGTAAGGGATGGGGAGAAATCCCCTATTAGCCTGCTGCAACCCAATACGAATAACCCGGACCCAGATAACCTGGAAGAATGGATCGACGTATGGATGTTGTAAAAACCAGGTTGCATAAACATCAGAGTGATAAAGGAATAGAGAGATGCCGACACGAAACCGCGGTAACATAAAGGCACAGCAGTCCCTGTTTCTCCGGTAGAGAGTGATCTTCCACCCAAAGCTCGCCCCTGTCCCACAGCTGAATGGAGACATGGCTTCATCCAGCTGTGAGTGTGACTGCAGAGATCTCTACGTGACAGACAGGGAGAGGGTAGGGCGTGTGTTCAGAAAGACGCCGTGTCCTTCCTCACTGTCAGAGCTGCTTCTCTGCAGATCGACTGCTGTCCAGGGTTCTGAACCTTAGCCAGAACTTGACAAAACAACATGATTTGCCCTTGAGAAAAATGTCAAAGATTCCCAAAAAATATTCTTCAATATTCTTTTTCTCAAGGGTTTTTCTTCAACCCTTGAGAAAAATGTCAAAGATTCCCAAAAATATTCTTCAATTCTGAGTGCAACTCTCCGAAACTATCAAGACTTCTCTGTATTTTACTTCTTCAATATTTCGACCCTTTTCTCCTTGAATTTCTCGGTACGATTCAACCAATCTTTCATGTCGTGCAGCCGCTATTGTTCCTGCTGATTGCTGTTTATTTCATCAGAATTACTTTGGATGGTTGGTCTCATTACTCGAAGGTGTTCAGATTAGTGTGTGCAATCTGACACAAATAAATGAAAACACAGACAAATAACCAGAAATCAAAATGAAGCCAAGAGCAAACGCTTTCTCAGATGAGACTGAACGAAGACACAACTGGGAAATGTCTGCCTGCCATTCTCAGTTTTTTGAACTGTATAAAAGGAAAATGCTCTCAGCTATTATTAAGGAGCAGATAGGGGTTGTAAGCTAAACATGACATCTTAAATACAGACAGAAAACATGACTGATAATGGATTTCCAAATATGTCTTTCTTTATCTCTTGGGAAAAAACGTTTTCACTCAGATTCATTTTTTTTTTTTTATCAGCCTTTCCTTGTGAGATTGATGCGATAAATGTTCAAAAAATCATTTGGGTGTCTGAGGACAACAATCCTGTGTCTCATCTGCCTAACTTGTGCTGTGAGAACAGAGCCGGGGGGCACAGATGTCATTCAAGAAGCAGCCCTTTAGGGGGGGCTCAGCTCCCATGCTGTCAATTAAAGGTTTACCTATTTATCAGATTTGGGTTTGCAACACATTTCTTTATCTTGATGTCAACAGATGCCTGTTACTAAGCTTCTTATTTCACCTTTGTGTATTATTTCATTTAGTTTCAGCCACAAAGGTGGTACCTCCGGTGCCGGTCTCAAGTCCGGATAAATGGGGAGGTTTGTGTCAGGAAGGGCGTCCGATTTAAAACCTATGGCAAATCATTATGTTGGAACACGAAACTGATGTCCAAACCGGATTGGTCAGGGCGCTGGGCAGCGACCACAACTAGTGTTGTTAACTAGACGGGTATACGGACGGGTACGAAACTACTGGTGGTGACAGAAAAAAGAGGATTGAGAGGGGGAAGACCTACCAGGAAACAGCGAGAGAAGAAAGAAGCCAGCAGTGTGAGGGTGATAGCAGGGACTTTAGTATGTTGGCACAATTACAGGAAAAGGTAGAAGCTGGCTGATAGAAAGAAGGTGGATTTACTGTGTGTCTAAGAGACCGGTTGGAAAGGCGGCCATGCTAGAAGCATTGGAGGAGGGTGCAAATTCTTTTCCGGATGGAGATGGTTTGGACACGGGAGAAGGAGGGATAGTGGTTATATTACTAGAAGGATGTTAGAGATGGAGCAACAAGGCAGGAGAAAAAGGGGGAAGACCAAAGAGGAGGTTTCTGGACGTAAACCAGATAAAACAGTTGATCCAATCCCTGAAGGGATCAGCCAAAAGAAGGAGAAGAAGAAGTTATGTCACATGTTCCAATTCATTATTTATAAGTAACTCAGACAAGAGAAGCTCTTGTTATTTTTTTTTGTAAGTGGAGGGCAGAGCTGAAGGGAAACCTTGATGCTTTTAGGAGCCAGTAACTTTCAGACAGTCCCTGACCCGTATCTATGGACCCTAACAGCTGGTCGGGCCTGCATGTGGTGTGGGTGTTGTGCATGTGTGTTTATGTGAGTCTGTGGGTGTTCATGTGCCCCAAGTCCTCGGTGTGCCCTACATAGGAAGCAGTCCAGTCCAGGGTTAAAACACCAGCTGCTGTCAGTATCTCTAATTATAGCCTCCGCAGTGCAGGCTCCCAGGGCAGGACTGGGGGGTCAGGTTACTTCTTTGCGCTGCTCTCTCATATAAACACACACATCCTAATTTAAACTGGGCCTTTAAAATGGGCTCTGGAAGGACTTAAGAACTCGCATAAAGTGAACTGATTTGAAAACGATTCTTTAAATCAGTCTTCTCTTTGACCTCTGTTTGAAAAGGTCGGGACCTCTTCGAAGAAACGGATCTCCCCTGGATGAGAATGATTCGGAGACCTAGAAGTTAAAAGTACTGTGAGTACCTTTTTAAGAAGTCCTGAACTGTAAAAGCTGGATACTGTGTGTTCTGTTGTCCTGTTGCTTGAGGTAACTGGCGCTGCTGTGTTGGGAGTACGCACAAGTCCATTTACCGATGGGGTCATTACCTGGATAGTTTGCAGTGAAGAGCCGCTGCTGAAACATAAGTAGTCAGCTGCCTCCATCATTATAATATGAATAATATGCTCAGTGTCGACTTTTATCTCTCATTACATTCTTCCTGTTTTCTCCATCCACCTGGCCCAATACTCCACAGTTCTTCTCCTCCCCTTCTGTATCCTACCCTTCCATCTCTTCTGCCCTCGTTCCACTTCACCTATCTCTATTTGAGCCCCTCAGAGGGGGCAGGGCGGCTCTCAGGGCGACTCTCAGGGTGACTCCTTCTATCTTATCCTTTCCCTCTAAACCAGCTATAGATTGCCTCTTCAAATCAATCTCAAAATCAAACTCAGGAATTTATCGCCTTCATGTTTAACCCTGAAATTATCAAGAATAATAACAAGCAAATCATTTTTCTTCAATTCTGTTCTCCAGTGGGGAAGGTGTTAGTGTATTTTTAGACCTGCTGTGATCCCGCTCAGCGAAACCGCCCTGAGCTCTTTGCTGCCAGATTCCGGTCCTCATCGTCGTTTCCTCACAATCGACCTGGGCCAGGAAAGGATTTAACAAAGGAATTACATGCTTGTTCCTATGGTAACGCCTCATTGCCTGAACCATTGAAGAAGTGGAGGCTTTCCCTGATCATCCAGAAAAACTCAAGGTGCCGTAAGGTGTGTTTTGATTCCTGGTGAATTCATTATTATTAATAATTATGTCATCCTGCCATTACTGGGGATTTATGCACAATTCACATTCTTATTTTGGATTAATTATCTAATGGTCGGCTGCTAACATCTTGAATGTTGCTCAGAAGATAGACTTTATATATTTTTTTGAATAATCAGTGAAAAAATATATATATTTTAAAGCTTGTGCCTTAAAATGATTAAGAAATAAAAAAATTGGTGCTACCTTAACACAGATTAGGGCCTCAGTGTAGATTTTATGTGAGCAATTCAATCAAAAATAAATAGTTTCATGTGAGGACTGTGATTATTTCCTTTAAAGAAATACATTAAGCTTTTATTTAGTTCAAATAACTGAATTTATCATTTTATTATTTACTTCACATGAGCTGCATTTGCTGAGATTTTGACAAATATCAGCTTTTATCTCTTTGTGCTTCATAATAATAATAAAACGTATGACATTGCCTTAATGATTAACCAATTGGTACGCAGCATCTTTATGTTGTAGGTGTTCAAAGTTGAGTTTGAACTACTTTACATACATTTCATCCTGTAGTTCTCAACTTCCCCTCCAAGAAAGATTTCTCCAAGAAATTCTTGAAAATGGAAAAGAAATAAGAAAATAAAGCCTCTGCTGTTGGGGGCTGTTTAGCTCCAAACAACCTTTAAAGCCATTTTTAAAGTCACTTTTTTTTTATATCACATTAACAGCATTATTTATGAGCCTAGTCTCTTTTATCTTCCTAGAAAATATGTGTTTAATAAAATGTCAAAATATTCCACCTTGAATATAAATGTTAGATTCATTATCAAATCAAAATGTATAAGTTAAATCGGAATGTTATATCTACTTCTAAATGTTAAGCACAAAACTAAATATTTAGCTAAATTGGTTGAAGCCACTGGATCTGCAACAATATATCGTATTTTATAAACAAATATACTTTTTAATGAAAAACAGAAAAGTAAAAAAAAAAAACACAACTCTCTAAACTATCAAACAATTAAAGAGGAGTAAAAAAAATACTCATTAAAAATGCATATTGATTGAAGTGTAATATACTGTTCAATCAATAGCAAACAACTTAAAGTATCTCAAATCTAATATGCTACTTAAGTTAGGTGATTATTTAATTTCTATATTCCCTAAAAATGCCCAGATTACATGAAAAGCAGTTTTGATGATGCCTGTGCCTCCGGTTCTGGTAACAAGAGGGATGCAGTAAGTGAGTCATACTTTCAAAGTGCCTTTGTCGCCTTTTATTTCCCCTCCAGCAGTGCTGAGTAACACACACACACACACACACACACGCACACACACACACACACACACACACACACACACACACACACACACACACACACACACACACACACACTCACGTCATTCTAATTCTGCTCATTCCTTCGGTGTGGAAGAGGCGGCAGCAGTTGGTGTCCTTGTTGATGTGTGTGAAGATTCTCACAGCAGGTGGGCCGGGCCCGCTGGTTTTTGAAGAGCACTGACACGTGACGGCTGGGCTTCCCTTTTCTGGTTCTGGTTTCAGCTTTAGCAGAATGTGTGTAAGAGAGCTACACTTTGATTTTATGGTGTGGAGAATCTAGTTGAAGAGGAGGATTTCATGGCACACATTTGTTTTTAGACGGCTCTCCAACCCTGTCATTCTTTCACTGGGTCCATTTTACCTGCTGTGGATCAATATGTTGGCCTGAGCGGTCCTGGAGCTTCAGTGGATCAATGGTCCGTTTTTATAGACACGCACACGTAGACACACACACACATGAACACACACAATAATACACACACACAAACAAATACACAAGCACACAAATACACACACAACACAAACTAACACAAATACACACAAAACACACTTGTAGATACACACACATAAATACACAGAGACACACACGCATACACACACACACAGACACACACGCATATACACACACACACAGACACACATGCACATACACATACACATACACACACACGAACACACCCACAAACAGACACAAACATACACAAATACACACACACAAAAACACACACACACAAACACACAGACACACACAATAAACACAAATACACACACAATTCAGACACACACAAAAATACACACACAAACGTACACAAGCACACACCCACAAACGAACACACACACACACAATGCAGACACACACACAAACGTACACAAGCACACACCCACAAACGAACACACAAATACAAACACACACACACACACACACAAATACACAAACAAAACAGACACAAACACAAACACCCACACACACACACACACTGGTTCAGTGCTCTACATCTGAAATAACACACACGTCAGCTGATGTTCTCCAGATCAATGGTGAACCTTCCTGAACCAAACACAAACTTGTGCGTGGGCAGAATTATGTTAAATTGATTTTTTAGTTTGCTATCTGGGAGCAACAATGGAAAGGTCAACCTTGAGGCCGGATCCTGAATCCAAACACATCAATGTTGTTCATTACATAACGGCCCTGGAATACATATAGATCGTGCAGCAGACACCGATACACACATGCTGCAGTGTGCATCTCCAGCAAAGTCAAATATTAGTATTTCCTTCAGATCCAACACCTTTGACTTTACATGTAATGTATTACAGAATCAGGAGACAGGAATCTAGAGGTTAACCAGTGAGGGGGCGAACATGGAGAATACTGTCCTGGTAAATGTAAGACAGCTTTATCCATAAAGCACAAATATTCTGAGTAATATATAAATAATAAACAGAAGTAAACAACTTTATGATAGTCAGTACAAAATTGTTAATAATCCCTCGTACATTAAAGTCGTTATAAATGAGTTATTACCGTGTTATTACCAAATGTGTGCCTTTGACTCTAAAACCTGAACAATCAGCAAATAGTTTCAGGCTGTAATAAAAACAAAATCCTCATGAGTTCTCCTCTTTACCGGTGAGGAGACGCTCAATTACATCCAATATTCCAATGATGAAGTCTCTCTCGCACCAAATTAAGTTGACCAGAAATAACACCAGAAGCCTTTCGTGGTTTCTGAGTCACGGAGGAAAAAGTTATCTTTCGTAACGGTGAATTTAGATCTATTCGTGGTGTAGATAAAAAACAATCTTTCCTTTCAGTGATGCATAAAATCCATGAGTCAGAGCCGTTATGAGGCCCTGAACATGAGTCATCGCCTTCTTTAGTTGTATCTGTTCCGCTTACATCATACCGTCAGTGTCCGCTCTGCCATTTTAGCCAGCTAAGTTTTAATCCTGGTGTTTATTTGCACTTTAATATTATCATATTATCATATTATCATATGAATTTTTTTGTTTTTCGAAAGGAGTTTAACCCCTTGAGATGATTCTTCTCGTTTTCAAAAACAAGACAACAATTTAGCGATTACCAGAGTAAACGCAGAAACATCATGAAAATAAGTTCAATGATGGACACAACCACTAGATGGCCATGAAGAGGCCATAAAAAAATGCTGCCCAGCAAAACAAAAATATAAAAATACGGCTTCAAACATAAATATTTTGTGCGTGGTATGCAAAATTAAGTTAGGTTGAGTTAGGTTCAAGTTATGCAGCACCATGTGACTTATTGAAAGTGATGTACTCGAAAACAGGTTAACCATTTTAATGGCTTTTTTCCTAAATAGTTCAAAACAAAATTGCTTGAATGTGCAAAAGTTGAGAATTACAATGAAATAGAAATCAACTAAATTACTTTATCTATTTTTTTCAGGATGCAAAAAGTAAAAATGTAGAAACAAATTTTAAAAAATCCCCAAAATGAATGAATTAAACCATCAGAGGAGCTTGTAAAAACATTTCACCGATGATTTCAAAAGAAAAGTGAACGCTGAGTCAGGAGTTCTGACATTTTCAAATTAAAAGTCCAAATTAAAACTGTTTTAGTTTTAATAATAATAATAATAATAATAATAATAATAATAATAATAATAATACATTTAATTTATAATGCACCTTACATTTGGATCAAATCTAAAAGTGCTAAAGTTAATTAAAGTTATAGGTTCTGATAAAAAGGAAAGTTTTAAGTCCTTTTTTAAACGTGTCTGTGGAGCCCTGAGATGGTCAGGGAGGGCATTCCACAGACGAGGGGCAGCAGAACAGAAGGCCCGATCACCCATGGTGCTGAGCTTGACCGGGGAAGGAGGAGGCGGTATGAGTGGGTAGAACGGAGGGATCGTGTTGAGGTCAGTGGGGTGAGTAGTTCTTTTAGGTAGGGGGGTGCGTTACCATGGATACACTGGTGAGTGAGGAGAGAGATCTTTTAGATATTTACTCTTTATAATTCTTCATCTTGCGAACTAGTTCAATATTCCACGTTTTCCTTAGAATCTGTGTGTTGCGGCGGTATTTTGGGGGCAAGGTCTCTTTCCCAGCAAAAGAGAAACCGTCACAGAAAATGAATTTATGAATAATTTATACAAAAATAAGTCTTTATATGGGGTTCCTGGATTGGGGCGCTGGTGCCGAGGTGTTTGATTTAGCTGCCATACAGTGTGATTATTACGTGTGCCTTCACTGATGGGGGCCTAAAAGTGGCTGGAGGGTTTAAAAGGTTCCCAGCATCAATATTTCTGCCCCCAGGTCCCCAAAACGGTTTAATCTGGTCAGACCAAAGTGCTCAGCCTCATTTCTAACTGTGTCCGTTTCTAATGGCCTACTTGATGCTTCATTCACTTTTTAATAGTCTTGTGCAGTCAAGCTCATCTTCTGGATTTGAGAGCACATTGAGAGGCCACTTATACCGTAGACCACGTTTTTCTAATGGGGGAATGGGTAGATGTAGGGGTCCTCTGGGGTACTGCAGCGGTTTGTGAAATTTAAAAAAAAGAAAGAGGCATAATTCCCTCCAAATTCAGTACAAAAAAATGCAAATTGTAGCTGATTAAATTTAAGATAACAGTAATCAGTAATCCTATTTAAATGCAATTGTTAATTGCTGTAAATGTAACTCAGTTTAACTGCATCTAGACTTCTGTTTAATGATTTCGATGACAAAAATGGATGTGTAACCAACTTATGTATGCACTGTAAACATCTTTGATTGGAGCATTCAAGAGTTGATCATATAAATCTGAGATCGGGGGAAGAGTGCTGCATTGTGGGTCTTTAAATAATGAATTTTCCTCATTCTTAAGAAAATGTCTGGCTCTGATCGGAGGGTAAAAAAAAAAAAACGGCCGCTCATATATTCACTTCACTCAGGTTCTTTTCCATTCAGAAGTAGAAAGAAATGCCAATATTGAGAGAAAAAAGCTCCGAGCTCCGAGTTTCACCTGTGATATAATGAGCCGACAGGGGAACATCGCCGCCGATGCACACCCACCTTCTATTAATTAGCAGTGAAGATGACACCCATTACAGTCCAGACTGTCAGCTAATCGTGTCAACAAACATGTCATAATGAAGGAGTTAAATCCCTCAGCAGGACCAGACCAGACCAGACCAGACCTCCAATGGACCCGCATCCCTCAGGGCCTCATTAATAACCTTGCAAAGGGCATATTTCTTCCGAATGAGTCGGCCGCATTCCAATTCAAATCTGCTCTCCGGCGTAACCATCACTCCTTATTTGCAGATAAGTTGTGTGAAAGGCAGACGGAGAGAGAGAGAGAAGTGAAATCCTCTCAGCCCGCCACGTAATAATAATATACAAACAACCTAACGTGGAAATGTAATCATGTTTCTCCCCCTCAGAACCGTCATCCTCATCCTCACAGAGAAATACTGACCCGGGTCCAGTACCTCACCAGTATCCACGGGAATAAACACTGATTTACATGGTGGAGAAAGTTCTCATAACGACGGCAGATTAAAGTGAATTAAAAACACTTACATACTAATAATAATAAACAAAATCAATACTAACACTCAAAATAATGATAATAATAATAATACAATAAAAACTAATACTCATAAGAGAATTATAATAATAGTAATAAAACATAAGAATAATACTTTTAATAATACTTACAATAATACTTATAATAATGATACTATAAAATTATAATAATAACAATAAAATAATAATAATAATAATAATACAAGAAAAACTAATACTCATAAGAGAATTATAATAATAATAAAACATAAGAATAATACTTTTAATAATACTTACAATAATACTTATAATAATAATACTATAAAATTATAATAATAACAACAAAATAATAATAATAATGTTTTTAATTATAATATTAATTATAATATTAATTATAATATTAATAATAATACAATAAACACTAATATTGGTAATAATATTACTATAAACAAAATAACAAAAATAATAAATAATAATAATAATAATGATAATTATTAATTATTATTATTACGATGATTATTATAATAATAATAATACATTTTTAAACATTATAAAAGGACACTATAGGGAATCAAATTGGTGTTGGGTTACTGAGGGCCGGATGACATAATCATTCCCTGGACTTTTAGTAGATTCTGACTTCGGCACACTTTGACCCCAGTTAAGACTTTCGAGTCGAATCTTTCCAATCTCTTTGTTGAACGAAGTTCAACCAGGAGAGACGGAGACTAAAGAAAAATGAAAAGATTTATTACAACAGATGATCTGTGATAATTACTGCATTAGAAGTCTTTGACACCCAGACTCTTCCACCACCGTTATTAGAGTCTTGAAAGTGGTGGTGGGGGCTGATGACTCTGCTGAGACTGAATGAATGATGATTGATGATGATGATGATGATGATGGTGATGATGATGATGATGATGATGGATCCGCTAGGAGTCGGCGAGGATGTGGAGGTGGAGGGTCTGGGAAAATAATTGGCTGAATGCAGAGAATCATATTTAAAAAGACAGCGGCTGATGGTGATTGGCTAACCATAGAAGGGGTGTGGCCGTGAATGGACAGATGGTAAACCCACTTTGTAATGAACATTATGAGACAAAATGTGCAGCAGAGGACGCAAGCGCAGCAGTTTTAACAGCTGCAGACTCATACATGTATTATTGCATAAATAATGTGCGTATTTCCTTTGATAGCCTCATAAAGATTAAACAGCAGAAGCACCCGTTCCTAGTTTTGATTTAGAACTCCCTCTAAAAATATCTGCTGTAGTTGGTCCACTCCAGGGTTCAGACGTAAGTGAGGCGAGATCATTCTTTGTCGAGCGCGGACATTGATGTCTGGTTCTCTGTTCCCACATGGTCACATGACTCAGTCCGAGGAGGGAGAAGATGAATAGTGTGAATATTCCCTATAAGAAGTGACATTTTCCAGGCATGGAGGAGCTCCTGAAAAGAAAACCTGCTGTTGGTAAACAAAGAGTCGTATGTGGGAACTTATGGCTTCGGCGACTGATTTATGGATTTGGATCAGAAAATGTTCCATTCAGTTGTTTTGATTTCCCCCCCCTCTTCTCTTTCATCCTCTGATTTTTCTCTCTTCCTACTCTCAGTTCTATTTCACCAATGAGAGGTCAAGCTAACGGCGGGGAGACCGTCTCCTCAGCACGGACCAATCAGAAGACCTTCATGGAAGAGGTCATTATGACCTTTAGCTCGCCGATGGCGTGGCTGCTGGTTGTGGCTCTGATTCTCACGTGGGCGGGAGTCGCCATCGTTCTGTTCGACCTGCTGGACTATAAAACACTGGCAGGTACTGAGACTCATTTATCTTCCTCATTCATCTTCATTCATTTCATGTTTTGTTGCATTTAAAGTGAAACATTTTTGAATAATTCAACAGTTGACTGGATGAATTATATAGTTTATATTTCCATCATGTGATATTCTATTATAATGTGCTGATTATTTATTTTGACTCTTACTGTGACTCTTGACACTCATTCATTCAAACATTTTTAAATCCATGAATAATCCAAACAATCCAAAACAACATGTTTCAGGAAACTTTTCACTCATTTTCAACAACATCCAACGCGCCAAAAGAGGAAAACACACATCCTTTAATTTCTCTTTTCCACACCTTAATAATAACATAGTGTCTCGACAGCAGTGCCGCTCCGAGGCTCTGCATGACAAAACATTATGTCCACTGTGCGTCTCCCCTCTTATGACACATAGATGTATTGAAAATGAATTCAATTCATTATGTCACTCGCTCACATTGTATAAATACGACTGTGTACATTCACCTTCTCATTTTCACCCACATTTCTGACTCATACACTTATATAATGGATTAAAAAGGGCGTCTCTGCACTGAAAAAAACGGCACTTGACATTTGTTACACCTGAATTTCTTACTTTTTCTCAAGTTAGATTCATGATTTGGGCAAATATTTAAATTTTGATTAATTATAAGTTAGATAATAAAAAAAAAAAAAGACAAGGCAGAGACAAAAAATACAATAATTCATACAAACGTAAAAGGATTGTTGCTATGAATGAATAATCTAATAAAAAATGCCAGTTAAACAGCATTTTCTTCAGCCACGAGATTAAAATGTTACTTATTGAAGGTAAATATGACAAAACTATTTAATTACTTACAACTTGGGTTTTAGCAAAAACAGAAGCATAATTTGCTGTAACACAAAGAATTTTCATTTAATTTAAATATCAACTTCCTTCCTAAAGAAACAAGTATTGTTTTTATTTTTCTTGAAAAAAAGAATGCAGTTGTTCATTTATTATGTATAAAGGCAGTGTATTTATGTTTGAGCAGAAAATCTTATTTTCCTTAAAAAAATTATCAGTTCAATTTGTTACACCTGAATTTCTTAGTTTCTCTGACTGAAAACCTGAAAACCTTAAATGTTGTTTATTTCATAAAAATTGTCAGTAAAAACTGAAACATTTGAAATGTTTAATCCTTTTTTCCTATCACAAACTGCATTATAAGTCATTAATTCATAGTTTAAGACCTTGTTAACCTTTATCCAAACCTGTTTTCTTACCGTTAGAGACAAAGTTGATTTGTCTTCTCTTTTAGTCAAAGCCTTTGATTTTAATGACTAGAAAAATAAATTCCTCTAATGAAGGTTGAGTTCAGTCGCGTAACAAAAAAGTGTTTAATGGAAACATGATTAAAAATATTAAAAAATTGGGTTTTTTTTGTTGTAAAAGGTGAAATCATTTAATTTATATCATTTTGTGGAATTCCTGGTTGGAATTTATCATAGAAAAAAAATAGAGACAAGGAATGAATTTTGCAAATTGAACTAATTTGACGTAAATTAATTGCGAGCATCTCAACTTAATGAGCAAAATGATCTACAGTATGATCATCCTCTCCATAGTATGATCATGATCATACTATGGAGAGGAAATCAAACACTTCATTTCAGAAGAAGAAAAATCCCTTTTTTTTTCTCCTTTTTGGTTTTTAATTTTTCTTCCATCTGTCTGCGCGTAGGCTTGTGGTTTGTGCCGGAAAAAAAGAATAAAAAGAATTGAAAGGAAAAGAAAAGAAGAGGTGTAATAAAAGAGTGTGCCGTTAAGTAGGTGTGATGATGACCTCTCTGTCAGATCCACTCATGTCACTCCCTCAGCCACTCCACATCCTCGTGTATCCGGTCCGTCCTCCGGAGGAAGGATAGTCCTGCATCAACACTCTCATCTGTGTGACTCCTCTCCCCACTCCCCCCTTTATCTCACCCCCATCCCTTCACCCTTTCTCCATCCTCACGCCGTCAATCACCTGCCATCCCATCCAAAGAATACACCTCACACTGTGACGACCCTGTGTGTTTACATCCTGGTAAAAACAACAACAACCAAACCCGCTAACTGTTTGACCGCTCTGCTTGCTAGTCCCGCCGCCTCGCCTGTGTCTGACCAGAAAAATGACTCCTGTCAATCATTCATGCGCAGCATTTCACGCTGAATGATTCATACAAATAGGAACAAACTTGAGTCCTTGTAGCGCATTTCAAACAAAGTTACACGCTAACGTTTCAAGAACAACAGCGACATTATTTATGAAGAGTTTGCAGAGGAAAAAACGTGAGAAATATTAGCAGAAACGATACAAACGGATTCAAATATATATATTTTTAACCCCTTAATGTCCTGCTCAACTGATTACAGTATTTTTATTACCAGTATTTTTGTTTTTTTGTTTGTTTGTTTGTTTATGAACAAGCTTTAGGGAAAAAACTACAGGACGGATTTGCATGAAAGATTACCCAGAGGCAGGATTGATCATTTCAAACAAAATAAAATAATATGCCATTAGCGGAGGTAACGTCGACTCGTGGCGAAGCGCTCTCTTGAAACTGTGCCCAAAGACGAATTTAAACCGGAGATATAACATTTTAAAAATGCATGGATTGTTTTTTTTTGATGTGTTACATAACTACGCCGCGTGGGGCTGTGACATCACGTTTGTTATTTAATGCTCTGTATTTGGCTGGAGGTGTCAGTAGTTGTAGAGGCTGTCAACTGGGTACTGCTGTGTCTTAGCGGAGGTTTATGCTAAAATAGTAGAAGTAGAAGAGTTAGTTTAAAAAAAAATTAGCAGATTAATTTAATTTGAATTATTTGATCTATTCAAGTCAATAGATTTGACCAAAATCTATTCGGTTGAGACCGAAGGGTCTATGCCCTGAGCAGCGTCGTAGAATATCCCCTCTATTTATACTGGTGGTGGTGGCTGATGACTCTGCTGAGGCTGATGAATGATGAGGCTGATTCTGGGCTTCTGTTTCCTGGACAGAATTCTAAAAGTAAATCTCACATCTTTTTTATTTCATTTTATACACGCATAGACCCTCTATTCGGAAAGCAGAATATGAAGTCGCCTCATATTATCTCTCCCGTGGTTGGATACAGTCTGGAAGTGAGAGGGGAATACATACATACGGGAAAAGAAATATCCCGTACATGGAGCGGTTATCTTCCGCTTTCTGAAGCAAATATTTGCAAGTTGACAAGGACAAAAGGCTGGGAGGCATTTTCAATCACGAGGCTTTTCTGCTACTATGGCAGTTCAATAAAGGCCAGTGTGTAAAAGAAATAGCCGAGATATTTCTGGAAAAAAAAAGAAAAGATGAAATACAATATTTCCTGTCATGAAAAGCCGAGTCTTGTATGAATGTCCCCCCTGAATAGTAGAAGTAGCATCTGAAAAGGATACAGATACTGAAATCGGGAGTAAGAGACACACTGTATAGAGAAATATGATAATTCAGAGGAGATTAAGGCAGAAAGAATAGAAAATAGCTGGGAGGAAGAAATGTAGAGATGTCAGAGAGGAGAGAACGGGAGGCATTCCAACAGTATAATCAGCCGACATTGAAACTTGTTTCCTCAAGAATGAGAGGAAATTGGAAGGAAGGAGAAGGGGATGGAGGATTATGGGGAGGAAGAAAGAAAAAAGGTAACAAGGGGGGGGTATGTGAGGGAAGGAAATAAGGAAAATTGAGAATATGAAGACTGAAATAAAGAAAACAGAGTTTTTTCAGAGCCTCGTGGGTAAAAAATACACACAACTGAGGAAAAAAATGCAGGAATGTAGAGAAGAGACACAAGATAAGAGTTTAAGACTGAGAGAAGAAAATATTTAGGAAACTGCCCAGAGACAAGAGGAGACGTGGACGGGGTCAGGGAGAGGAAGAAAGGCAAGGAGGATAGAGGATGGCGATAGCCGGAGAGAATGCAAGCCTTCTGGAGAGTCTGGAGTGCCAGTCACAGGAGTGGTAGTGCCTTAATCGGTTGTTAATGACAGTGATTATACGACTCCTGCACACCGGCAGGAAAACAGGTAGAAGCTTCATCCACCAGGAGAGAAAATGAATAAAAGAGAGCAGCCGCTGAGACGAAGCTGTTGTAATTAGCGCATGAGCGTCCACGTAGCATTTGATAGCATTTAATAAAGCTTCTAGTGTCAGTACAAATCTCTCATCTCAAATCATAAGGGTTTATTTATTACCAGTTAATGAAGTATTTATTAATGCTGCCCACATCGGGTTTACCCCGTTAATGAGAAGGACAATCTTCCATCTCCATGGTGGGATATTAATTCTCAAGTTATTAACAGAATTAATTACTACCACTGCTGTGTGTGTGAGATGCTAACAGAGATAAAAGGGATTCTAGCGGAGGAGGATAAATATAAACATGACATCCCAAAATCTTCTTCTTACTGATGTAGGGAGTGTCAATAACTGGGGCTACGCAATTCCGCGATTTAACCCCTCAATAATGTCAGAAAAAAATTTTTTTCGTAAGAAAAACAAGAAAAACCTCCTGTCAGTGTAAAATATAAAAAATTAGAGTGAAATATTGTAAATACATGACGGATATCATCGAGTCGATTAATATGCACCAAATTTGGACTAAATCGGACTAATGGTTGGGAAGTTACATCCGAAAAAAAAGTGTTTTTCGGAAGCTACATCTAGCGATAAAATATAAACTTACCTAATTTGACCTAAGCGAGACGTTTTTTCCTTAAAAAAAAGAAAAATATGAACTACTTGAGTAAAATATGATGAAAACTTGATAGATCCCCTCGACTTTATCTGTATCCACCAAATTTGGGCTCAATCAGATCAACGATTGAGAAATTATGGCCTGAAAACTTTTACAGATAAATCTCCCCCAAGTGTCCGAATTATACAACCAACTTTTCCAAAAATCAATCCACTGCTTGCCCGCACTAAGTTCTATTCAGATATAAAATTTGAAAATGATGCATGACAAAGTTTTTGAGTAGTTGGGGTAATTATATGGAATATTATTATGGAATAATTAGCAATTATTCCATCAGATACCCGACTTTTCGGAGGATATAAATATTTTATATCAACAGAGGTTCGGGAAGTAACATCCAAGTGTTTGTGCATGTGTGTGTGTTGGGACGCCTTCCATTCAGCATGCCTCAGCATTATCAGTAGATGATGTCAGAACTCCCTGTGGTTATCGTGTGAATAATCTTCAGCTGTGTGTGGGTGGGAATGACGCTGTGTGATGTGAGGAAGACCATTAATCATCATGGATTTACTCCTCTGTTATCTCTCCTCTCTGTTTTTACCGTCTCTTTGCTTATTTACTACCCTCAGTATATTCACACGATGTTTTCTCCGCCCTCAGGTCTCCCTCCTCCTCCTGCCATGTCTAAGAGAGGTTTAAGGGCCAAAGGCAAGCAAGACCCCCTCAGCCGACACGAATGCATCATGCATGTCACCTTCACCTCCCGTCACTGCATGTAACTATATCAAACAGGATTCCACGTCGCGTCCTCCGCTGTAACCCCACAAGTCCCAACAGGGACAAAGACTATGTTCTGGACAGATGGGTACTGAGGGACAAAGACTATGTTCTGGACAGATGGTACTGAGGGACAAAGACTATGTTCTGGACAGATGGGTACTGAGGGACAAAGGCTATGTTCTGGAGAGATGGGTACTGAGGGACAAAGACTATGTTCTGGACAGAAGGGTACTGAGGGACAGAGACTATGTTCTGGACAGATGGGTACTGAGGGACAAAGACTATGTTCTGGAGAGATGGGTACTGAGGGACAAAGACTATGTTCTGGACAGATGGTACTGAGGGACAAAGACCATGTTCTGGACAGATGGGTACTGAGGGACAAAGGCTATGTTCTGGACAGATGGGTACTGAGGGACAAAGACTATGTTCTGGACAGATGGTACTGAGGGACAAAGACTATGTTCTGGACAGATGGTACTGAGGGACAAAGACCATGTTCTGGACAGATGGTACTGAGGGACAAAGACTATGTTCTGGACAGATGGTACTGAGGGACAAAGACCATGTTCTGGACAGATGGGAGATTGCGAGTGGACAGCGAGACACATACAAATGTAATCGACCACCAGAAGACGCATCGGGATCCGATCACTCAAACCCCTCGTCGTGGCGTTCTTTGACGAAATATCTTCTGTTGTGTAAATATTAACGTGTTCCGACGCGTCTCCCACAAGGACATAACAGGAAAATACGTCATCAGTGCTGGACGCGGTGGTGGGTTTGACTGAAGGGCGCGGCCAGTTTTCGAAAAGCCACCGCTTTTCTAGCGAGCTTCAATTTTCACCTTGTCCAGCGCTCTTTAGTTGTCAGTCTCAACAGTTTGAATAGTCCGTACATGTATAAGGGCTCTTGAAGCATCTTCAAGTTGTTAGGTAGCCTGTGCTAGCTAGCTAAACAAATCTGCCGCTTAACTAGAGTGACAGTCCGTCCAGTCTGAGGCCGGACAGTCCGGATTTGAAACACTGTGTCCGTCCATCGCCGCAGCCTGGAGGTGGATTGAGATTGAGATTATTTGGCGCAGTGGGTTATTTTATTCTTATTCTTATTCATAAAAAGCTACTAGCGACTCTGATAATGTGCACAGAAAAATAAAATCAGACATAGCTATCAGCAGCACATTGCATTTAGATATGCTGTATGATGCGTTCAATGTCTACTTAGTAGCAAACTGTTTTGGGCGAGAATTGCAACATCGTCTTGAAAATGTGTTCAAACAGTAATTTTGTACAATGTAGAATTTGGCAAGAAACCAGAATAAAATTTGTTTAAAGGAGTAATTTGTAAATGTTTTCATGGAAATATCAAATCCAAACCAGAGAAAGAATTGTGAAAAATGTTTCACAATATTTTCAGTTTTTTTCTTGTTAAAAAGTGTTCGGTCTCCACATTTTCCTAACATCTCTTCATGATGTCACTTTATTCTCCTTTTCTCTACTAGGCGTTGTCCGTCCAATCAGATCGAGCCCTGCGGCGGTCCCTGCCGATGTCACGGCTCAGGAGAGCGCCGACTGGTTCGAAATGATCTGGACTTTTGCCGCCAGTTTGGTAGCCCCCGATGATGATGAGGAAGGTATTCATCACCTAACTGACCCCCTCACATGTAAGAAAGCATCACCTCACACTTATTAACCATGTCACGCTGAACATCATCCACAACCGACGCGTTGCTTTTGTCAATACGACGCCTGTGCTGCCTGGTTTCCTGTTCAACCCATGACATTTCATCTTCACATATCACCAATGAATATTAATACGCCGGCATTTAAACGTATTAAAAAAGAAAAACCATACATCTAGTCTCAACCCCTGCTTGAGTTCAGACGCTCATCCTGAATTATTCATGCGCTGCTAATAAGAGCGTGATAGAGCTGTCAGCATGCGATCGCTTACTCCCTAGCTGCATTGTAATGAAAAAAGATGCCCCTTCACCTCTAAATTGAGAAAATACATTAGGCATAAAGTAAACTTGCAATCTTATCTTATTCATCCAATTATCAGGAACCAACAATCCATTAAGGATTCTCTTAATTAGCTGTAGTCGGAGCTTATTGTCTGTTCCGTTGAGAATTGAATTCCATTCATGGAGGAGCAGCAGAAACGTGTAAACCGCTCAGAGTTATTGTACTATGAACGTAACACGCAGCTCATTTGTAGCGTGTGAAGAAGAAGAGGCGGCCGACAGCCTCTCGGCACCCGCGGGCCCGATAGCACCTCATTTCCTCCTCTTGTCCTTCAGCGTTCCACTCCGAGGAGCTCTGAGCAAGAGGATGGTGGAGGGAGGAGAAGAACGGACAAGCATGAAGAGGAACGCAGGAAGGAGAGGAGATGAGTGTTCGACTGACGTGGAAGAGAGGATGGAGAAGAAACAGAAGGAGGAAGAGGATGAGGAGTCTGGACGTCTGCCTTTCACTGGAATTTGTTGAATAGAAACTTCCCATTTGACACCTTTGCTTTGATTTTCTTGAATTAAACAATGTTACTTTGCTGTACTTTTTTTTTTTAAATACAGTTTGATGCAGTAGAGAGGATTAGAATACAACCATTCTTGTAGTTTTCCTAACTTTTAACCAGCTGCTGCCTAATTTCTGGTCCTGATTCTGAAAAAAAAACAAATAAATTATGAAAAGATAAATGTCTGAACTGTTCCTGAATACATCAGTGTGTGAATGTAAAATCTGTTTGTCTCCTCACAACCAATCAGTTACAAAAAACTAAATCATTTATTTAATGATTTTCTATTTCATACATTTCTATTTTGTTCTTACTTCCCTTTTATTTTTCTGTCATTTATTTGAATTTTTTTCTCAATGCCCCAATTTCAATTTCCCTCGACCTGTGTAACATTTCTAAAAAAAAAAGGGAAATAAAATTTAGATCCTAATACTTCTTACTTACTCTTACTCTTACTTCTTACAAACATTATTTATGAACGTTTCAATTCTAATTTTTGACTTCTACCATTACATTTCACAAAAATGTTGCCATTTGAGATTGTTGAGCTTAGCAATGGATATATATAAACAATATTATTTATATTATAATTAGATAAAAAGCTTGTTTTGACTCTGCATATTTAACTTGTTTGATTTATTCATTCATTCATTTCACTTTAGGTGGTTTGCATTGATTAAAATTCATTAAAGAAAAACCCAAACAAAGCAAAGAACAATGTTTCAAACTCTAACACTCGTCTATTATATTAGCAGTGTATTGGAGTTGGAATAAATTCTGATTATTTGGCACTAGAAACATGGAGGACAGTGTTAACCAAAGTTTCAGCCCTGCGGTTCCCCTCCTCTCCCTCCTCTATCAGTCTGCACAGCTGGTGGTCTGCGTTGGAAATGACCCCTGACTAACAAGCGGCCGAGTCGACACCAGGCAAATGATAGAGTGTGGTAACGGCGGCAGCAACCTTCCCGCGAGAAAGATGGATGCTGGCGGCGTAGAAGAGATAGGCGGCAGCGGGCCCCTCCGGTATCAGACTGCGCGACTTGAACAAGGAGCTGTGACATCAGGAGTTGATTATGGTGAGTGACAGAGAGAAAATAACAGCCTGCAAAGTCATACTTCTTCCGGAGATAAAGAGCGCGGCGTGACTCACATTTGAGGGGGAAAAACAGGAGTGAATAATGGAGGCAGGTAAAGAATATAAATGAAGTGTGAGACTGGGCCTGATTCAAAGCTCCGATGTATGAATGCCTTGTAGAGCCTTGAGTACTTCAGCAATTCACCATGAGCAAAAAGGGGAATACAAATACTGTCGTAATAGTATTCCAAACCGGAAAACCACCAATCCCCTGCATTGTACAGCCAGCTCCTCAAGTTAAATGTCTGAAAAACAATGTTTACGTTAACCGAATTTAACAAGATAAAATCTCCTCACGTTGACTCATACGCACCAAACGTGGACTTCATCAGACCAACTGTTGGAGATTAAAACCTGAAAACCTTTAGAGGTGAAGCTCCCCCTTGGGTCAGAAATCATCCAGTACTTCTTCGCACAGAGGTCGACGGATCATTTTAAAATGATCCATGAAATAGTTTGTTGTGTTATGGCCTTAACAAAAAAGGATAATATACGTAATATGCCTGATTATCTGGTGATGTAACAATGACGAGGGAAAGTATTGAAATCTGTAACTCTGATCCGTCTGATGAAATATATTCTACGGGTCTTAAATCAATAGCAGTTAAAATGATTTAATGCCTGATAAGTGAGGGATGTTATGGAATTGTCGTTGCCGCCGCAGCCGCGGCGATTACGTCCGTGTCCGCCAGCGCCACCTCCATAGATCCTTCATGTTAACGCCATAACTGAAAAACTATCTTTAGATTTTTTTTGGTTACGCCATAACTGAAAAACTATTTTTAGATTTTTTTGGTTAAGATAACGCCGTAACTGAAAAACTACTTTTAGATTTTTTTTTTTTGGTTAAGATAACGTCATAACTGAAAAACTTTTTCTTTTCTTTTTTTTGGTTACACCATAACTGAAAAACTATTTTTTAGATTTTTTTGGTTAAGATAACGCCATAACCCAAAAACTATTTTTAGATTTTTTTTTTTGGTTAAGATAACGTCATAACTGAAAAACTATTTTTAGATTTATTTTGGTTAAGATAACGCCATAACTAAAAAACTATTTTTAGATTTTTTTTTGGTTAAGATAACGCCATAACTGAAAAACTATTTCATGGATTAATTTCAGATATTACAAACAGAACTTGAAGAACTGGATTTATTATTTTTTCTTTCTTTTTTTCTTTTTTTCTTTTTCTTTTTTCCCTTTCCTTTCTTTTTTTTGTCTTTTTCTTTTTTATTTATTTCTATTTGAATTGATTCTGGGGAAAGGTAAGTTACACATTTCTGACACTAGAAGTTTTTGAGCAGTAACTTCCTTACCGTTTGTTGGATTTAGTCAAAATTTGGTGAATCTGAATCGAGCCGAGGAGATTTAGAATGCCTAGAAATATAGACCTATTGGCCATAACATTACTACCATCTTACTACCATCTGCCTCATTCAAACTAACTTAGCCCAGTTCCTGTTCCTGTTCCACGACCTGTTCCCCTCTAACAAGATAATCCATGATATTCCAACTTCACCTATCCGGTAAGTAGCTGTAATGTTATGGCTGATAGGTGTAAACTGTCTACACTTGTGTATGTTGAAGTTATACTTTTGTAATCTCCTGGGTCGTCCATTCTGACACATATGCTTCATACGTTATTCACCGGTCATAGGTCTCACATGTAACCTCTACCTGCTGTATGAAGAGTAAATAGTGAATATAGTTGTGAAATAAATACTGGGGGAAGAGAAAAATAGCACAGCAGAAGTGTGGTGTAAAATAAAAGTAGTCAAGTACTGCCCTACTTTTCTTTTTATACAACATTTATATCATTTACAAAACGTAAATGAGACCCAATCGTGTTTCATTAGAAATATTTTGGCTCGCAATCAGCGTCGTCTGAATGGGTTTCCTGGCGCAATGAAACCGTCACAGAATTTAAATGAAATTATAACGACATCGTAACTTTATTACCGCTCGTGTGGAACTCTAACCACGTTGTGGTGAATTTATCGGCGGGGCAGAAAATCTCTACGGGGACTTGCTAAATTGCATTACATGTTGCTTTATCTTCTTGTCAGACCAGATATTCTAATACAAATTATATCAGAGATGTGTTTTTGCACCACAAATCCCCCGTCTCATTAAAGAACCCTCTGCTTGTATGAGTCGAACGTGACTAATGGAAAAACAAAGCGCCTATTTTCATTGGCGCCTATTTCGTTCTACGTCACGTTACATGATTAGAAAACATGACACGAAACCTATTCGCTAAAATGAACGCAAAAATAATCTTGGCTCGCAGACGCTGATGAATTGGGCTTGTGATTTTTCTAAAAAAGCAAATAAGTAATGATGACTAATACACACCTCGTCACGGTCTGGGCGAACGAGCGGCTTTCATTCTGGTTCTGCTTTGTTTGGCGCTAAGCAGCGACATAATGATTACAACACAAATTTGTAGGTTAAATTACTGTCTGCTTTGAACGTACGAACAAACCAAACTATGCGAGGGAGGGAACAGGGATGCGTTCTCGTCCGTCACGTACCAGAGTTCATTGAGGAGAAACAGAACGGAGTAAAGATGAATGTTACTGTTATTACAGCAGACGTGTGATAATCACTCCGTCGGAAAGTCTTTGACGGTCAGACTCTTCAGGGAGATTGTGACCGAAGAGAGCACTGGTGGTGGTGGCTGATGACTCTGTTGAGACTGAGAAAAAAGAAAAAGGATGTGACTCGCTGGAAACTTCATATCATATACACACATATCGTTATATCCCTGAGAAGTGGGGGATAATAGGAAATCTTCACTTATTTTGGAAAAGGTCGGTACAATATTTACGACACTAGAGGGAGCTTTATCTCCAAAGGTTTTCAGGCCCAGATATGGTGCATGTGAATCCGATGATTTGATCGCTCATATTTTCTTCTAATAGTTCATATTTTACTCACTAGGGGGAGCATTTTTAAGAAAAACACTGTTTTTCAGACATAACTTCCTCACTGCTGGTCCGATTTAGTCCAACTTTAGTCCATATGAAGAGACCTATCTCATAAGTATCGTATATGACTCTAATAGTTCGTACATTTCTCACTTGGGTTAGTTTTTACGGGGAAAAAAAACTTGTTTTTCTGATATAACCTCATAACTGTTTGTCCAACTTAGTCCAGGGAATGTGAATTGAATATCGGGGACGACAGCATAGGCCTCGATTTTACACTTCATTTTTAGTTCAAATAAAACAAATGTGTTGAAATGTATTGAGGGTTTTGTTCTGCAGGGATGTTTTATTGTCGGGTATGATATTTACCAATGCAGAGTTAGCTGTCTGTCTGTCTGTCTGTCTGTCTGTCTGTCTGACTGTCTGTCTGTCTGTCTGTCTGACTGTCTGTCTGTCTGTCTGACCCTTCTGCTTGCCCCAACACTGCAGCCACAATACGGAAGTGAGGAATGCAGGTACCGAGAGACAGCAAAGATTTTTTGTAAACAAACACGGCAAAAAAAAAAAAGATTCGTTTTCTTTTTCTTTATTTTTGTAAAACTAATATTTTCATTAATGCAGTTCGGAGAAAACATATTTCCGACAAAAATACAATGACGTGACTACACCGAAAAATATACAAATGAATAACTGTAAAAAACAAGCCAACAAAGCAAATCATTCAAACATTAATTTGTTCTGTTGCAAAAGTACATAAAAAAAATAAATAATCAAAGTTATGGATATTATGTTCCATATTTAAAGAGATACGCCCTATAACTTAAGACACTGAACCTTTGATATCCTCTGATAAGCGGGCCGACTGAAGCGCCGCTCCTCTCATCGGACTCTCAGCAGCTCGTAGACTTTACCAGACGCATGAGCAGAACGGAGATGTGAGTTCCCGGCTGACGAGAGAGTACGGATGGGTAGCAAACATCTTCTCCTCTGCTTCAGCTATCCAACATCAGCTTTGGACCAGCTCTGTGGCTGAACTTGATTAGATCGGTTCTGAGTGGGTGTCTGTGGTCTTGCAGCTCGGACTCACTCACTGGCTGTGGTTTTGCTTTTTTTCATCTTCTCCCTGCTCCTGCATTGGCTTTTATCTGTTGCCCCCTCCAGTTTTTATGTAGGACTGTGTGTTTTTGTGGGAGCGTCTGATATCTGGTGATCGGGTCGTGTCCTCTGCCTCCCGCCTATCTTCACCTTTGTCCTGGACTGTGGTGGAGTGAAACCCTCGTCTCTGCTTCCTTCATACCTTCATGGGGAATATTAAATATTCTACCGTCCAGTGTGCACCAATCAGCCACATCATTACAGCCACTGACCCTTGAAGTGAAAACACATCATCTTTTAACAATGAGAGGGAGAGCGAGAGAGAGCGAGAGAGAGAGAGAGAGAGAGTGGGGGGGGGGGTTATATCAGTGAACAAGTGAACAAGTTCCTCCTGGAAGTTGGTTGTGTGGAAGCGACTTTGATAAGAGGCATATTGTGATGGCTAGACCGGTATTTCTCAATGATGAATCCCTCTTAAATTATATTTTCACTCAGGTACCCCCCTGATTTTTGGGTGGAAAATATATCTCTCTGATTTTGCCTTTGTAAAAAGCATAGAACACAGTGTTGTGCCATCGTCATGTCATTCACATAACATCAAACAACACCTATATGTCACATTTCAAATGATATACATATATATATGTATGTATGAATGTCTATAAATATGATTGTTTGTTGATGGTAATGAATGCTAATGCTAATGCTAATACAACCATAAGAGGCTTGACTTGAGTCTATGAGCAACAATAAGATACTCCTGCGGAAATCTTTGAACTTCCAATTATCTGCTGGTGGGATTATAAGTCACCTGACCCAGCACAGAGATTTCCTTGTATAATTAAGATCAAACGGATTATTTAGGCTAAATTTTAAATTTCAGCTCCAGGGAAAAATCTTCTAATACGACACACAGGTGTATCGCCAGGTAATCAATGTTCTCCATTCCTGCTTCCAGTGTTGACTGAAAGGTGATGGATGATAGAAAGGAACACAGCCATGTCACCTTTCAGACATTCATTAGCGCTTGAGTTCAACACCAGGGGTTTGACATCAACCGCTATGCTTTTGATTATTTCTATTAAAATGTAAATGGTATTCAATTGCATCAACAAGATAATTTGAAGAGGTTAAGGGTGGTTACTCTTTGAATAATTGACAAAAATATAAACACAAAAGCACACACAGACACACATACACTCTCTCTCTCTCCCTCCCTCTCTCACACAAACACCTGCTTTTATATTTCTGGCACTGAGAGCCATGAATAATGGATCTTAGTTTTCCCTTGCTAGAGGGAGAAGCTTTTAGACATAATTTGTTGCTTTAATTTATTTACACAGCCTGGTAACCCTGGCCCCCGGGCTAGGTGACTACACACACCTGAACAGCACTGGGAGGGCTGCATACACACACACACACACACACACACACACACGAACAAAAATCTTATGAAACAAACTCACTCTGCCCCGGGTATGACACACATTCTTCAAATTCTTTTTAATGTCCATCTCCGATGTCCGTGTTTCATACGTTCACAAAGGAACATCCATTTTCCGTGACCACTTTATCCTGTGCAGAGTCACAGCGGGTCGGAACATATCCCATCTGACTCTGAGTCAGCAGTTTATCACAGGGCCAACAAATGGACAAACAAAGATGCTCACCGCAATACGGGCCGCCGTTTGTGAAAGTCGCACACACGCAATTTTAACCCGCATTATTTTGTCACGTTTAGGTCCGATTGTTAAATCTAAACGTTATATTTAAATGTTAAATCTCAATTTATATCTAAATCTTTATCTAAATGTCGGATATAGATGTTTTTACAAAAATATGCTAATTTCCACTGACGTCAGAGGAAGTTTCAAAATAGGATCGCGATGAAGAGAACCACTGCTATCTGTGGTATTTACGAAAAAATGTATTCAAAAAAAAAAAAACGGTTCAACAACAAACCATAAACAGGAATCGTAAACATGACGGACAAAAATGCTGGATATTTATTAACCATGCACTGATAAAAGAAAATCTTTAAAATTCATTAAATTGTAGACTCATTGCTTTTCATAGAAACAAGTGACGAACAGTATAATAAAGTTTCCTTTTTTTTTACAGTGTAATAACGACAATGTTATGACAACTTAAAAAGTTCAAGACAACCTACTTTTGACTCAAACTTCTAAGTTTAAGTAAACAGTTTGGCCAACTAATTTCTATTTTGGTCAGATAACTTATCTTTTATATATCTTAAAACTCCAAAATTTTGAGTTTTACTCACTTATAATTTCTAATAATATAAAGTATACCAACCCATTATATTTCATTTAGATTACAAATCTTTTATATATCTTATAACTCCAAATTTTGAGGTTATACATACTAAGAATTTCTAATCATATACGTTATACCATCTCATTATATTTTGTTCAGTTTACTTATCCTTTATATATCTTGAAGTTAAAAATATTGAGTTTTACATACGAAGAATTTGTAAAATATATAAGTTATACCATCTCATTTCACTTTATTAATGTTACTAATCTTGTTGTTGAACAAAATTTCTTTTATGCCCCTCCATAAAAACTGGAGGGGCAACAGATAAAATTTTTGTTGTTGTTTTGTTTGTGTGCGTGTATGTGTGGGTGTGTCTGTGTCTGTGTATGTTAGTGTGTGTTAGTGTGTGTCTGTGTGTGTCTGTGTGTGTCTGTGTGTGTTAGTGTGTGTCTGTGTGTGTTAGTGTGTGTCTGTGTGTGTTAGTGTATGTTTGTGTGTGTCTGTGTGTGTTTGTGTGTGTCTGTGTGTGTCTGTGTGTGTCTGTGTGTGTTAGTGTGTCTATGTTTGTGTGTGTCTGTGTGTGTCTGTGTGTGTTAGTGTGTGTCTGTGTGTGTGTGTGTCTATGTATCTGTGTGTGTCTGTGTTTATGTGTTTGTGTGTGTGTTTGTGTCTGTGTGTGTTAGTGTGTGTCTGTGTGTGTTAGTGTGTGTCTGTGTGTGTTAGTGTGTCTATGTCTGTTTGTGTGTGTGTGTGTCTGTGTGTGTGTGTGTGTCTATGTATCTGTGTGTGTCTGTATGTGTCTGTGTGTGTGTGTTTGCCTCTGTGTGTCTGTGTGTCTGTGTGTCTGTGTGTGTTTTTGCCTCTGTGTGTGTGTGTGTGTGTGTGTGTGTGTTTGCCTCTGTGTGTGTGTGTGTGTGTGTGTGTGTGTGTGTGTGTGTGTGTGTGTGTGTGTGTGTGTGTGTGTCTGTCCCGATCCGGCTCTAATGTGGATAAAATAACAACATGCATCATACGATGACCACAAAGTTCTCTCTGTTTTTGCTTTGAGATGATTCCCCGTTTATCTGCTGATATCTTCTATCTCTTCTATCTCTTCTATCTCTTTTAAATCCTGAACAGATTTTCAGGATCAGCAGTGCCATCAGGATCTAATCACGCTCACCCCATGATGAATTTTATAATGTTGCCAAAAGTCCAGAGTGTGTTTACAGACTGTTCACGGCGCGATGCTCGGCCCCCCATCATCCTGCTGAGTAGCAGTCCTGATCACAATAAGCTCTTCTCTGCGCATAAATCTTAAGATCCACATTATTAATAATTCTTCACACCTCAAGAATGGACAGAAATCTAATGCTGAAAGCCAATAGAAAACAAATGGTGGGATAATGAGTTTGCAGGATGATGCACCCACTGTCTGTGTGTGTGTGTGTGTGAGTGTGTGCGTGCGTGTGTGTGTGTGTGTGTGTGTGTGTGTTTGTGTGTGTGTTTGTGTGGGTGTTTTGTGATGTAAGTCAAATAAATAAGCTAGATGTATGGAAGCACTTAGCCGTCATGCCAGATATATCAGCATCATATTATAACATGATAAGTTTCAAAAGGTCTATCACGTTATAACACAAAAATGATTATGTTATAACCTGATAATTATCATGCAAAAACGTGAATATTATCATAAGTTACGATTAAGTAATTATGTAAAAACATGAAACTTATCATGTTATAATGTGAGAATTATCATAGTGTAACGTGAAAATTATCTACCACGTTATAACGTGAAAATAATTATATTATAACGTGAAAATTACTTTGTTAAAACATGTTAATTCTCGTGAATTATTATTTTATAACGTGATCAATTTCTGCTCCAAGGTCTGTGGCACCAATTGATATCAGCTGAGCTCAATCAGGCAGCTTCATCCATTCAATCAGTGTCACACCTATATCCTTCATCATCATCAGCTGCTGTGTATGAATGTCTCTACTATCATTTCGTCCATTCATCTACCTGCTGCTGTTTTACACGCCTTCCATCAGCTTTATCATTCATCATCCTCAGCAGAGTCATCAGCCACCACCACCAGAATCCAGACTCCAAAGAGGAGGGTATTCCACGCAGCCCCTCAGTGCAGACGCCCTTTGATCTCAATCTCCCCGAGATTAAGACTTTCTAACAGACTAATTATCACACATCATCTGTCGTAGTAAATCATTCCACTTTTCTTCATTCTGTCTTATCTGATTGAACTTATATTTGTGTCTTTAAAGGAGTTTTAGTGAAAGAGGGTGGTATATTTCTGTTCAAGAAGTGACCTTCTAGTAAAGCACAGATGAGAAATACAATGAGTGAAAATACGAACAGCTGATTAAACTTATAAAAAAAGGACCTTTTCCCCTCCAGAGTCAGGAAACGGGCAGGAGAGATCCCTGCAGGCCCGTCACACCCCGGCCAATAAAGCTGATTCTGATTCTGATAAAAAGAAAAACAACTGAGTTATGCTGATTATTGTGCATTAATGAGATATGAAATAAAGTGATGCTTATAAAACTGTTCATTTGAAGAAGCTCCCTTTTTCAAGCTCCGGTGGAAGATTTAATCTTATCTTCTCCGCTTCTTCGATGCACCATGCTATTTTAATTTGATGCTTTTCTTCGCTTCAGTTAATGATACATAGCAGCAGGATGGAGATTCTGTTTTCCCTCCTGTTCATAGATCTGTTTGTTTGTTTGTTTGTTTATTTAGTTGTTGGTTGTTTGTTTTTTGGATTACGGATAAACTACAAGACGGATTTACATGGAATTTTCACAAGAGGTAAGATCTGGCATATCCCAGGGGTGATTCAATTTTGGTGATGTTACGTGTTTAAAATAAAGTCAAATATAATAATAAACCTGTGGCTATTGCTGCCCTTTATCCTTTCATTCCTTTGACGTTCCCTTTGGGGGTGGAGCTGGGGACTCGGATTCAAGAGTTCCTTTTATTCCTTTGATGTGCTTTCAACGGTGGAACTGGGGAATCAGTGGGCTGAACAGAGAGGCTGAAGTGGAAGGCGCAGGAGACGACCGGCTACATTTTGAGAGATACTCAGAGAGTTTCATGGAGTTGTTGGTAGATTTAGAGGCTGGCAATAATTCAGACATTCATGAAGGAATCTGCATAAATCTTTCCTTAACGTAGTTTACGGTTGTGCCCTGACGGAGGTCTGCACCCGGTGATGTGATGTACCTGCTGTACTATGCCCCTTTATTTATTTATTTCAGGAATGAGATAATAAAACACATATTATGTGCGTTCTACTAAAAACACAACATTCAATTCATCACCATACAAAACTTCTTGTCGCTCAGTGTTTGTCGGCGAAGGAGATTAAATTCGCTGGAGTGGTTTGTCAACCTGGGAGCTCTTTTCTGTCACGGCAGCACTGAATGGTAATCTGTTTCTCCATGCTGCTGTCATGATCAAACGAATCCCACTCCCATGACTATCACACACAGCAACCCACACAGACACACTGACACACATGGAAACGACCCGACATGTTTGCACACACACAAATGATGCGACTTACATTCACACACACACACACACAAAGCAACTCTGGCCACCGCTTGATGTCGCCGGTTTTCTTTAAGAAGATTGGCTCCTGCTGGGGAAAACAGCAGTCGGAGAAAGGGACACACTAACGCACACGCACACACACACACACACACACACACACACACACACACACACACACACACACAGGAACACAAGAGAGTGAATGATCAGTCAAAGCTCCCACGCCATTTGAGACTGCAGAGTGAGAGAGAGAGAGAGAGAGAGAAAGAGAGCGAGAGAGAGTGAAATAAAGAGAGAGTGGGCTGTATTTCCAACGTTTTGGATGTTTTTGAAACCATTCCACATTTTATATTGCATCAACAAACATTTACGGGCATCTGCACCAAGACCTGTAACTCTGACGCTGCGAGCCTTTAATTTCCTCTACTTGATATAACTGATGACTTGGCTCATACTCTGACTCCAATCTGATTCCTGTTGAAATGTTCAGGATTTCTACAAATGCTGGCTATTTTGAAGGCGGAAGGATTTTATTCCCCGGAGAGGCATTTTGATGATTTGAAAGGAAGCAGCAGCAGAGCCACAGAAAGTACCAGTCCCACAGAGAGGCTGTTTTTATTCTGCCGGATGTTTTAGACCTGTAACGAGGCCAATAGTTTGTTCTAAATATGTGCTGTGCCACAGTTTATCATAAATTTATGTGAGTAAGTTTGCAGTCCACACCATCCCCTCTGTCAGACCCCTATTCCCTGTTCTCTCACCGGGGTCCTACCCAACGCTCCTTTCATGCTTAAGTCATCCTGTCTGGGCTGCTGCAACATCCCTCCTGGCTCCACTCCCAATGCACTCATTAGACCCTTACATCTCCTCTCTAACACAGACAAATGCCCACGCACACACACACACACACACACACACACACCTACACACACACACACACACACACACACACACACCACTGGCTCCACGAGGCTGTTTGTATCGTGTACAAAACTCAAGCCTCCAGGCCACCGTCTAGTTGTGCACGTCTTCTTCTGATCTGAATTCTGTCATTAGCTGCCACTTAGCTTTTCTCTCCCTGCGGCGGACTGGTTATCATTCTAGCCTCCCTCCCCTCCCCACTCTTCCTCCTCTCTAAAGGCGGAATAGCTTTACTCCAGACGGATCAGCAGAGTCAGAACTCGTCTCCTCACTAAACATACTGCATCCCTTGTCAACATACATTTCCTGTCTTCCCCTGCTTGTCCTTCCTGCCACCTTCCTTTTATATTTAATCATGTGCGTTTGGGGGGAGGGTTGTGTTGGGCCTGGTTTATTTTTGAGATCTGAGAGTGAAGCCGTTTAAATCTTTATCTTGAAAATCGTCCTTTTTGTCCTCCTCTCAGGGTATCTTTAGCCAGGAGTAAGAAGCATGTTCTTTTTTCCTCTATTTTTGTTGTAGGGTACAATAAACCAAAAGGGAATCAATGGAAAGTACATGATACAGATAATTAGATAGAGCAACAAACAAAAATCTATAGTATAGCAGTATAGTAAAAAGTAGGGTGGGGGGAATCCTACAGCCTGTTTAGGAGTCCAGCGGCAGATGGGAAGAAGCTGTTTTTGTAGCGTGAGGTTTTGGTTCTGATAGACTTCAGCCTCCTGCCAGAGGGGAGAGTCTGAAAGAGATAATGTCCGGGGTGAGGGGGGTCGGCTACAATCTTTGTTGCCCGCTCCAGGGTCCTGGAGGCTTACAAGTCCTGAAGAGACGGCAGACTGCAGCCAATCACTTGCTCAGCTGATCGGATCTGCATCCCGTCCTTGTCTCTGACAGCGGCAGCAGAGAACCAGATGGTGATGGAGGAGGTGAGGATGGACTCAATGATGGAGGTTGAGAAGTGCACCATCATACTAAGTCCAAATACCATCTCCACTGTCTTCCCCGCGTTCAGCTCCAAGTTGTTCTGGTTGCACCAGTTTACCCACCAAGCGACCATTCTCCTGTCTCTAGGCGGACTCATCCCCATCTGAGAAGAGCCTGGTGAGGGTGGTGTCACACGCAAACTTCAGGAGTTTGACAGACTGCTGGCTGAAGGTGCAGCTGTCAGTGCAAAGGGAGAGGAGCAGGGGGGAAAGAACGCAGCCATGGGGGGAACCCGCTTGGGTCAGCAGGTCCGGTAAGGTCAAAGAGTTCCGGACCTGCTGACCCAGCCTCACCCACTGCTTCCTGTCAGACAGGAAGTCAGTGATCCATATGCAGATGGAGTCAGTTGGGACAGTTCCTCAGAGCCTGGATGATGGTGTTGAAGGCGGAGCTGAAGTCCACAAACAGGATCATGGCCTAGATGTTTTGGAAATCTTTTCAGGACACACTCCCATTCTACAGTGCTCATTCTATAAGACGCAATCTACACACACAAACACACACACACATACACACACACACACACACACACACATGCACAAGTGCACAGAAGCAAAAGGGAGAAACGTATGAAGATGTGTCGAATGCACAAATCCAAATGGACATTGGAGAGCTTGGAATGCTTTTATTGTGAAATTCCTAAAAACGATGGATTCTTAATCGTAGGACAAACTCTTACAAGGAAGGAGCAGGAGGTTTCTCAATGTTTCCTTCAGCACCATCTTTAAGCTAAGATTTTAATTTGTACGAGGCTGCTCGATGACATTCCCCTCTGCCACAGCTGATCTGGCGCTGGTCGCTAATGTTAGCATGCTGTATGCATTATACAGCACATGTTGAACATTCGCATGTTAGCCTCCTCATTTTGTGCATATTAGCATAATGATGATTTGGCTTGGATGGCAGCCCATTGTTCGGTTTGCGTTACCGTGCTCATTCTACAAACACAGTTAGACATTATTAAAGAGTATTGCTCGGTTGTGTTTTATACCAAGAACAGATGACATCAGGAAAAAGTAGCGTCAAAATGAGCCGCGTCCTGTTTATTTTTTGCTGCCGCTATTTTACCTACCCACTTCAGCCCAAACTAAGCTGGGGTGGAGGGGTGGGAGCTGTTTAATCAAAAAAAGTGTCACATTAATTCAGACAAATTCAAGCAATCTACTTTTCTAATAAAGCTGTCATATTTGCATCCGGTGACTTACACTCACCATCGTTTTAGATTAATTCCCGTCACAACCTTTTGATTTATGAATGCATAATAACTGGGGGCAATGTCTGTGACTGTGAGAAAGTGTGTGCGTGTGTGTGTGTGTGCGTGTGTTTGTGTGTGTGTGTGTTCACAAAGCCTTGAATTTTAATCGAACATGCGTAGATGAGAGAAAATCCCATTTTGTGATAATTGAGAATGTTAAAAGAGAAAGATTAGACTCCTAGTGTGAAGGAGCACGAGTTGCATCATCGGCTGTCGGTTTTACAGCAGTCTTTCATCTTTTCTTATCTCTCATTTGTAAGAACTGAATTCGTGCATGCAAGGACTGCCTCTTCTTCTTATTCCCTTGACATTGTGTTTATTTATCTATTACCTTTGTACGACATCCAAAGGTCGACACCTGCTTTCTCCTGACAGGAAGAGGAATTCTTCTCTGTAATTGTTACAAAGTCATGAGGTAAAATTGCAATAGTGTCAAAGAAACTGTTTCAACTATTAAAGTGAAGTTGGAATCTTTTCGTCCATGCTACAAAGATTTTACACGTGTGCACATGTGAAAATGAAAAACCAACTTCCTCCAAAACATCAACTGGATGGTTCAATTTGAGATCATACGATCCCTTAGATCCTCTTACATCACCATCTTGCAGCTCAGCTCCATCTCCCTGAAGGATTAGTATTAACTAGAAAAATAACTCAGAGAGCGTAAAGCTCCGCCATGACGCAGCAGTACCTGGATTTAGGACAAATTCCTGCAGATTCCTTCATTAACGTCGTAATTATTGCCAGCCTCTAATTCTACCGACGACTCCAACAAACTCTCTGAGTATCTCTCAAATAATCTGTTGCCACCGTCGTCTACTGCGCCATCCACTTCAGCGTCTCTGTTCAGCCCACCGAGCCCCCAGCTCCACCCCACAAAGGAACCTCAAAGCAATCAAAGGAGAAAAAAAGGCAGCGATGGCCACATTGTGGTGTCACTCAGCCCAAAAGCTTATTATTTTTATTTCATTTGATTTCAAATGCTGCAAAACCTGGAACGTCACCTGAATGTAATCCCCCGCAGGATATGTCAATAACTACCTCTGGATAAAATTCCATGCAAATCCGTCCCGTAGTTTTTTCCGTAATCCTGCTCAGGAACAGATACAGACAAAAGCACAGGCAGAGGTAACTCTTGGACAAACATTAGCCACCTCTCTTATCTCGGTTGGTGTTCGCAAAAGACTGGAGATGTTGGTCCGTCACAGAAAAGGAGCTAAAGCTGATTTTTTTTTTTTTTTTCCCTAGATGCTGCTGTTTCGCTGTTGAGTAAAGTAAGTGAAGAGCACAGTGTGTATAATCCTGTTATCATGGAGAGATCCAGGCTTAACAAGAGTCTGATCACACTGATCAAACCGTTGAATCTTTTTTTTTATGTACAAACCGTTCTGCTTAGTGTCATTTTGCTGAGCAGATGACTGTACAGGGAGAAAATACAATAAGCTCATCTTTAGGAGAATTTAAGTTCTAAATTTGCTTCTGCAACCAGGATTAAAGATCCACTTGAAAATATACTTTGATCTTATCCTCCTTTTATGACTTTTTTTTTACATTACATGACATTTTATTTGATCAACATCAACGTTTTATGTATCTTTTATTTATCTTTTATAACAAGAGTCGGAGAAGGTTATGTGGCGGCCCATATTTGTTTGCAGGAAAGATGTCTAAAAAAAATTGCTCATATGTTTTGATAATTGATATTTTGAATAGTACCTTCTTTTTTTTTTAAATTTTGAATCGTAGACACATTTTTGTATTTTTCTATTGTTTTTGTTTTGTAGATTTTTTTTTTATTCCGATGATTCGGATCCTTTTTTTGTCATAAACTACTATGATAAACACATGACTATGTTATTAACTTATAAGGCACGAGGCAGATGTAAGTAAAGAGATGTCATCATGGCGACATCACCACAATGTTTGCTGTGAAACTGATGATACAAAATGGGATGCAGCTAATTTGCCTACTGACAAATCTTTGTTACAGCACTTTGTTTGGACATAGCCTGTAAAGTATTTTCAGATTTAATGACACAATTTGAGGCTGTCTAATCTTTTGATTCACATTGAAACTGGAAAATTCCTCTATTTTAGTTTTGGATTCGTTTACATCTCACCATTAGATCATCCTATTCAAATACTTTTTTTTTTGTCAATTTTCCTATCAAATTCCTTTCACTCTGCTATTCTAAGGTTTTCTATTTGTTCCCTTGCCTCAGTATTTTGTGATTGGCTTTTAAGGGCGCACCATAAATTATTCATCATGTACTCAGAGTCAACACGTTTGATGTGATCTCGACAGTCATGAGATGAGAGCAGCAAATACGACTGTGAGGCTCCATCCATAAATCTGCAGAAGCACTGCAGAGTTGGAATGATCTGAAAGTTATAGGCTGAAGGCCAAACTATTCCCAGAAACAGCTCCATCAAGATTTCTACATCCACTTAATCAAAGAGAAGGACTTCAGATACCTGATTGCCATCTTCTGGCTAAAGTTCCCCATTGCCTCTAAGGTTGGCTAACGGTGAAAAACAACATTTATAGGAAAAGAGAGAAAATATCCACGTCAGCTGTACACGGGAAAAACTTATGTTGGTTTTCTGTTTCTAGCTGTTGCCAAAATGACTTCAAAAGGTTTTATGTCTCCAGCTCCCGAAGGAGCCGTCACATATTTTCACTGCATTCAATGGAATTTGCATGTCCTTACGCAGACAGTGTTACGCAATCAGAGCCAGACAGAAGCTAATCTTCAGTGACTTTATAGACGAGAAACAGAGGCACCGGGAGAAAACGTCTCGCCCTCCTGCAGGAAGGCACACAGTGGCAGTCAGATCAGAAAAACTCCTCAGGCCCTCAAGTCTCAGCCTCCGACATGAAAAAATATTACAGAGTTTGGATAAAAAGCCAGTATTTCAGTATTATCGCTGTGGAAGATCAGAGAAGCATAGAATCATAAAGGGGTTGGCGCCGGCCTCTATACGTGACCTTGTTGACTATTAACCGTTTGACTGTTGACTTCTCCTCTACGCATATATATATATATATATATATATATAACAATTCTTTATTTGCTAATTCTTTATTTGCTAATTCTTTTATTTCTTGTTGTTCTAGTTGTATTCGTGCTCCTTTGCCCTTGGAGAGTGACCAAAAAAAACTTTTTTGAGGTGACTCAAATGACAAATAAAGTGTCTTATGTCTTATAGGGTAGTTGTTTACCAATTTGGGTGCAAGCATTTTAGTCAACAGTCTATCACTGCCATTTATGATGCGTTTAATTATATACTGTTCATTACAGAGCGACCGAAAAAAGACCTGCTGAAGGGAAAAGACGGCCTTGTAAGCCCAGCCCACTTTAAGTGGGCGAGCCCATCGTGGGGAATGAGGAGAGGGGAGTTCCTTTGAAAGATGAATTTCTTTAAACTTAATTTAACACATGTTAACTGTTAAGTTCTTTAAGAATGAGTTTTTAGGCTTGTTGATATACTTAATTTACTAATTATGTTTCTTGATGTAAATATTTCTAATCTTAGTAGATATTTAGTGTTACGTATCGTCCCTTTGTGTGTGACATATCCGTCTCTATATAAACTGACACGTCTTTTGAAAGAGGAGTTCAGTGGGAGTTCAGTAATAAAAAAGTTTTCTTTTATTAAATACCCCAAAAAAATATATATATATTTTTTTTTAAATATTTATTTTATTTATTTAACCGAAATTACCACATATTTTGATTACATAATTTTAACATACAAAAAGTAATTAACTTAATGTCTTATATATGAATGAAACGAGTAAAACTGATATGTGTGCAATAGTTCTAATTAACCTTTTGTGTCAACTCATTAAATAGAATTTTCACAATTAACTGATTTCTGATGATTCTATGAAATCTGAATACATACATTTTCAAAATATGATTATTTAAATGGTATCAAATAGATTCAATTATTTAAACATGAACTATGCAATGATTCATTTTTGACTGTATTATTCTATATAAGACTTCATTTTTGACATTTGTTACTTAATTTCTGAAATTTGTTCAACAAACTTTACCTTTTAAAACCTTGTCCTACTGTTATTTGTTTAATCCCTGACATACTGCTAAGCAGAATTCTCTACTAGATGGCGTAAAGAGATAAAATCTTTTTAGAACTTTAATAATCAAATTAGAACAAGTGCAAAAATATAATAAATCTAATCAGATCAGAATCAGACCCATTAGAAATCTTATCTTTCCTTCTTGTTTCACTCAATATTTAGATGGTCTAAATCACCTTTGTGGCACTGATGAGGAGTGTGTGTGTGTTTGTGTGTTTTTGTGTGTGTTTATGTATGTGTGAGTTGAGTGTCTGATGTATGACCGTATTTTATCTATTATGAAAGTGTTTTTACTTTCCCTTTTTCTCCCTGTATTTTGTTGAGTGTTATTTGTGTCCTGTCAGTTGACTGCAGATAATGATTATACTTATGTATCAAACATGCACAATGTGTGAACTGGTGAGATTTATTTTTAATATTGTACATTTTCCCTAACAAAAGACTAAAAATGAAACAAATAACTAAATAAATAAACATGCAATCTCTTGAATGACATTAGAAACAACAGGCAAATACAAATACAAATTTGTTTTGAAGGTCTTTTCTCTTCTTTGTCATAAAAAAATAGAACATATAGCTCTTAAAATCAGATATCTTCTAAGCTTAACTGTAAAGGCCTGCTGTTAGTGGCGTTGCCTCAAAGCGGTTATTGGTGGGATCGTGGCGATCCAAACAGTCCAAAACTGTGGATGAGTGAGGGAGAAACAGATTATCAGACACACACATCACATCCAGTATCAACGGAGCCGGGCGATGCACCTACATTGATCATTACTCATATTTACAGCTATGGAGAGTGATGTTATGTCAATAAAAATCAGCCCTGGCTCTGGCTAAGATAACTCAATTTTGTTCGATTTTTTTTTATGATATTGATCTTAACATCCTTCGAAATGGGGTGGCTTTCAATCCCACACAGGAAAGTCCTTTCATCTTCTTTTACCATTAAAACTTTGTAAGCAGCAGACAGTGTAATGAGCCAGAGAAATCTTCAGCAACTCATAGTCGTTAAACTGATTTTTGTCCATTCTTATTTCAGATAACAGATTTTTGAAAGTGAGAACTGCTGATGCTCAGTGGAGTCTGGACTATAAAATGTAATAATAACAGAAGGGGGAATCATTTAAGAAAATACGACCACGTGTAACTGCGCTAGTCGTGACACCAAGCATCACGTGTTTGAGGAGGTTAAAAATATTGCATTGTGGTGAGATGAACTGTACATTGCTGCACCCTGCTGGCTGTGCCTCTGTTACTGAAACATGATGGAACCTCCAGACTGCAGGCCACAGTTGGAGAAAGTTGCAATGACAAAGCATGATTGCAGGCTGGATGTGAAAGGTACTGAACAGAAATTTTGGACCATGATTTTTGACCAATCTATGAAATGATATGTGAAAGTGAGTTTCTGGTTTCATAGACAGAACAGTTTCTTATCTGAAACTATTTTACAGTTTGATCTTTGATATAGAAGATAAGGACCAATCTCCAAATTGAAAGCAACAGTGGATCAAATCAGTTCTGTGTTTTTCCAAGGCAGGGTGAAAACTACAAATTACATGGAATATCTCTAATTTCTGATCAGGGACACTTTCATACGTAGTCCTAATCTAGAAGACATATGTGTGATGTAATGTTTGTTGTAAATGTGGGGTCATTGTACTGGTCTTGTTACAGTATTTTCAGATAAATGCACATATATATATATATATATATTTATATATATTTATTTATATGTACATAATAATACATATATTTAAATGTATATAGCCTGTACACAAGAACATCTCCATTTGTTTATACCTTGTATATTTCTTTATTGCCTTGTCCATTTAATTTAAAATGATTTATATGACGTTCGTATTGTTCAGTTAACCGGAGTCAAATTCCTTGTATGCATATACATGGCCAATAAAGCTGATTCTGATTCTGATTCTGATATATATATAATCAAATATATATATTGAACTCTCCAACAAAGTGTTTTATTTTTGGTATTTTTATTAAGTTCATTTTTGTAATGTATTTAAAGAAATAATAATAATAATTTGAGATTTGCTCTGTTTCCGACGCGTAAGCCACGCCCCTTCATTCCATCAACCAATGACATCGAAATATAAACTTGCCTACGTCATGGTTTAAGAAAACACTTCTCACTTTCGTTTTGAGAGTCGTGCTTTAACGGAAATCAGTACGGTGATATTCGCACGCAGAGGAAAAAGAAGAGCTGGAACATCTTTGGTTTGGTGGAAAAACCGGCCAAGTGTGTCAATCATCGCTCAAGAGACTCGGATTTGTTCAAAGGTTTGTTATTACTAAATATTATTATTCCTACGTCATTATTGTTTTTCCTACGCTGTTGCCTCTACGTGGCCCATACTTGAGTAAAAATACTTTTCTCGTGGTGTTTTTTGATTCACAGATAAAATCATGTCACTACTAGATCAAATTAAAGACATCGAGCCTGAAGCTGCCCGTATTCTGGAAGGTGAGGGATTCTTTTTAAAGCGACCTCCAGCTCATGTTTCACTTTCCATCCGAGATGTTTGATGCAGAGTGTGGCACGAACAACGACAACAATCTCTCCCGTTAATTGGAATTTTAACAGTTTAATCAAGTACATTTACTCATTTCTTTTTAGCTGAAAAGACAACATTTCTGGTTATAAAACAACATACTTATACTCCACTGCATCTCAGAGGAAAAACCTTTCCTGTCAATTATTACATCGTCATTGTATTCCCACTGTTCTTTATAGCATATTCTTTTCTTAATATAAACCGTTATATAACATAAACACAAACGCAGACCGCTGCAATTTCCCCATTGTGGGACTAATAAAGGTTTATCTTATCTTATCTAATTCTGCACTTTTCCCCTTCTTGATATTTTATAATCAAGAATGTTTCCAAGACTCCACCTTTTTTTGCAGAGAAAGATTTCAGCACCGACTCTGATATCCAGTTACTGAATGAAAATGATCTGCGTGATCTGTTTCCTGGAGCAGACCACATCAAACTGAGGAAGAAAATCATGGGGGTGATACCCCCACAGGTGAGCAAACAAGTTGACACCAATCAGAATATAATAGATAGAAGTAACAAACATACAGTAGATAGGGACTGGACAGTGTGCAAATCAAATGTTCCATTAAGGTTTCTCTGTAAGAATGTTTTTGTTTCAGAATCCCATTGATGCCATCAAAAATATAGTGGATGTTGTTTGCCCACCAAGACGTCTCACGTGTATGTATTCTGTTCCTAGCAGCTACTTTCACTATAAACAGCTATTTTGTTTTGTTCTTTAAAGACTGTTCATAGAAGCAACAAATATGTGCCTTTGTGTGTTATATGGGAATGCAAATTCTGACACGCACTACCCAATTCTGCCCCTCAAGCTTGTCCACCCGGTGATGGGGTCTTTTTTGAACACCATGTCGCCGTCCTGAAGAAAATTAAGATCCAGATAAATGAGTTGCTGGATTCTCACATCAATCTTCAAATGGAATCTGACGAAGGTTGTTCTGTTCTGTACTGTTCAAACATTCATATCCTATTACTTACGTGAGCGATTTGTATATACATTGCATATACACCTATCAGCCATAACATTAAAACCACCTGCCGAGCATTGTCTGTCCCCTGTTTGCCACTGAAACCGCTCTTTAATGTACTGTGTGCTTGGACACCTTCCTGTCAGGACCACGATTCGTTTTTTTCTGTAATCGGCACTACAGTATCTCTTCAGTGTGATCAGACAACATTAGGGGTTAGCCTTCGCATCCTATGCTCATCAATGGCAGGTGACACCGTTGCCGCTTCATTAGTTGTCCTTCCTCCTTCCTTGGTCCAGTTTCGGTTCAGGTACTTGCCTAAATCGGTTCTGGAAAAAGATGCGATTCCAAGTGGCTTGTGTTGTTAAAACAGTCACGAAAAAGTCACATATGAGCAAAAAAAAAAATCAGCCCTAGGCCAGGTTTTTCCTGCCGTGTATGCGTAGCCTTAGTCTAATTGTAGACATCTTGAAACCATGCCCTTTTCTAAGAATGTTGTCTTTCTTCATACAGGAGATTCCTTCGTAGTGTTGGAGAACCAGGATTTCATGGACTGCTCGGAACGTGAGTGTATGATGATTAGACAAGCTTTTTTCTTGTCTCTTCATCAGTCTCTGATGTGTTAGCTCCCAGGCTAATGTCTCAGAACCGTATCGTATAGAGAAGCACTCACCAATAACCTTCATTCGACCAATGTTGTGTACAAACTATATATTTGTATCACCAGCGAGTCTAAATAGTCATTGTTAAAGTCCGAAACTTCAGATTAGATGTAGCCATGACCATGGTCGTATCTACAATTAAGGTCAATGAGGTCGGGACCTGGGTATTTTCTTCTGTGAAGGAGGAAGATACACTTCCTCAACTGAATACCAGCGTCATTGCTTGTGACTATGTGTTCAGGTGGTGGAAGGAATAATCTTGTCCTCTACTCTTTGTTCCAAATGGTGGTTTTCTGATGACAGAAAGAAACCGGACAGTTTCCCGCAACAAACAAAGTTTCAGCGCACAGGTAACTACAGGGGTATATTTCCAGAAGGTGGGTTTACCAAACTCAGAGTTTAACCTTGAGCTCTGAGTTGATCAGCCCTGAGATGATTATCTCTGAGGTGTCAGGTCCAGGACAGCTGATAGGAGTTGGTTCAATCGTCTGTGAGTTTGTTAACTCTGCGTTAAACTCAACAGCCATCATCAATGTTGCTCAGATACTGTGATTCTCCGTGACAACCAGGGAGACGCTATGGTCGCCACACTTCATGCCATTTGAGCTGTTGTTGCCCAAATGGCATGAAGTTCTCTCACGGGCATATAGAAATAGGAAAAGGAAATAGGAAATCATCTTGTATGGACTGCTGCCACCGCGGCCCAACTGAAATAAACTGGATGGACGGCAGACATGATCAAATCTCACTTTGGTTTTAAACATATTTTTATCAGTCGGTGGCTCTTTCTCTCAGCGGCTTTAATTCTGAGTTCTTGCTGATGTTATAGAAGAAGCTTCCGGGGGAAAAAACAGAACAACACGAAAGACTTTGCCTGGATAAGAGAGACTTCCCTGGTGTTTGAGGTGTGAGATCGGAGAATGTCAGCTCGTTCTATCTGGGCCTCAAAGTCCATTTGGACGTGAATCTAGTAACTTCACAAATGATTGACGGACACGTCACATCTGACAGCTCTGCTTAAGTGTAAGAAAGGGGGAGGAGTCAGGAAGAACATCAAAGTGTATTGATGAAAACCTACCAAGGATCTGGTTGGTTTCACAGGGTACATTAGTATGGTAACTGTCTCAGAGTTTATCTCTACTTGCTGTATGGAATGAAAAATCCAGTTTCCCTCATAGAAGTTTGAACAAACTCAGAGTTGAACCCACTTTCTAGAATAGCACTCAAAAGTTTTTTATCCGCCATCATGCCAGCTGGTTATTCATTTTCATTACCAGTTAAACCTGTTGACAGTGATATTTCTATATTATTACACAGGGCCAGGATTTAATTTCTGCAGGGACAAGGAAAAATGGGCAAAAAAGTGGACAGGAGGAAAATGAGAACGAAAGAAAGAGCTATCCATGGAAAAGAAAAAGAGGAGGTACGGTCCATGTTCCATAACCTGCCCACTAAGCCAGGCTCTGTCCAGTCAGTCTGACTTATTTTTTACTTGATTCAGTACCATAAATCAAGTTCAAGTTCTTTATTTTCCAAAATCAACCAAAAACGATTGGGGGAATACAGGGAAATACCCCCGATAAAAGTCCCCAATCCCCTTTGTTGTACAAGCAAATCGCCCTGATTTAACTCATTAAATTAAATTAAATTAAATGTGAAGTTAGATCCACAATATTTTTAATTTAAAAAAAAGAAGCTCCCCAAAGTGATTAAGATATGAACTATTAGAGTAAAACATTATATATATATATAAATATATAAATCAATTCATATGCCACAGACTTGGGCTAAATCAGGACGATGGTTAAGATGTTATGTCTGAAAAAAAACTGGGTTTTTTTCTTAAAAAAAAAAGTTCAACCGAGTGAGTAAAATATGAACTATTAGAGTATAAGATGATTTATATGAGATATATGCCCTCAAGTCAACTCATATGCACCAAATTTTGACTAAATCGGATCAATGGTTAAGAAATTATTGAGGAAAAAACTCTAATCTCTAAAAAAAAAGAAGAAGAAAACAATAAAAAAAAATCTTCTTACATTATTAAGAGAGAACCTGTGGGCTATTAAAAACACCTGTACTCTTACCAAGATTTAATTTGGTTGTATTGATGTTCTTTTTTTGCTGGAGGTGGTGATAAATACTTTTATTATTCTATGGACTTCAGGGATTGTGGCTCTGAGATCCCGCTGGCTTTAGCCTCTTTGCTAACAATAATAATAATAATAATCCATTTAATTTACAATGCACTTTACATTTGGATCAAATCTCAAAGTGCTACAAAGTAAAAGCAGATAAAAGCATCAATAAAAACAATTAAAAAATAACTATATAAAAACCTGACCAAAAAGCAGCAATGTTAATTAAAGTTATAGGTTCTGCTAAAAGTCCTTTTTTAAATGTGTCAGTCGTCTGTGGAGCCCTCAGATGGTCAGGGAGGGCATTCCACAGACGAGGGGCAGCAGAACAGAAGGCCCGATCACCCATGGTGCTGAGCTTAGTCCGGGGAAGGAGGAGGCGGTATGAGTGGGTAGAACGGAGGGATCGTGTTGATGTCAGTGGGGTGAGTAGTTCTTTTAGGTAGGGGGGGGCGTTACCATGGATGCACTGGTGAGTGAGGAGAGAGATCTTATAATCAATCCTGGTGGTGATTTGAAGCCAATGAAGGGAATGAAGAACAGGGGTGATGTGTTCGTGTTTACGAACTCTCATCAGGATCCTCGCAGCACTGTTTTGAACATACTGTAGTCTATGAAGACTTTTATCAGGGATCCCGATGAGAAGTGCGTTACAGTAATCAAGTCTGGAGGAGACGAACGTGAGTGAAGAACGGAGTTTGGAAATATTTCTGAGATGGTGAAAGGATAACGTCAGCTTCTGAACTGGCTGTTCCTCGGGATTATTTAATTTGAAGTGTGTGTTTAGTTTCCTTGTGCCGAACGCTTTTAGGGTCCTTCCTCCGCAGTCCTCTTTGTCGTTAAGTTTTTAAAAGCATAAATGACAGAATAGATAGATAAAAACATCGGGCTCGTGCCTGGCTCTGAACTACCGCTAGCTATAGCTGCACTGCTAATGTTAGCTTAACTTGCTACGATCTTTGGGGTGATTACCTTTGAATTGTGTGATACAGTTGGTTGTGCTGAACGTTTTCGGGGGTTGAAGAGATGCCTTATTTCGTCCTTACTGGTGTTAAAGATTGCGGGCTCTGTGTTTTCTGGTTTACTCGTGAGATTGTTTGGAGAAGCGTTAGCTCATGCTTGGTGTGCGGCGCCTGCGTGCAACCGGCCTCGAGTGAAGCTGATCAGCCGATTGCCAATTATATCGAAGTAGGCCTGTCGTGCACCTCTAATGTGGATGAATGATAATTCATGTAATTGCAATTGCAAACATCTAACCTGGTTTTCATGCATCACTGCTTTCCAGAAAATTTGTGCAACAGCAATAGTGCTGTCCGATTCTTGCTCTCTTAATGTCTTAAAATTAAAAATGGAAGCTCAGATTTTGGACCTCGGTATTTCTAAATCCCCGCGTACGGCCATGGCCATGACTTCGGACAATGAAAATAAAGTTACACATCCATTAAAAAGCTTTATCATGTTTTTTTCCTCAGGATTTTTAGAAAGAGTATTTTTCAAAATCATTTCATTCAATCGTTATTCTGATTACCTTCACTCTTGCAGGCAGATTTGCCCATATGTGACCCGTATCTGATTTTTTTTTATGACTGTCTGAACAGCACAAAGGCAATTTTTTTCAAATCAGACCGCTCTCATTTTCATGTATGGTCCTCAATCGGATACATATCTGATGTTTTTCAAAGCGACCTTAGTCTGAACGGTCATGTCGCATTTCCTCCGACTTTTACATCATTGAAGTGAGACAGACGTCACAATTCTGCGCCGGAGGAGGTGGGAAGTGGCAAGATCAAATGTAAACAATGGACGAAACAAGAATGACAGACACCGTTGATAGAGCTAGTCAGTGGAAAGAAATCCCTGTATCACATAGTCATAATTTTGTCGGCTCCGACTGCACAACAACTGCAAAATTGATACACACACGCCGACATGCGTAGCATGCACATTTACTTCCGTAAACACAGCGTGCGTGTGACGTCACGTCTTCTGCGCATGCGTAGACTGTTCACACTGCAAAACAATCGGAATTGAGCATTAAGACCTACAGCGTGAACGTAGCCTCTGACTCATATCTTGCAAAGCCATTATTTGTTTGTTTAACTATCTTTTTTTTCTCTTTTTTTTAATAGCCATTGTGAAATACCGCCTTCATTGCAGTGGTAAAACCTTAGGGGCACATAATAAGCTGATGAGAGAGGTCAAAGATTCCTTTCCTGGTGCATTGGTTGAAAGCATTAGGGACTACCAGGTTACCATTCTCTTCTGCCCAATCGTGACGCGCATCGGAGCCGACGTTGACAATGCATTGGCTGACATTGAAGGTATGGGATCATTAAAACAATAATTGCATCAATTGATTTTTTTGCTGATTTTTTTCCTTCTCATTCTATTGCCTTGGAACTGCAAGGTAATTTCTCACTTTGTTAACACTGATTAGCCATAACATTATAACCATTGACAGGTGAAGCTGAGTAACATCGATTATCCAGTTAAAATGGCCCTTGTCAGAGGATGGGATACAGTATATGTTTATAAGTTTTCAAAGTTTATGCTTTGGATGTTTAGGTTAGCCCTTTCAAAAGGGCAGAATTGTGTTAAACATCTAGGTCTGAGCATTTAAAAAACAACATGTATTGTTGGGTATTCCTGGTCTGCACCAAACAATATGGAAAGGCAACCGGTAAATTGGTGACATTAAGGGTACCAAAGGCTCCGTGATCTGCATGGGGAGGCTAGCACGTGCTGTCCAATCACACAAAAGATCTACTTTAGCACAAATTTCAGAAAAAGGATGTAAAGGTGTGCATCCTGTATTGGTTGCGTTAGGGAGCCGCTACACAATATAAGAGAGTTGGTTTTAATGTTCTGGCTTATTGGTGTATAGTTAATCATCAGCATATAATTATATCGGTAAAAGAGAATCTTAACGTGCCAGAAAATTACAGTGTTCAATTTTTGGTTTGTTTTTTATTTGTGGTAAGACTGTCAGAATTGTACTCTGAACCCCACAGATTTTATCTGTAAGCTACAATTTTTCATTCTCACTTTCTTGCTCTCTTTCTTATTTCTGTTATCCACAGATGATAAACCAGTGATCCTGGTGTTGATGCACCACACAACGGACCCCAAACCTATTTCAACTGTGGCAAATTTGTCTTTTAAACACGAAATTGTGACGACGGTCAATGTTTTCTTTCATGAGAAAAAGAATGGGATGCTCTCATGTCACCAAAATAATAATGCCGTCTCAAAGATACAAAGAAGGCTGCAGAAGTTTATTCCTGAAACAAGTAAAATAAGAGATAAAAGTTGTTGCCTTGGGATTAATTTCCCTTCTTTGGAAGGTGGTGGTAAAGGGGGCATGGGTTCTGACCCTTCAGAAAATAAGCCCAGATTTCCCAGTGTCGGTTTTTAAATAAAGAAAACATAATTGTATCCTCTGGTAAAGCTGAGGTATAATGATGTGAGTACTCAAATGAATCACTGGGGCAATCAGTGTGATGAGACATTATGGAGAGTGTTTCGATGTGGATTTGAATGTTGTCTGCTAATGAAACTGAATTTATATAATCAAAATGTCACATGTTCAGTTTTCCAGCTACCAGAAGCAGCTTTGAGTCTATATGCTTTCAATTGTGTTCAATTGATGTGTGATTGGTAATCATAAGGAAGAGCAAACATTGTGCTGACACACAACTTTTACTGCTTTTCTGCTGCTTAATCCTTGATGTTTTATTTTAATCATAATGAAGTTAATGCTATTAAGCTTTCCCTAGGTTTTGGATGTATTTATATTTGAATATACAGTAAAAGATTAATGATTGAAAAAGTCTCCATCACTAGCCAATCAATAAAGTCGGTGCATTTATCTATTAAATAACAATGTTTTTTTTTGCTCAAGTGCTTATAATAAACTGAAAGTATAAGTGCAATAACGCTGTCTGTGCTTTTTTTTTTAAATAGCAGTTAAATATATTTTGATGGCATCATTTCCTGCATACAATAAACATATGAGCCGGACTCATTTTAAAAACATATGCTGCAATTACTTTATAATAAGGGTTAACAAATAACGCAAAAAAAAAATTGAAGAGCTGTAGAGTTTACCTCAGCTCATATGTGTATTTTATGTCAAATCGCAGTAGACTATAGACAAACATTTGTAAAGTTATTTAAATTCTGTAATTAAAGTATTGTTGTGTTTGTGTGTGACTGATTCCATAATGACATCTAAGTTAACTGAGCTTCAGTTTCCCCAAAGCTGATGGAGGAATATTGGACAGATGGTATACAATATATTCAATTCCTATTCAGTAATCATTCTAAACCATCCAGTTTTCAGTTTTAGTAAATGGACAAATAACGTCCAACCTAATACAATAGATGTAATACATTTCGTATAACTGAATTCATCCCTCATGTTGATTATTACTTTTATCACTGAATAATTTCAAAATTCTATAACTGAAAAGTAATCTCAATCATTCACTTAGAATATATTTATATTAAATTTAGAGTCATGATGCAGGACAACAAAGGCAAATGTATGTAGAATCGCTTGGTTAATAGGCCAGTTTTTAAATAAAGATATAGGAAATGACTAAATATAATCAATATAGTAAGTCGTTTGATCGATGCTTTTATTCTGGAAGGTAAACGCGCTTTTGATCTGAAAAAAAAAAACCAGACCGGAAATGTGTGATTGTTTACAAACACGCTTACATCAGTCGGCATCCCAAATTAGTGCATGTTGTGGAATTAAGCTTTTTTTTTTTCTTCATATTTTCAGTTGGACTTCTGTTTCGGACACTAACAAACATTCGGTTCCAACTACTTAATTCCTACCAAGAAATATTCCTCGGCTGGCTTTACAAATTAGCCGCACAACTCCGTAAAAGAGGCTATTAGCTATTAGCCTGCTAGCTTCACAGACGTTCCCCAGCATGGCTGCTGGATGCATCTCAACCATTGCTACAGCTTCACTGTCACGTGGCAGCTGTGTTTACCTCCAGAGGGTCCTCTTCTGCACGAATAACGAAAATAGTGGTAGACTTATGTCTAAGTTTAGTGTCTCTGCCAGCTAATGCAGTGTCCACCAAACTAGCCAGCCGTTAATGTCTTTTGCAAGTCAGGTTTGACAAATTTGAGTGTCATGCTCCTCGGCAGTATTGTAATCTTGAGGCGGATAAGGTGTTTTGAAATTGTTGCCTTTAAGCGGGCTTCTAGTGTCCGTGTGGTATCGAATCGAAGGCTGCGTCTCATATTTACCCGTCGCCATCATAACATCATTACCCTGAAGTTACCGGTTATTACTTAAGGTAATGAAGTAAAGTGGAGGAGGAAGAAAACTGTTTGTCTGCTGTCTAAAGTTCAACATAATACGGACTGTGTGACTTATTTCTTTCCTGGTGTTTTTTTAGGGATAGCCCGTAGTGTGTGATATGCAGGCAACCAATACAGGTCTCTCCTCCGGCAAAGGGGGCGCTTTGGTAGCTGAAGATGATAGTGATGAAGGTGTGGTTGTACAAGACAGCCTGACAGAAAACGAGGAGTCCAAGAAGACATTAGCGATTGCAAGTCAGGTGATCGCAGTCGGCATGGAGGTCCAGCCAGATGAGACTGACATCGGAGCCTCCACAGTGTCAGGTGAGTATCACTGATCACCTAAGATGCTGAAACTAATTCAAACTCGTTAACTATCTACAATAGTGAAATCCACTCTACGCATTGCTACTTTGCACGAAGGGAATGGATGAATGCTGGATGTAATTAATACTGACGATGAGGGTCTGTGAAGCTTTTCTTTCTATTCGTGTTGAAAAGAGATCCAACGCTGCAGGGCTTCACTCGAAGCACACTGGCATCTTTTGACTTGTAGAACAGCCCTCAAAACTTGTGATGAGGCACCATGTGATGTGACCTTCATACTTGCAATTAGAAATATTTTACTGCAATATGTGTTATAGATATCTATGGTGTTGGTTTTGGCCCACTGTCCTTACACAGTTAAACCATTGATATAAAAAACAGGTAATCCAAAGACATGAAAATGTTTGTCACAAGAGAGAAATCACTGATGTGATCATAAATACATATGTAGGACTTTTTCAAAAGAAATAATTCTAAAGCTCAGTCTGTTACTTTTTTAACAGTACTACCCATGTCTTCTGGGAATCCTCATATCCTTAAGGGTATGTTTCTGATATGTCGAAATATGCCATCATCATCATCATCATCATCATCAAGATTTTTTTGCTTTATATGCTTCCTCTAGTTTCAACGCATTTTAAAACTGGCATACAAAGTTGTACTTGGACTGAATGTGCAAAAAATGTTTTTCATGTGAATTCGTACAGTGGAATTAAATATTTGTAAAAGTATTTTATGATGGATTCAATTTTGTCTTGATTCACATTTGCCCATTTCCATAGATAAATCATGTTAACATATTTATTGTGTTATTCCATCTGCTTTTTCCCCAGTTTAAAGTATACTTTATTATAACTTATCTTCATAAAGAAGCCCTACTCTTACCAATTCCGGTGGGTAGTTTGAGGGAATTGCAAATAAATGGAGAGAAAGTAGTTTAAACTGTTCCTTCCATTTGAGCTTGTGCACCAAGTTTACGAGCTTTCTTTTCTTGTTTTGTTAAGTTTTTAGATTTAAAAAAAATAATAATAAATTTGTTCTTCTCTTTTCAGCTCCAACAGGATCAAGTGTAAAAAGCACAAAAAAGAAGACGATGAGGGAGAAGAGAAAACTGATGAAGAAAAAGTTTAAGCCTGCTTATACTTCGGACAATCTAATGTCAGAGTTGCCATTTGCTCTGACAAGCCCCAACAAATGGAAAGAACTTGGATGTGTGTGCATTCTAATTTTTTTTATTATTATTTTAATCAGAAAGTACCATATTTTTTTAATATACTAAATGAGTTTCAATTCAGCAGGTCTGATTTTTTGACAACCAAATGGTGCCTGATTGTATTGCATGCCTGTGGGGTTGGAAGAGTTTTTGGCAGGAGGACTGATGCTCCTGCCGAACTTAAGAGTTTAACATACAGTAGGTCACTAGAATAACATAGATTTTTTTAATAGATTTTTTCATAATAAGTTTGTTTGTCCTCTTTCTCCAGTCCCCAGCACAGAGTCCACCGTGAAGAAGAGGAAGAGGAAGAGAGGAGACAGCGGCGCGAAAGCAGAAAGTGAAGAGGATGCGGAGAAGAAGAAAATAAAGAAAGAGAGCCAGCGACCTAACTACTTTGTCTCCATCCCCATCACCAACACAGGGGTATGAGAAATGCCAGACTTGCTTGTTTATTTACTGATTCATTTACAAAATAAATTCTTTCGATGTTTCTCATTAGCCTTTTTGCCGTAAACTAAATCAATCAGATCATTTCTTCGACTCTGAATTGTTTCAGCTCCAATGTGCGGCGCCCATATTGACAATATTCATTTCATAACTTTTATGTGTGTTAGCAGTAAGTGCTAAGAAAGCTCTCCAAAGCAATTTGTTTCCACTCCCATAACTTCAGATTTACAAAACGATGTAACTATAAAAACAGAAGTCTTAAGCATGTTTCCAGTCTTTCGATCTGATTGCCGCTCTATAAATAAAAGCAATTCAGTGGCTCTATGTTAGGATATAAAACAGCATTCAAAGAGTCTGAAACTCTGGTAGGCTCTGGAGAACAGTTGGCAATGTCACTTTTAACTTGATAAAGATTTGTTGTAAACATAGCACTGTTGTTGTGATGCCTCAAAAAACATAAAAACCTAAACAGCTGCTTTCTCGTCCATTAGGAAGTCTAATCTTTGTTTCCGTGATGCTAAGCGAGAGGGATTGTCGGTTTTAGACGCCACAGCTATTTTATTTGACCCAAAATGATCCTTTTTAATCCCGTTGTCTCCTCATGGGTTAACAATATTACAGAAGTTAGGAGAACCTGTTTCAGAGACAGTTTGTATTCTTTTATTATGAAGATTTCTTCCAAATCTTTCCTGCCTGTCAATGAATTCTGAATTATTCATGGTCAGTGTAGCTCAATCTATACTATTTTGATTCCCTGTGAAAATAAATGCTAAAGAGTCAGTCTCCTGAGGACTGATGATGCAGAAACCTTTCCTCTGCTCCACTACGCCAAGTACGTTCTCGTACAGAGTACTTTGAGAGAACGAGGAACTATGGAGAGACGGGATCTGTCATTTCCTAGCTGACAGGCTGCTCATGATTTCATTTCAATCTGTCCACTCACAGATCAGTTCAGCTGTGTCGGAGGTGCAAGAAGCGGTGCTTCAGCAGGAGCCCCGACTGGCCAGAGCCATGATCCCCGTCCCGACTCTCCATATAACGCTTTTAGTCACACATCTCGCCAGTCAGGAGCAAGTAGACCTGTGAGTGGATGTACACAAACATACTTAACACAGTCATTATCCACAGATGTACAATGTCAGTCCTTGATTGGCTGAGGCGCTGGTATTACTTATATTATTACTGCATATTCTATGAAGTAGCAGGGGCGACAGAAGGACACTGGAACGGCCTCGTCTTAATCTAATGCAGACATTAGAAACGCTCAATAACACCTGTCCTGTTCCTGCTGGCATGTCTAATATCTGTTTATATATACTGTTAAAAATGTTTTTACTTAAACACAATAAATGTGCAACTGAAGAGGAAAATATGTCCTTTTGATTCTCTTAATACATTTTGTAAATTGATTTAAAAAAAAACGGGATGGAGAACCTGGTTTTGATTATATTTCAGGTCGGTTTAGATTTAATGGAATTTTAGCCAATTCCCATAATAAAATGTGTCATAATTTGAAGGTCAAAAAAAACGGCCGAGGATGTGCTTCTACATAGCGAGGCGGGTTCAAACATCATTTTTTGATGTACGAAAAACATCTCTTTTGTCCTGGATTCCTCATTTCCTTTATGGTTCTCCCTGCAAATAATGCCCAAAAAAGGATTTCCAAAAAGAGTAACCTTCAAATGAGTTTACTTCTACAATCATAGCTGCTCATGCAGTCTCATTCTGCTCCTGTCATGCTGGACACAACAGAATTGAACTCTGACCCGTCTTTGTTCAGGTGGCTTCTCTGCAGAGTGAACTCACTGCTTGCAGACGTGCGTGCCGTGCGCTGCCATGACTAATTACACAGCATGTCGGAGTCTCCTGTCTTTTCTCATCCTCTCAGCACTTCCGGGAGAACTGGTTGATTGCTTTAATATATTTAGGCTTGAGGTTCCAAAGAAGAAAGCCAAACGAAGTACAGTGACCGAGGTTGGCATTAATCACTCAGAACAAAATGAGCTTCACTTAATTCTGATTGAATGAATAATCCAACAGATGTGTCACGTGACTGGTCAAATTGTCCTAGTTAACGAAATCCTACATTATTTTCCAACCAAACATTGGTTTGATTTTGGCTTGACACGAAGGAATGATAAAAACAGTTCTAAGCATTGATTATATGATTCAAAAAGATACGTTTCATTCAGCATTCAAACCGTCCGTTAGGAGGTGTGGGAGGACTTTTTCATTCCACGGCGGTATGCAGCTGCCGATCACGCAACCATGTTATGTGATGATTAATGCTTAATCTACGTCAAGCATCAAGATTGGGCCATTACATATCACTTATGTAATATGAGAGTGAGAGGATTAAGTCTAGTGTGTGTGTGTGTGTGTGTGTGTGTTATATATTCATGTGCATATCTCCATTTAGGGCGGCAACCACGCTGTCTCAGGTCGAACCGTCATTGGCTGAGCTGCTTGGTGGGCGTGATCTGGTGCTGCCTTTTTCAGGCATCAGTCATTTCAGGAAGGAGGTGGTGTTTGTCGGTCTGGGCCCAGGACAGCACAGACACAAACTGGACCGTCTGGCAGGTCAGTGACAATTATTACACTTTTTTTGTTCTCTTTGTTATTTTGTCTTGTGTCTGTCCGTCACTATGAATAAAAAGAACCACCTGAGTATTTCACCAGGAGATGTATTTCACGAGAAGATGCTGATGTGACACATGACCTTCTCTCTGTTGTATTTGTATGGAGAGGCATCTGAACCTCGGGGTCAGCTGAGGAAGCCTTCCTGTAGGATGTGTTTTTGGGTCTTAAGGTTCATTTGACTGGGCGGAGGCTCGGCGCCACTTGGAATGTGTAATAAGAGGCCACAGATGGACTTTAGGAGCTTGAGGGTGCATTTTTAATTTGTTAGATGACTGATCTAATGGTCACGCTCAGTCACATTTGGCATAAGTCGGACTTGTGTCTTGAAGTGACCGGGTGAACTGGGTTTAAGAATTTAATTCTAGATATAAAATGAAAATAGTGTCAGTACACTGTAAAAGGTTACAAAAAGGTTAGCTGAGGATTCCTGTGGAGGCAGAGTATTCATCTTAACTTACGGCCCTGCAGTGGGGATCTGAACGACACGAGGGGATTAAGAATATTAAGTTTTCCTTAAAATAAAAAAACCCTAAGAAGATGTGGCGCGCTAATGAAGGCTAGCCCTCGATTCCTCAACCCCAGGGCATCCAGAACCTGTGTCTTACAGGTGAGACCTGTTAGCTGATCTGGTTATGAAGGGTCACAAAGCCTGTGAAACCATCACGGTGCCATGGATGAGCTCTTCATTGATGTCCTTTTTATAGATATTTCTTTAATTACTTTTACACATGTTTTGGTTGGGTTTACCCACAAAAGCATGAAAAAATAACACATCGTTTAAGAGGAAAAATAGACACTTCTCCAATGTCCATTTGACACATCTTCATACATTTCTCCATTTTGCTTCTGTGTGGGTGTGTGTGTGGGTGTGTGTGTGTGTGTGTGTGTGTGCAGAAGCATTTGCGTGTGTTTTTGTGATGCGCCTTCGGCAACAACATTAAGCCAACATTTCTAAGAGGATTCTTGCTCCATTGCTGTTGCAATACCAACATTCACACACTCTCTCTCACACACACACACACACACACACACACACACACTGACTGAGCTTTCATGCTGATATGGCCCATTTTCCACCAAATAACCGAAATATGCAAGGATTTTAAAAAGTATGCATACATTTGTTCACATTTACACAAGAGGAAATTGTTTTGTTTAGTAAACACTGTATTTGAGCCACATGATGCTGGTTCTTAATGTTCAGCTCTGATAAGGTCAGATCTGGGAAGTAGAAATAAATAATAGTCTGAGAAATCCCAATATGCATTTCGTCTCAAGACTTGATGTAAATGGAAAATGCCAAAAAAAGAATCTGTTGCAGTGAGAGAGATTCTAAGAGCTGAGGTGTGAGATTATTTCTCCAAGTTTTCTTTTCTTTTTTTAGAAATCTATATATTTGTTAGTGCATTAAATGTTCTTTTTTTCCAGTCGGCCCACTTGGATGTAGTCAAGAGCTTTTCATACTAAGTGATAAGAGAGGTATTGGTGGAGGGTTTGTCTTCTGACCTTCAAAACGTTTAACAAACGTTATGGAATTATTCTCCGTGGGGTTTTACATTATTCAATCAAGAGGCAGGCCCTCCATGATTGACCCAATCAGGCACAATCAAACCCTCCACTGACTTGAGCATGAGCTTTAGCAGTTGTTTGAATCGAGAAAGTATCCATGGAAGCCGTTTTTATTCTCGACCTTTGGGGGATTATGACGGTAGACTTTAGAACCCCAAAACACTGAACACTTACTTAAATTCTGGACGTCTGAATGACCTCATAAAGATCGGAGGGTTCCAGTGAAGTCCCACTTCTATTAAATGTTTTTGGAAATAAGGAACGGATATGGATTCATAGTAAAGCCCATTCCTTATTAATATTTCTTTGATGTCAACACCACATCCTAAATTCTCATCCCATAACAGAAATATCTCCATAAACCGTAGATATGGACTTGTAAGGCCTCAAAGCTATATTATTTCCAGTAGGACATTAAAAAAGCATTTTTACGGCTTATCAGAGATTTTTTTTCGGTCCGCCATGAACAATAAAACATCAAACAATATCAGAAGAGTACAACAATGAAAATCCACTTTGTCACTGTTAGAAAAAGCAAAGCAAGGATAAGTCAGCCTCCCTGGTCCTCTCCTCCGCCCCCTCCGCCCCCATTATTGATTATTTACTAACCTTTCTGTCCACGAAGAGCTCCTATTCTAAAAATAACGCTGTGGTATCCCTCTAAACCTCGTCGGGCGATGTGGCCGTCTCTGTCGGAGTGCGTCTCTCCTCACAGGCTGTTTATGTATTCACGCCCATGTCTATGTATCTGCCGGGCGAGAGAGCGGCATACTTAGAACTTTGCGTGATCGAATCAGTCTGATGAAATGAAAGCCTTCCTCTCCGGCTTTATCGAATAAATGGTTGTTTATGTTTATGTTCCCAGAGCTGCTGCAGAGACGTTTCGTGGCACAGGGTCTGCTACAGGGAGACAGTCGCGGCTTTGAACCCCACCTCACCATCATGAAGCTGTCAAGAGCATCAAAACTGCGATCCCAGGTAGAGACACACCTGAATCGCTAGAGGCATGATGTAAAAGCGTCATATGAGGGATTTCATATTGACTTACATTAACTTGTTTCTTTAGCAGGCATGACATAGAGGCCTGACACATTGAGTCATTTAGGATATGCAAAGGCCCAACTGTCCCGTTACAGGACCGCCACACCGGGTCATCAGAACCATCTTCTAACTAAGTTTTTCTTCACTGCTATTTGATTTCCTGGTAAAAGATCATGTGGTGATTAAAGCCTCAGAGCAATTATATTAGATTCTCAGTGCTATGGTTAAATACAAAATGTAGGTTTAAAATTAGACCCAAACAAAAGTACCAAGCACAGTTTGGTTCTGCTTCCAATGGATAATATCTATTCAATCCAATTCTGCTTTTATTTGCAGTCCAAATAAGCTTAGTTTCCTGACCTACAGCACAATGTTACTTTTCTGTCACTTGTCCTTTTTAGTCCATTTAAACTGTGTCATCCAGTAGTGGGATGCCAAATGAATGCTTCCAAACCTTTTAAATAATAAAATATACATTTGAGATTTAAGAAGTTTCGTATTCATGTAGATAAGCGATAAAAAAAGGCATATAAAGGAAAATATACATGATCAGCCATAACTTTATAACCACCTACAGTTGAAATCAGAATGACTTGGTTATCTTGTTACCATGGCAATTGTAATACAATAATCCTGTTCTAAACAGTGTTTTCCCTTTTGCCGCCCTCAGGGTATCAAACGTGTGGACCCATCGCTCTACTCCAGTTATACCAACAAGTAAGTGCTCTTTATATTACAATCAAAAAATGTATGCAAACAAAGTTTCCTTTAGCGTCAGTACTCCACATTAAGTGCATTGTGTAATATTTGTTGTCTCCGCTAGATTTAAGCTTGATTAGCAAATATCAGGAAAGATATTGGAACAGAAAAGAATTGCTGCATTTCCTCGTGACAGTTTTTGCACCCTCTAGTGTTTTTGAAAATTGTTCAAGATGTGCATTTGTACGAAAGCGTATAGCATTTACCCTATGAAAAAAAAATGTTTTGCCCTCTTTTTCCGGATTAAAGACTTAGTTATCAAAATAATTCAGAAAAAAAAGCCCTTACGAAGAGCCGCAAAGTCCTTTGATGCCTACGCAAAGATAAAAACAAATCACAAGACCATCTATATTACATAAAGACGAGAGTAATTCAGACATTTTCTGAAATAGTGAGATAACTAAGTCGTTAATTAAATTAAACAGGGCAGAAAAAACAGTTCTATGGTGAATGCAATACATTACAAACAATTATGTTTTCAGTTTGTAGTTCTTAAGATGGAAATGGACACTTTTTTCCAAAAAATGAACCACAAAGCATAATTTGGTTGTCACTTGTCATTTGAGTGATCGCTGTCACTTAACATGAGCTTTTTACTGGAGGCGTCAGTTTTCCTCTTGGCTTTCCTATCCTGTCTCACTATCCCCCTGCTCTCACTCTCACCCTCAGGTTTTTTGGAGACCAGACGGTTGAGCGAATGGATCTTTGTTCCATGTTGAAAAAGAAGCAACAGGACGGATATTACCACACGGAGACTTCACTGCAGCTCGGTCAGTACAAACAGAGGCTCGTTGCGTTTAAGGCTCAACCATCAGAGGGTGCTCACTGCTCACAGACGAGCCAGTTAGTTTCTCACTGCACAGCTGTGGCAGAGGCACAAAATATGATATGTCTAATCCAGATGACTCTGCTACAGTTTAAAGAGACTGGATCGTGTTTTACTTTTGATGGGCATTTCTGGATTGTAGAGAAAGACGGAGAAAACCGGTCCTTGTTAAATCCCAGTTCCAGCAGATTAATTACCTCCGCCAAGGAGGTAATGTTTACCCTCCTGTGCATTTGTCGGTTTGTTTGTTTTTCCGTTTGTTCGAAGATAAACCAGATGTAGGTTTTGGCATATCCGAGATGGGATTACATTTTGGTGACATTATGTGTTTCCCTGCATTCAGAATAAAATATAAAATACTAAGCCGTTTGGAGGAATGATGTGGCAATTGCTGCCTTTGTTCCTTTGATGTTTCTCTGGGGGCGGAGCAGGAGACTCTGTTTCATAGTTCCTTTGATTCATTGGATGTTTTTTTTGGGGTAGAGCTGGAGGCTCTGTATAGGCTGAACAGAGACGCTGAAGTGGAAGGCGGAGAAGACAACCGACAGCAGAGTATTTGAGAGATACTCAGGGAGTTTATTGGAGTTGTGGGTATTTTTCCTTATCCTAGGCACTGTTCTGCCTTGGCGGAGTCTTTGTTCTAGTTCTAAGTATGTTGGCAGAAGTACAAACATTCTGGTTTATCTTGCATTACATTTGTTAGATGAATAGAGGAAATGCTCCGGTTTATGGCACCCACTGTCTTTGTTTTTAGAATGTGGCACAAATAATATCGCCGTCTACACAAACTGATGAACAGCTTTTTATTCTGTGTCAACCGGGCAGCCAAGGCTCATTAAGGAGCATTTTATATCAATGTGGGGCCCCATGTGACCTCCAGATGGCGCTGTTGACGACGGCGGGACGTGCATCGGAGCCTGACAGGAAGTATAGATGAGCCTCTTGAGTCCGTCAAACCGCTCGGGCTTGTAACAGTAAGGTCTGGAGCAAACAGAGCAAGAAAAGGATTATTTTATGTATATACCCCACTGACTTGTGAATGTGTGCATATATAATATCATATAATGGATTGATAGGGACTCCCAGAGTCCCACTATGTCAAGAAGCTCCACTAATTGGTGTGTGAGAGAGGCTGTCACCGTGAGTGAAACTAGGCTGTCACAATGTTTTGTGGATCACTGGGCCATTTGAGAAAGACGAGGAGTGACAGTGTGTGTGGGAGTGAGAGATGGAGCAATGGAATGTTTACCTCGCACATATCACCGCGCACTCCCGTTTTCGTCAAGTGTTTCTCATAACGTTTCACGTTTTAAAAGCGTGAGGAGAGAACCGGAGCTCTGATCCACTAGTCTGATATTAGAGTGTGATGTTGACAACATCCTGGTTCATTATGGAGCCTCAAAATACGTCTAATGCTTACTGAAGACAATATACCTATAATAAACCTTTTAACAATTCCAATTTCGATAGAAGCCATTAAACATGCAAACAACATCTCCGCCCATATAAGAGATGGAACGCATCCTTGATGTTTGACTTGTAATCCATTACCACCTTTTTGCCCCACAGTTAATATTATACTAAGAATAATATATTTCATGACGTGGATGTGACTTTAGTTACATATGATTGTGAAACTGGTTTTGTCACTTTCACGCCGTGTTATTTCATAATACCATCTACACGTTTGCAGTTTCCTGCGTGAGATCCAATTCCACTCATTCATGAGATCCAATTCCACTCATTCATGAGATCCAATTCCACTCATTCCGAATGATTCTGGACTGGCTATACCCAGGATTGTCAAGACCCGGGGCAGAGCCCATTAGAATAGTTACACCATGAGAAAATCAAAGTGTGAATCAAAGTTTGAGATTCTATCAAAGAAGTTTTCAAGTTTTCAGCTGTTTATTCATTCGTTTCAGCAGTAAGCAGTCAGCGGTAATCTGTGGGAGGGCACGGATCTGAACCATCTACGGAAAAGGATTAACGCATAGGAACTGGTATGACCAGTTTGGCCCGTTTATGCAGACATACTGCACAAGTTCTGTACCGTAGATCTTGACTGAACATTTCAACGCTAGCGTGGACATCCTCCGAAGTATATCGTAGTTGTTAGATTCATACCGAAACATTCTGTGAACTGAAAGCGCGGGCTGGATGGAAGGTAGGAACAACATCCATGTGTTTCAGAAGAGCTACTGTGGTACAAATTATTTTTAAGGTTAATGCTGGTGAACAATTTCAGAACATACAGTGGACTATAGAGCTGCTTTGATCTACACAATATTAGACCACTGGTTTTAATGTTATGGCAGATTGACGTATTTAGCGTCTAGTTTGACCCATTACTTAAATAGCTAGACGATACATGCCAGAATTCACCCTTTAACACACACTGGGTTTTGTACTCCTATACTTTATATGATGTCACCCTGTCAGGCTGTTAAAATTTCTCCAGGGGGGCGGATGAGTCCCGGTTAAACTTGGCCTTGCTGGATCTCCTCCTCGCCCCAGCTCCACACGGGTTGCAGCTGAGCGTCGGTGTGCTTTGTCAGATGGTGCGCAGTGGCGGATGTTTGATTAGGTGTGTGCAAGTCTTAATCTCTTTATCCATGATACGACATATTCTCCAGCAGAGCCTGTGATAGGCAACTGACTCTGGTTTATTTGGCGAGGGGTCGGGGCGGGGCTGGGAGAAGAAAACTGTGAAATGGCCAGCAGGTAGGGGTGTTTTTCTTGGGTTAATGTGGTTTCCTCAAGAAAGTCGTAACCCGTTACCAGTATTATTATAATACTGGTAACCGTTGTGATTTTTGGGGGGACAGCTTCTGTGCGGTCCCAGAATTCTGACGTAAAGCACCGACCTATCCAGCAGCTACTTTGTAAAACATAAAACATAAGAATAATTGGTGCACCTCGGCCAAAGACGCTCATATTATAGGAAGTATGAATAACCCAGGTTTGCATGCCGCAGAGTTCCCTGTGATTCATATCTTGTAAGGTGACCAAATCCAGCCACAACAATCAAAACTACAGGAAAATTCATCTAACTCACAAAAACACGCTGACATCAGCAACCACATCACAGTCAGTTTGTTCCAAGGTGCCTGCCCAATAAACAATGTGAGGAATGAGGGTTTCAGGAAAATGGTCGACACAAGAAACGTTTGAATTAAAGTAAAAAAACTCACACTTACATCTTTTCCACCCGTGTGCGCTGAAGAGTCCAAAGACTCTGAAGAGACTCTATGGACACTTAGGGAAGGTGGTTACTGTTTCTATGTGCCATTAAGCACTGGGCAGGTCTGACATTGGATTTTGCATTTTAGAAGTATTTAACCGATGCTATAATAATAATAATAACGATAAAACATTTCATTTGTGGAGGCTTGACAGGTACATAAATAAAAAGAAAACAACATTTAAAAAAATAGGAATCAATATCAAATATTGACATACAAATATATATGCAGCTCAAATGACAACAAGAAAAAGCTAATTATGGAAGACAGAGCAGTGGCAGCGATTCCAGACAGTCTGAAGGCTGAACAACTGAATAATGAGCAGAAACTCACTTTAAAGCCCCATGAAGCCGCGGGGAGCTGCATTTACACTTGTAGTGTTTTCAGATAACATCTGTGGCATGTTATATTCCGTTTTATTTTTTCTCTCTCCTCGGTGGCGCTGCGGGTACCGCTGCCGCCTCACAGCGAGGAGAGTCTGTGTTCAAGTCCATGTTCTCCCCATGAGTGCGTGGTTCCTCCCTCCCTGATTCCTCCCACAGTCCAAAAACACATGCAAAATATTTGAATTGGTGACTTTAAATTGTCCGCATGAGTGAATGTGAGTGAAACCAAAAACACACACCAACGTCTGGGGATGGAACGGCTTAGATGCTGTGAGGAGAGATGAATAATTGAATATCCAGTAGCGTCAATAAGATGTGTTTTGTTAAATCTTGTAGATCTTTTCCCTCTCTGAGGAGTGGAGCACGGATTTCCCATTCCAGTCATGTTGTCTTCTTCTGAACATCGTTCTGGTCAGGTGCAGCATGCGTCCGTCCTTCCGTCTGCCGATTCCTGCGGGCCAGCAGGAGTCTGGGGTTGGTGGTTCTTTAATTGTTTGGGTACTTAGCATAAACGGCCACCGTGACATTTCCGTCATATCATCTGTTATATAGAGATGATATTTGTTCAGAAGACAGTTTTAATAGCTCCTGGCGTGGCCTATTGGTATTTACAGTATCCACAGCTTTATACACAGAAACACGTCGACAACACTCACACAGGATCAACACACACAACAACAGATGAAGGGAGTTTGTTGCTCTGTGACCTTTTGGCATTTTAGTTCCATGAAGATTTCTCCTACAGGCAATGACGATTGTCTTTTCCACATGTATCAGATACTGGACAATCGTCCTTTTCTTGTTACCAGGCCACTTTGCATTCTTGATTTCTTGCTCTTATGTTCAAAAACATCGCAGTGCATAATAACATAACGGAAGGAAGCTGCTACTTCCTGAGAGAATGTACTGGTAAGCTAACAGCCGGAGAGCTAAGGCTTTGGCTAAATGTTCATTGCAGCAACATGATTTCTCACCACTGAGGATTCAGTCAGTTTAAAAAGGGCTATACACTCTTTGTTTGATTTTACTGGTTAATGGCTCCAGATTACTTCAAAGCCAGCAGAGAAGGTAATAAATGGAGGTTTTTCTGTCTTTTCCATTCGGACTGTGTACTATGAAGTACAACCTCAGGATATTTTGAGCCAGTTATTACGAATGTCATAGTTAGAACACACGTTCTAGTCCAAGGGCATCCCTTCCCCATCGGCTGTATTTTACACAGACCATGAAAGATAATAAGGCTATAATTGGTCTTTGTCCAAATGTAGCTTTCTTTCACTTATTGTCAAGTCATGATTAGGGGGTCAACGATATGAGTGTTTCATGGTATGCTACCTGTTTTACAAGTTGTCATGGTAATTAGTAGAGGTTCTTGTCCAATCACAGTTTTTTTTTTTTACAAAGTCTCACCGGCCGATACCCATTTTGTCCGATTCTGAAGTTTTAAAATCATAAGAAGTAATATATTTTAAGTGCTCTTATTCTGAAGGATTACAGTTAAAGTAAGGCTGATCGGCATTGTGTATGTAGTCTGACCTACCCTCCGTGCCTTTCGTAAACAACTTGTAGGACATTTTGAATTGATAATAAAACTTTGTGAGCCTCGTTCAATCCAGTGTGGACTGTATATAAAGCCAATTATACGTTGGCTAGCTCCCGCTAGCTTTAGACGCTCTGCTAACATTAGCTAATTTATACTAACAATGTTCCTCGGGGTGATATAATTAGAAATGTCTAATTAAGTTCATTTGCCGAACGCTTTGAGGGTTTTTCCTCCACAGCTTATTCGGTCCGTACTGGTGTTACAAAAACAGAGCTTTGTGTTTTCTGGTTTACTTGTGAGACGTTTTGAACCGTGCTAGCTCGTGCTTGTTGTGCGTGTACGGCGCATGCGTGTAAACGGCAGCCAATGGGTCTGAAGTGATGCTGCTCAGCCCAAAGCCAATTTCCACCAAACCACACCTCTAGTAATCAGGGCATTTCGAAGAAATAGGGAGCTACTTCCAGTTCCTCTGCTGATTCTGTTTCAGTAGAAAACGATCATAGCGGTTTTGATTGTTTTAGTCCCTTGAGTCATTTGTAGGGAGGCACAGGCATAAATTATACAGAGAAGCTTTTTCCGGGATGTGTGATGATTTATGGACAAGTTTGTCATGTTTCCTCCATTAGCAGCCACTTTGCTCCCAAGTTTTTTAATGGTTTTAACTGTCCTGGAAAAGTATTTTTTGTCTTTCAGACCTCAAAAAACCTTCCGTTCTACTGATTTACTTTCTTTTAGGGGCATAGAGTTCAGCGACATCGCTTCTCTCTGCCATTCTTGTGCTGCATGCAGATTTTAACAGGCAGTCGCAGGGAAAGTAAAGTATTTATAAGCCCCTGTACATGGTGTGATAACCATCAAATGTATAGTATCCACAGCACAAACTGACAAATCTTCTCAAATTATTCTCCTGAATGTAAGAACTGACCTGTAGTCCCATCCTGGCATTCGTACACGTTGCACAAGAGAACCCTGTGGAGACAGCTGCCAATAGAATCTGAAGGGTGCTAAAGAAACACGGCGGCACTGAAACCCTGTGCTTTTCAAACATTGTTAAAGCAAGAACATTAAACCAGTGTGCAGCAGGCTCTTATCTGGCCTGAAGTCGGTTTCTAAATCTACACTGAGGCCAGCAAACAATAAGCAGAAGTGGCTGCTAAGAGGATACAAGAAGAGCTGGAGAGAGATTAAGCAGATGGGACAAGAAAGGACAGATGGGTAGAGAAGAAGAAGACGAAGAACCTAGAGCGACAGTGACTAAGCCGGACATGGATGGAAGGACCTTGGAGATTGAAGGGGGTAGAGCAAGGAACGAGTGAGATAAAAAAAGAAGTGGAAGGAGTTGAGATGAGCCTCGGTTTTGAACAAGAAGTAGATTTAATGGGATAGTGAGGTTGAGAAGAACAGAGGCAATCTGAAGAAAGGTGATATTAAACAGATGTGCAAAAGTAAGTTTGGATTGGAGGGGGTGACCAAGGAACGTCATGGTTTAAGAAAAGAAGGGCATAAGTGAGAATAAATGGAGATGGGTAGTGTGTAGAGTGCAGTGAAAGATAGAAGAAAGGAAAGGCTTAGAAAGTCAGAATCGTCTTTCAGAGTTTTTGTTTTAATATAATTATGGCTTTTGTGACGTTATGAGAGTCAATCGAAAAATGTTCCGAAAAATATATTCTCCATCCTGTTTCTGTGTTTGGCCTTTTCTAAATATTATATTCTAGTGTTGAATCCAGGTGTTGTCTGAAGATTAAGTGAGATGAGACTAGGTTGTTTTTTGCTGCAGTGCAGGAAAATGTAATTTCAAAAGGCAACCGTTCGTATTAAGATGGTAATTCGCCAAACGAAGATGAATGACACTTTTCTGATTGATACAATGACATTTTTAGCAGCAATTAAAGTTAAGTATTTAAATAATGCAACCTGAAGATGATGTAGGAATTCAAACCCGCAGCGATGAAGAAAGCAGAAACATCCCAAAGTCATAAACACAGTGATCCATCAGCCTAATGTAACCAGCCATCAAAAAAACCTCTACGTTTTTTTAGAGAGCGGTAGAACTTTTTATTAGCAGTCCAATGGTGGTGAACGGTGATGGAGAGTGTGTGTGTGTGTGTGTGTGTGCGCGAGCAAGCGAGTTGCTAAATGTAGAGATTTTAGCAGGCTTTTAAATATTTTTCCACACAAAGCTTCCACCTCTGGAATATTTTTTATTTTATTTTTTTTATCGAGACTTTCTGTTATATGTGGGTTTAGTTTAACTATGCATGCAAAAAAAAAAACGCCCCCCTACGTAACAGTAGGGGGCAATGTGATGGCTTTCACACTAGTTTTAACCGACAGGTAGATTATGACACTCCCAATGATGTGTTTGTATTTAGAATTCTAAATATGAGTCTCCCTTTCGCTCTTTGTAGTAGATATTTGATGTTAAAATGTTAAAAGTCTCAGCACTACTTTACAATAAAACTCCTCTTATTAAGTATTTATAAATGTCTCATCAAGAAGCTGCTATAAATCATGAACTATATAAAGAGACACGATGCTTGCCAAATAGTGAGCCCACTTATCTATACTGCTAGCCTGATATTACCAAATAGTGACCCACAATGAAAAATTGTGAGCTATGTTATAAGCTGCTTATAAACATTTGCCATTATCTTATAACATGTTTACAGCCAAATTAATAACCTAATTATAAACCATTTCTAAATGCTTTGTAAAGGCGGTCTTAATGTAAAGTGGTACCGAATCATCTTTTCTCTGATATTGATTGTTGTCGTTTTGTATAGGGGAATTTGTCGCTATTTAGTGAGGTATGTCTGCAGTCATTCGTTTCCCTGACACCCCCATGAAGGGTCCGCGGAGCAGAGACGCGTAGGTCAGCAGCAAGGTTTTTAGCGCCTACATAGCCTCATAGAAATAACTTTCTTTATATTTAAAATGGAACAGTGTGCCTTGGATTTACTTCAAGTTCGTGGATAAACACTCTACATGGAATATTTGAAACAGGGATGAACAGGAATATGTTCTCAAACTGACAACCAGGCTTTGACATCAATAATGCATAAATACCAAAGGTGAGGGGGACTAGTGTTTAGAAACTGTTGTTGTTAAGATGCTAAAACGGCAGGCATGTCACACACAGTCTTAATATTCCTGATAACGTACACAAAGGTGCTTGTTTTTGTTTCTTTGTTCCTTTTTGTGTATGAGAAAGTGTGTTATTACCATTATGCTAAACAGTAAGCCCTGGCAGCGGAATGGACTGAAGTCCCAGTTATCTGCAGTATGCAGCTTTCTTTTTTCTCTTTGTGTGCATAAGCTGTCGTGTGACTTAGAAGAGAGGCACCATGAGTCGACCTTCAGCCAAACAAAATCAACACTGTCTGAGCTTCTTTTCTCTCTCTCTCTCTCTCTCTCTCTCTCTCTCTCTCTCTCTCTCTCTCTCTCTCTCTCTCTCTCTCTCTCTCTCTCTCTCTCTCTCTCTCTTTTACATATGTAATGTGTGATTACAACACACATTACATATCCACCGTGCCAATCAGTCCTCAGAGAAGGAAACATGCTTCATGCTTATAAAAGAGAGGGTAATTAGAGTGACTTATTTGTGGCCGACTTTTAAAAGCACTAATCAATTAGATTAAAAGCTGTGTGTTTGTGTGTTCACGGACACACCAAACCTTACACTCAGTAGCATTTCAGCTTCATTAATGACAACACTTAAAGGCTACAAATAGCAGTCATCCCGGCTGAATGTTGGTGTGCGGGTGAGGGTTTGTGTATAAAGTGGCAGCTGTGAGTTGAATGCCTCCGTTGGATGAAGGCTCCACTGTCTGCTCACACAGCTGAGCTCAGGGCATGATGTAAGACAATGTATGTGAACGTTAACGTGTGCTTGTGTGAGTCGATAACGTCTGGTTTATTTACCTAAACATCTCGTTGGAATCGCCACACTCGCCTCCCGATAGCCCTCGTTTGTAGTTCTCCATTAACGATGAAGAGTAGCGGAGCCCTCCCTTCAGATTCCTACACGTGTCGTGGTAAAACGTCTCCCTGGAGCTGGTGGAGTTGCATTTGTTTTACTCAAGGGCTCATCAGCAGAGGAGATGGAAGAATGCTGAGAGGCCTTGAGCGAAGGCGCCGTGTTTCTCTTAACTCCCTATCCAGATCGTTTCATTTAAGACTGTCTATTAGGAGGTTTGCGTTAAAACCTTTTATATCAGCGGACTTGTCACTATGTACCAGGTCATGTTTCACCAAGACCGGTACATTTCTGAAAACGTCATTTAACGCTCTTTGCTTTTTTCACCTTTTTTTTTCCTAATGGACAACATGGCACCAATTTAGTGACTTTAGTCTGTTACTGTGGTAATTCTTAAATCTCACCTGTGGGGAATAAAAAAGTTCCATCCTTCCTTCAACCATCCATCGATCCGTCCATCCTTCCCTCTGTCCATCGATCCGTCCATCCTTCCCTCTGTCCATCGATCCGTCTATCCTTCCCTCTTTCAATCGATCCGTCCTTCCTTCCCTCTGTCCATCGATCCGTCCTTCCTTCCCTCTGTCCATCCATCCGTCCTTCCTTCCCCCTGTCCATCCATCCGTCCTTCCTTCCCTCTGTCCATCCATCCGTCAATCCTTCCCTCTGTCCATCCGTCCATCCATCCGTCCTTCCTTCCCTCTATCCATCGATCCGTCCTTCCTTCCCTCTGTCCTTCCTTTCTTCTGTCCATCCATCCGTCCTTCCTTCCCTCTGTCCATCCATCCGTCCATCCTTCCCTCTGTCCATCCATCCGTCCATCCTTCCCTCTGTCCATCTGTCCGTCCATCCTTCCCTCTGTCCATCCATTCATCCGTCCTTCCTTCCCTCTGTCCATTCGTCCATCCTTCCATCCATTCCTCCCTCCCATGGCAGCTTGCAAAACTTCCATCATTTGCTGAGACAGTATTGTATTTTAGTGTAAAATGTTTTGATGTGCTGGAAGTGGAAGACTCGTGAAAACTTGGTTATTCCATGTCGACTGAGAGTAAATACGCAGTAAAAAGTTAAGTCAAGGTTTGTGAAAATAGTGACGGTGTACTTCATCACTGAACTTCAACTGGAACGGTACCAGATTTATACTCGGCCTAAAAGGATTGTTGACCTGGAGATCTTAACACTGGACCCCCAAAAATGTGAAATCAAACAGGAAGCAAAGATCTGAACTGATACTGCCACCTACGTGTATTTTATCACGAGTCAGAAGATCTGATCTGCAGAAAAAAGTAAGGAAACTTCAGATAATTGTGACTTTTTTGATATCATGTTAAATAGCAAGTGTTGAGTTTGTTGTCTGCAGAAAAGTTACAAGTCATTACCTTGTAAGCTATCAACTTTTTTTTTATAGTTGATCGGTAAAATTTTGTCTGATTCCGATTATTTTCTTCAAACTTTTAAAATCATAATGATTACTGTATTTTAATTGCTCTTACTCATTGGAGCTTGTTTTTCGGGTTTATTTTTTTTACAGTTACATGTGCTTGATACTTAGATTAGATAAAACATTCTTGAAAATTTTGATTTTTTTTTACGCGTCATACTTTAAAGTCTCGCTGGGAGGTTCTGAAATAATGAATCTCTTTTACACTCTTACACAAGATCACTCTTCTTGACTCGCTTCCCAAATAAATGCCCTTTAAGGACTTACCGACCATCTGTTTTGACTATAAGTAAACCACAATCAATCTGCCTCTATTCAAATAGCAGATGCAGCAAAATATTTTCTCTTCCCTTGCCACGACACAGCGGTCGATCAGCGCGGCCATAACGGCTCGAACGGTGAGAGCGCTTCAGGTGATTGGATTAGTGTACTGCTGAGGCTGAGCTGACACAGAGCAGGAAAGTCCGTCTGTTCACCAGGACATATATTACGTTACACATGCTCGGCTACTTTCTTCATGCAAATATATCGCGGCGCTGCTGCAGACAAACTATGCATCGGGATTAAGCATCGATTGAGGTTTGCTGATACGTATCGCTCGTTTGTAGGTTTACGGGAGTGCTGGATTACTAAGAGCCAGGTTTTACTCTGATCCGCTGTGAGGTTTGAGAATCTCTGATTTAAGGACATCATAGGCAGGGATTAACCTAAAGGCTGGCTGTCAACAGGTGACAGAAAATAAAATCGCATTTATATTTTTATAAAAACACTTAAAAACACTCCAGGCTGCAACTACAGATATGCAATATTGATCAATGAATTGGTCTTAAAATGTAAGAAAAGTGGATGTGAAACCTTCACATTCAAATCTAGTTGCATATTATAGGCCAGCCATAACATTAAAACCACCAACCATTGCTACGAAAACCAGACTGACCTGTGAAGACATGGACTTAGCATGACCTCTGAAGTTTATTGGTGGTATCTGACGAGACGTTAGCACCAGATCCTTTATCTGCTGGAAATTGTAAGTTGGGGCCTATATGGTTCGGACTTCTTTATCCAGCACCTCCTTTAAATGCTGGATTTATTGAGAATTGGGAAATATGGAGGACAAGTCAACACTTTCGCTCCCCAAACCGTTCCTGGGCCATTTTTGCAGTGTAAAAACACCCATTATCCCACTGAAAGAGCCCACTGCCAGACCGTTTCCACAAACGGGTGTACTCGGTCTGCAACCAAGTTAAGGTAGTACATTTCAAAGCATTAAAAACAAGCATTATTGTCGTTGCATTGTTATTTTTCCTGGTTCCAACATATTTATTTTGAGGACAAATATCTACTTCTGGCTAGTATGTCATGCCCACTGTTAGTTAATGTGCTGATTTAACAGAAAAATCAACACCATTCTCTTCACCTGACAGTGGATATAATCTTATGACTGATTATAGTAATAAACAAATAGATGCCAAATAGCATTTTTCCCACTATATATGACATAATTTGCCCTAAGTCCTGGCACAAGACCATCAGGTCAAGATTTAAATGCCCTAAACTATTCCTTCATTTTGGTCCGACTCTGGCATAGAGGATGTCATGACAAAAGCTCCGTTTTTCCCTATCACCTTGAAATACTCTCTTTACATCTTTTGTTCTGTCAGTGGAATCCTGAGTCATGCTTCACCACGATATTAATTTATGTCTAGTGGATTTTAAATATTTTGTTTCTACTCTGAATAAGAGACACGTGCAGTAGCAGGCAGCAGATGCCGGCCATTCAACAATCATTATTCTTGCTATGATGATGGGGAAGGTGGAGCCTGGAGCCCCCCTCCCCCTACACACACACACACACACACACACACACACACACACACACAAAGACACAGTATTGTCTACCGTTAGCGTTATTCATCCCATACACATACACTTGCATCACTGGTAAGCATGCTCAATTGTCTTTTTCTTGAATATGCACTGCTCTCACCATACACCCATCTGTCTCTTTTTAACCATACACACACACACACACACACGTACACAAATATATACACACTTTCTGCTTTATGAATATCCCTCTTCCACTTCTCCCCCCCCCCAACATTAGAAAATACACATTACACTCTTCTCTTTTTGTTTCCCACACAACGCTCTTCTAATCTCCCCTTCTCTCTCCCTCCCTCTCTCCCTCTCTCTTTCTCCCACTCGCTCTCATACACACACACACGCACACCCCTCCTGTGCGCCAGTGCAAAGTACACCAAGAGCAAGGAGCCACTCGTTCATTTTATCATCGTCTACTGACTTGGCCGGTCTTCTGCGTAACGCACCGAGGCAAAGGGAGGCTTTTTTTGTTGCCTCCATCCTCACCAGGTCCATTTTTACTTTAAAGGGAGGGGGCCAAGAGTGACGGAGAAGGGGGAACACGGGGGGAGAAGTAGGACTCCCGCCCCATCTATCTGTGTGAGAAGGGGAAGAGGAAAAAAAGGGCTGATATCAGGGAGAGGGAAGGAGGCGTCATGGGTCAACTGTGCTGCTTCCCGTTCTCCCAAGCGGAGGAGAAAATCAGTAAGTGACTCCTGCTCTTGTCCTCACGCGTGGGTGTGTGTTTTTAGAGAAACCAATGGGATTGATGTACTGTGTACTCAGTGGGGCTGTATCTTCAGTGGAAGTGTAGAGTAGGGATATGCTGTGCACCGCGTGTGTGGTGGTCACTTTAAACCAGCTGTCTGCCTCCATGACTGTCTGTGACCTATGGACTTGCAAGGAGTATTAATGTGTGACCATGCACTTCTCTTTGTGTGTAGCCTGGGCTTGTGTATCTGTGTTTGTGGAATCATTTCAACAATTATTATTATTAATATTAAGCTGCACGATGAAATACATGCCTTGCCGATAGTTAATGGAAAGGGTTTCACTTGTCCTCTTTGTTTAGATAGCTAACAATGTCTTGACTGATTAGATCTGTTTGATACCTCCAGACTTTAAAACTACTGCTAGTAATTGTTTCTATTTTCCTGAAGACAAACAAAGGCGTGTTATGTTAAGCATTTCTCACTAAAACGTACACGTCAGAACTCAAAGTCTTAAAAATCGAGTTGAATTAATTTCTTATCTCAACAATCTGAATGCTGTTAATAAAAAAAGAAATGAAATGAAAGTGCGTTATAAATGAAATGTATTTGTATTATTATTATTATTATTATTATATTTTCTAACTCCCAGTTGTCCCCTTGCCTCGTTGATGAGCCGCTACAGCGTTTTGTTTTGTGAAAGTATTGTACCAGTAAGAAAAGTTGTCGTTGGAGAAATAAGCAGAGAAGTAGGCAAATTTCTCCCGTAGTTATTCTTAAGCAGTTCGATGTTGTGTAATGAAATCTATTAAAGTATTTCTATGATGGTGGAAGAATCCACTTTCTTTGGGAGTTACCTCCCCTATGAGTTGTCAGATGTGTCTGACATTTTAAAAACTTTTACAAATATCTAAAAAATAATTACATTTTCATAATTATTTGTGTCTCGACACATTTTGACTATAAACATGTCATTACTTTGTTCAAAGATCTTAAAACTCGATAGCGCTCAGAAAGCACGGACCCCGGCAAGAAAGCTCAGTTCTCCCATTATGTAATTGCACTTGAAAGCAACACTCCCATGATAGTTAGAGCCTCATAATATAACTATTGACCATGAATACCTACTTACAGGTTTTGGGAATCATAATGATCTAATTAGTAGTTTGATTGTCCTTTGATCCACATACACTCCAAATTCTTTGATTTCCTCCACCCTTTGACCCAGTTTCCGTTTTATCTGTTTAAAAAGTTTATGTGACTCTGTCCCTTTATTCAGATCTACTCCAACATGTCATAAAGGCGACTGTTGCTCTTATTGGTAGAGCAGTTGTCCCCCCAATCAGAAGATGGGCCATTCAATCCCAGCCCCCTTTAGCCAACATGTTGGGGTCCTTCACTATGAGCCTGAACCCCAATTAATTCCCCGGGTGCTTCACAGGGATGGGTTAAATGCAGAGAAATACTTTCATAATGCTCTCCTGTACGTATGTTTTGTGTATCGCTTGATGATAATAAAAACCATTCTAAACTACTAATAATAACTACTTTTTCTAAGCTTTATTATAACATTATTATTATTATTATAAGCCAACCTTGACACCATGAATATGTCTGGAAGTTTTTGTGCATTTCTGATTTCAGAAAAATAAACCTTTGCCAACAAAAACATTACATAAATAACAACATACCTCCAAATGAGCTTTGATGCTACAATATTGTGGTGATACGAACATGTCTTAAACTCTGATTTAAACTCATAACATCATAACATGAGGAGAATATAACTCCCATTTATCAATGGATGAAAAAGTCTCAAGGTCTCAAACACATTTGGAGGGGAAGGCGACTTTAAAGTTGCTAATAAACGTCTCCTCATGGGCCGTTGTGCCGCTTTCTGTCCTTTTGTACTCAAGCATATGGCTCAGATTAGCTAGACATCTCCACATCTTCCCAACTGTAACCTTCTCAGGATAAGTGATGCTGGATCTGATCTGACACATGTTGTTACACAACATCAGCAACCAGTTAAAGGGAGATTAAACCGGATAACTGAGCAAAACATAGTGGCTGCTCTGTTTCAGCTCATGGGATGAAAAGACTTTTTGAGGGTTATTATTGTTGCAGCTTGTGGTTTGGTTACAGTGAATTCTCTCATTATTCTATAGAAGGGGTCACGAGCCAGTGTACGTCTACGCCGGTTCCAAGCCCGGATGAATGGGGAGGGTTGTGTCAGAAAGGCATGGAGCCCCAAAAGTCCTTTGAGAATTTTTTCTTTTTTTTAAATTTGTGCTTATCTTTTGATAAAAAGTCGTGGAACAATATAGTTATCTTGTGCGCACAAGATGAATTAAACATTGCAAAGGCGGTTCTTTTCTTTGAAAACCGCTCATGTAGCTGCTGCCTGTTATCTTTCAGAACGCTCAGTCAATGTTTCCTGCTGCTGACGATCCAATACCTACGAGCAAAAGTTCTTAGAATATGATTCACTGACCTATTTTTTCTGTTTATGTCATAATCGCCTGTTTATGTGTGCGGTTGCTGCGTAGTTTCTTTTAAGTTGCCCTTATTTTGAAGTAAAACAGCGGAAGTGATGTGGTCTGCATTGTGTATGTGTTCTGACTTGATGAAATTAGCCGAAGCGAAGTTCTCCATGCTGCGTGTTTCTCAAACCAATTGAATCAAGTGAAAACATTTTTTTTCACTAAATTAAATGTTATATATTGGCTTTGTCCACCAGGGACGCTTATCCATTAACAGTAAATCATCTTGGGCATATGACAATACGTCGTGCGCACTAGTTATACATTTAAATACATAAGATTTTTTTATTCTCAAGGTACTTCCGGGGCTCCATAGGAAGGGCATCCGACCTAAAAAAAAACAACAAATCAATATGCGGATTGATTTACTCTGGCAGCCCTGAAAAAAAATAAACAAAGGGAAGAGCCGAAAGAATAAGAATTCTGTCGAAGGTTTATTTGGGGAATAGTTTGGGTTTTGTGTGAACGTACAATCATTCTTCATGTTAGTACGCTGAATGATTACAGTAGTTGCTTACTGTGATATTATTGTTAAAAAAATGAAACATCTTTAGGGAAGATGATTACGTGTCTTTCAAAGTTTCGCTCCGAACATTTAAAATGTTAATTACCAACCACTTGTCTTCCAGTCTTGGGGCTTGAGGAGTTCCTGGGGATGGTGTTTGTTTAGAGGGGATGGCCTCTGTCAACAGAGCTTAGCAGAATTCCTTTTTCAGTGCAGAGTTGCAGGGACTAAATTGGATTAGTTGTTTATCTCAGTTTTCATTCCAGTGCAAGACATGGAAATCGATCTTAAGTAGGGACTCAAGCCGAGCTGTGCAGATACCAAGAGGCACACAAGAAAGTAGAATTTGTCTTCATTTTTTCTGTTAAAGTTGAGGGTATATCACCCCCCCGCCACGCCGCGGTTTGGATTAATAATTCAACAGGAATACACGGTAATAAAATGATTTTATCATTTATGGCCTGTACCAGTATGTACCATGTGCTTGTGTTTCAACCACTTTGATTAAACTGTCATAAATGCAGCCTTTGACACTGACTGAATTGGCAATTGTGAAAAAAGGTGGTAGGATTGTGGAAAGACAGACATATGATGTTGGACTGTCCGTTCACACATGACTGTGTGCACTCTGTTCCTGTTCCTCTCTCACTCTCCTACTGTGTTTCCTCTCATGCATCCCTCTGCTCTCTCTCTCTCCCTCTCTCTCTCCCTCTCCCCCTGCTTACAGCTGCATTGCTATAAACAGTCAAGCCACTGTGCCCTACTTCTGAGTAGAGAGACATGGAGGGAGAAAGGGGCAATAATGGTGCAGAAAATGGAGACTGATGAGGAGAACATGAGGGAATACTCTTTAAGGGGAAATGGAGATGTTGAGACAAAGGATGAGGAGAGGAGATGTTAGCCATTACAAAAAAAAAAAAGAGTCCTTCTGTCAGATGCTACACCCTGTGATGTGATGACAGTCACCCTCATGAGCACAGCAAGAACTGTGTGTGAGTATATGTTTGTGTTTGTGTGGCAGTGTGTGTGTCTGTGTGTGTGAATTCAACCATGACCAATAATACAAGATGTCAGCACATGCAGCCAAGTACTTGGAAAGCAAACAGACCAAATAAAATGCCCTCAGTATGAATTTTGTAAGAATCCCATTTAGAAATGATAGGCAGACATAGCTACAATAAAAGCTGTCTCCTTGGTACATTACAGAAACATTTCATTCTTTCTGTTAAGTCATTCTAGGCGTATAGTTGTTACCTCTGTAAATACAGAAAGTATTAAGGGGAACAGAAAATGTCCTTGCTCTGATGGTTTCTGCAATAATATTACTCATGAACCCTGACTTGAGGGTTAAAGATCTTGATATTTGCCCAGATCATTCAGAGTTCATATGTGCTTTTGTTGTAAACATTTACACTGTTAAAAAATTGAAGTCGAAACTTGGACAGTAATCATTTATGGTACTGATTATCAAAATCTAAATGATCTATCCAAGTATATGACAGACTGAGATAGCAGACCTCCACCACTCCAAACACAAAAGGGCCAGAACTGCTGAATGTCTATCTATGTAAACCTTTTATTTCTACGACCTTAAAAACATATCTAATCTATAATGAGACAAATCTATTTCCTATATTCCAATCAATATTCAATTTTTCTTCTTCTTCTTTGTATTTCGGTTGTTCCTTTTCGTGGTTGCCACAGTTGATCATCCGTCATCCGATCATCTGTTTCCATCCGTAAGGCTGGTACCCTGCTTAACTTTAGCCCCGACCCTGATCCAGTCTGGGATCAGTTTTCGGTCCCGGATATTGATTTAACACCGGTTTAAAGCAGGATGACCTTCTCCATTTATCCGGGCTTAGGACCGGCACTAGTAGGACACCGGATTGGGGTCGTTTGTAGCTGGGGTCCAATTTATTCAGAATTATAATTATAAATGATCATAAATGGTATTATGAAAGGAAAAAAAAGTAAATGAACATCAAATATGAATACGGAGTCAGACAGCCTTGGCCACCCTTGACCCTGTTGCTGGTTCACCAGCTGTTCTGCCCCAGACTACTATAGTAGTACTAAAGAAAATTCCTGAATCCTCTCTACAAAATTTGATTGACGCCTTGTAGAACTTTTTCCTCCGCCAAGGAGGTTATGTTTCCAATTCTGTTTGTTAGTCTGTGAGCGGGATTACAGGATAATCTTTGGAGTAGTGACATCACAATGTGGCTACCTTTGATCCTTTGATTCCTTTGATCTTTCTTTGGGGTGGAGCTTGGTGCTAAGTTTTAAGAGTTCCTTTGATTCCTGAGCCGAGGGTTCAGTGGGCTGAACAGAGACGCTGAAGTGGAAGACGCGTGAGCCGATCTGCAGCAGAGTATGTGAGAGATACTCAGAGAGTTTTTTTTCGGGTTGTGGATATATTTAGAGGCTGGCAGACATTAATGGAGAAATCTGCATACATTCTGCATACACCTTGGATACTGTTGTGCCTGGGCGGAGGTCTGCGCTCTCTTAAGGGCTTTTTCTAGTCTAATTCAGGAATTGTATTAGCCTATTTTCTCTTAAGAGTCAATTTCAGTGTGATATCACATATCATATGAGGATGAACATCCAAACCGTATCAGTGTTTGCAAACTGTGATTGAACGTCAGTGAGACATACAGTATGAAGCAGAATGGTCATTCTGCTCCGCCGTTAAGATGCACAATCAGCAATCTTCTCTCTCACTCTTGACTCTTCAAGCCTCCTCTCTTATTTTTTCTCATTGACTTTGTTTGCAGTTGACTAATCAGATTTTTATCATTTTACTCAGAAGGATGGATAGATATCGTGGCACATTGCTTGCTGTAGTTAAATGACAGCACGCCTAAACATGGCATTGGTTCACCTCTATCAAAGGAGGTTTTTTTCCCCATCCAGTAACTGCTGGATAATTACAGCTTTTTCCCCTCAGAGATGACACGGCCTATGAGGGCCAACAATAGTTTATCTCCTGTTTGCAGCCTCATGAGCCGGTTACCTGCAACAGTTTGGCAACAGAACATAAATTACCTTGATCAGATAGGAAATGTTCTGCTTTGAATGGTCAAGTTTTGCACAAATGTGATTTCACTGCATGAAATTTGCTGAAAAAGACAGTTACCTTGTGTTTGTAATAGACACCTAGAGGGAGATAGCACTGCACGGAAAAAGGGAGTGCAGGCAAAGACAGCTCAGTCCAAATGTGAGGACGAGGGGGAGAAAAAATGAGAATGAGACAGGGAGGATGAGGAGGGGGCAGAGCGAGGAGAAGAGATTTCTGCAGCACAGCTTGATTTGTTCTTTTTTACTCCCAATTTATCCTCTCTTCCAAATTTCTAAATTAATTTGTCTCCGTTTCATTCTCCATGCAAATTCACCTCTCAATCAATTCCACAGAAAATCTCTTTTTCTTTCAAAAATGTAAAAACCCCAAATATTCCCATTCTCAATTCATGAGCTAATATTCTAGAGGTCTTCAGTTGTCTCTTTGAGTTTGAGCTTGACAGCTCAGTGAGCTCGGGTCACTGAGCAGAAAATGACAAACCTGCTCACTGACTGACTGCTTTTGCCCTGAAGTGAGGTCCTGATCCACCGAACTGAGGCACAGCTGAGCCCTGACACTCTCTCAGGTGAGTGAGTGACGAAGGTTTGTTAGGTGAAGACAATTGGAAGCATCTGTTTCAAAGGTGCAGTCTTCTTTAACGATCTTTCTTCCAACGATTTTATCGGGCCGGGTTCTGGCTGGACCACAGTCTCTGTTTGTAACGGTTCGGTTGGACCCTAGTCGAGCCCTCTAGACATGTTTGAGGAAGACTCCAGAAACAGTCAATATACGTAATGAAACTGCAGTCGGTGGAATTTATGCATTTAAGTAATAAATCCGACCAGATGTGGATACAGGCGTTTCCTTGGGTTGTTTTGATTGGCTGAAGTTATTATGACAAGGACAACCTGTAGTAACCAAATCACTGTATATCCTTCAGGCCCAGCAGGGCAGAGCTTAGAAAAGCTCAGCCATGTTTACTTACTCTTTTAGTAAGTTACGCAACAGACACAAAAATACGCCAAATAAATAAGAAAGAATTCCACCTGTTGTTTGGGCTGTTTTATTTGATCTCTGCCGAGCCTACATTTAAGAGATCCTGTACCGCAGTGAATAAGGCGCTGTGGCAACAACAACAAACGCCGACTCTGAGGAACAAAATGTTAATCTTTGATTGCTTCCCAGAGGTTACATTCTACGGCACACATTCATACAATGATGGATGGAGCCGTGTCGCTAGATGTTAGGTGGAAACAGACCGTGCGTGTGTCTGACACACACCTGCAGCCCTTTGTCTGCATCGCCTCACATCCATCACACAGACAGATTAGAGGGACAGAAATAGTGATCTAACCTACTCACAACATTTCTATCCTGGGGTCTAACCTCACGTCCTGCACACGGTTATTGACTGTGGCTACAAGTCCATTTTGTAAAGTCTGATAGTCACTAATATACACTTAACTAGAGGAAAATAGAGGTTCACACAGGATTCCTGCTGATTCTTCTGATCCACTGGATGTATGTGGTTGTAACGACTGTGAACTGGTGCTGATGCAGCCACCCGTCACTGTATTTTTACATAATTGTGATACTTTTGGAAATAACTGAGGGTTGATCCACAGATCGGGTCGGAATTAGCACCCTAAGTATGAACGGAAACGCCTGGATAAAATGGGGTGAAGTATCTCCCACTATGAGAGAAACTTACACATTTATGCACTTTTCAATCACCTAACATACCAGCAGGATGGGTCACAGTTAAATATTTCTGTTCTGTTCTCTGATTCACAGAGTTGAAAGGGTTATTTTCAAATGTATTCCAATACACATACCTACTACCTCCTGAAAGTGTACATAGTAACCACATGATTAAAGTTATGCAGCTTGATTACTTCCATTGCTTTTGGATTACCTCCATACCAAATATACATATAAATACAATAGAAAGGAAATATCAGTCAAATTTGACTCGGATGTATTCAGGAAGGGAACAGGGCAACATTGGAAAAGACAATCGGGGAGGATTAAAAGAAATCTCTGGAGCCTTTCCTCTAGAGCAACTAGGTTTACGGCTTAATTGTTCTTTTATATTTACTGCAACGACATTAGTGCACATATGGGACATATTAAAATCTTGAAAGCCGCCTCTCTAATCATTAAAGTAAATTATTGCCCTGGAAAACATTCAAGACATAAGACACCATAAAAGAAGCGACTGCTGATGTCATTCAGAATAATCCAGTCCTTGTGGGTTGGAGGTGGAGGATGATGCCTGCATGCAGATTTGATCAAACTAGATTGGCGCTAAACACCAGCCAGCCATAACATTAAACCCACCTTTTTAATATTAAGTAGATCAGCGCTGTGATGGGAGCTTTGTTCTGACATCTTTCTATCAGAACCAGCAGCGCATTTCCCTTATTCAGTTGCTCTTCTGTAGGATTGGACAACACGCCAATCCCACAGACTAGCCTAGCCTTTTCTACTAGCCTTTCCTCCTCATACACAACAATGAGCCCTGGGCACCCGAGAACCCATCACCAGTCCAGTCGACCTTCCTTGGGCCACGTTGGCAGGTACTTTTGACAGGAACTCCCAACAGGACCGGCAGTTGGATGTGTTCTGACCCAATCATCTAGTCATAACTACTTGGCCTTTGTCACATTGCTCCGATCCTTTCACTTGCCCATTTTCCAGCTTCCCTCTCAGCTCAACTCTGAGAATGTTAATTTGCAGCTTAATATATCCCACCCACTGACAGCTGCCATTGTAATGAGATAATCTATGTTGTGCACGTGGGGGTTATAACTTTATGGTCCGATCAGTCGTACTTGGTGCATTATTAAATGAATATTGGGACTATGTGAAGCACTATGGCATTGTGGGTAATACAGTTCTCTCAAAGCAAGAAGGCTGCAGGCCCAGATCCACATCTAGCCGTGGGGCTTTTTCTGTATGGAGTTTGTACGTCCTCCCTGTGTCGTGTGCCTTTGTTCTCTGGCTTCTTCCCACACGCCACAAACATGCCGTGCAGGTGAGTTGGTGACTCTCGAATTGCTCGTAGGTGTGAGTGTGTTTTTTTTCTGTGTTGAACTCACAAATTATTTCCATCTGTAATGGGCTCCAGCTTTTAGTTTTTTTTTGTCACTCAGGCACACTATCAGGTAGTACAACACCCACTCATAGTTTTTCACATCCATGCCCCCGTTTGCATATTAAGTCTTCATCCTCCTCGTCATATCACTTTGAAGACCTGATTGTGAAAATAGAGCTTTGATTGTTTTCAGCCACCCAAAGTGGAGGAAATTATGAGCCATGAAATTGTCAATCAGGGGAGAGGAATAGACTTTTAGACTTCTGAGGACCAACACCCTGGATCCCATTTTTCTGCCACGTGCAGATATTGTGAGGAAGCGACTTATTTTACTCAGCTGTGAGATCTTTAAAAATGGAGACATTTGCCACGTTTTCAGGAATGCTGTACAAGGAGGAGCCTTACAGCTGCTGTTCTCCGTGTTTTGTTCTTTCCTCAATAGGACTACACTGTGAATACGACTGTGTTGAACTGGGCTGCAGACGGTACAATTATCCTCTGGTATCTCCTCAGTGAACTGGTCAACCATCTTTTCTCTTAAGCTCACAGGTGCACAGCTTCTATGTATCCCCACTGTCCGAGTTTTTCACTTCTTCTTCAATGTTCTCAGAACACACGCTCCTTTATCCTTTCCTTTTCATCTCCCTTTTCCTTTTCATGTGCCTCAAAATTTAATTTACGGGGTTTTCATGCTGCACAATGCGCCCTTCATAACTTCACATTCATTCTGTAATGGAGTCTGCCTCCTTCTTTTTTCCCCCAAGGTTTCACAGTCCTCCTCTCCTTCAGCCCAGGGCTCTCTCTTCAACTTTATCCTCGTTCTCTTTCCAAATATGCTGCACTGAATTCCTTTTGGAGATTTCTGGAGATCTGTTCATTTGGAGTGAGAAGAAATTCATCAAAGCGGCAGATTATTAGGCTGGCTGTAAATAGAATGAATTAGTTTCCGGTATCCAGTGAGTGTGATTCAGCTTTTAGTGGGATTATCATGGGTCCCTTTGGTACTGGAGATGTGAAGGGATCGGACCTGACGATAGGGAGTGTACCCTCTCTCATGGGAAGTACGAAAGTACTGAAAGCGGATGGCCGGAGCTCTATCAGACTCTCAGCACTAATCCAATCAGGAAGTGAACTATAGAAGAGCAAGACAATCTGAATGTGAGAGTTTGAAGTTGTGATGTTAAAAGCTTCTTTGACAGCACCAAATGGATGAAAGCAGTCTCTGAAAGAGGAAAGCAAAGCTTAGTTACGCAGAGCAGAGCAGTGGAGCTGGGTATGACATAAAAGCAAAGCAGACACACAGTAGTTGTTGCTTGACATTGCGCAGACTGACAGGCGCGCTGCGTTGACCATCATAATCCCAAACACAGCATTCATAATTTAATCCTTTTTTTTCTTCTTATTTCCAGGCTGAGTGATGACAGATCCTCAAAACATTAGACACAGACAGAGGAAGCCCAGATAGGAAAGAAGAGCAAATTAAACCAACGCTTCTGGGGACTGAGATAAACTATAATTAAAGAGCTTTTCATTTCAAGAATTCCCAATATACAGTATATTAAAATTAGGGTTTGAGATTCTAGAAGTTAATCGGTTGATAAATGGACTCAACATGTCAGAATTATTCATTAATAACCAACATTTAATCATTTAAACCAAACTACAAAATGATAGAATCTCTTTTGCTCTGACCTCAATGCTAACACAAGGATGCCGAATCGAGATGTAACACTGCACCACAGTGAATTATGCTAGAGTTTGTCTGTACAAAGGATAATGTATTATAATTAGGTCTGCAACTACTCTTGATTAAGAAAAAGATATACTTCATTGTTTCATCACTTTTTAAAATATAAATATGAGACAGTCTTCAGACTATAAGCGATAAAATGCACTTTCTCACTGTTTTCCATTCTCACAATCATGGCCCAGCATTTTAGCTTTAGCCTCAACTGAAGATGACAACCAACCGACGAACTCTTCCATCTCCAGGTTAAAAAAACTTACATGCATGGTTCAGACTGAAGGACTGTAGACAGATTTTAACCCGATTGCAATTCCTTCCGTTGGGCCCAAACGCCGAGGTGATGTTCAAATATCGCATCTTGACGTCTTGATGACGTAATGAACGAACATTGATGTTTAATCAGGGACCCTCCATGACATCAGTTCCCATGACCTCAGAATAGTTGCATCTAACCGTTCTGAAGCGGACCAGTAGGGTGACGGAGAGAAAACAAACATGGCAGTGAGTAGGCTCCTTGTGGAACGTTGATAAAGAAGAAAGGCTGACTGTGATGTGGCTACAGCACACAGAGTTCTTCCGTAGCCGTGATTGACACGCCTCCCCTTGACGCTACATCACTTGAAATGAATGATTGGTAAGGCTCAAACTTATAGTGTAGGAGGCATGCCACTAATTAATGGTACTCTAATCGCCTGATTGAACATGGTGAATCCTGAATTACCATCATTGAAGACAGAAACATTGTGAAGTCTGAACCCGGCATAAGACCTCACTGAAGACACAAACTGTCAGTATTTTTGCCGTGGGACAGACAACAGTGTATCCTGGGATAATCTCATTTCCACAATAGCTTTAACCAGAATCTATTAATTGGCTTGGTTAGCACCATATGGCTTAGAGGTTTAGCGCGGCTATATGTGAATCGACATCACGGTGACAGATGCGGAGACTGAATATAATATACAGTAATGCATCTTATCATTCTGTAACGTCAACAATCTCCCTTGTATTCAGTAGAATCTCCCAGCTTCTTACTCGTGTCAATGCTGAGGGAATCTGGTTTGCTCGTCCATCTTCTCATATTACGTAACTCGTAAACAGAAATGAGATCTTGGTGCACAAACAGGACCTCAAAAGTGTTATTCCGAAACGGGTCTTGAGACTCGACAGGCGGTAAATACTGCAAAGAAATGAAGAGAGAGTCGGCAAAGCAAAGAAGAAAAAGACAGTTGAGCGATAAGAAAAGGAGATGTGAGAGAAGAAGACACTTAGGGGATGTGAGAGTGAAGGCTGCCTAAAAACCTGATGGAAGTCAGCGCAGCCTCTTGTGTTAAAAGTTAAAGCGCCTGTCTGGTTCTCATCCTGTCACCATGACAACACTGCTAGCTACAAAAAGTAGGGGGAGAGAGAGAAAAATAGAGTGGTTTTAAAAAGTAAAGAGGTTGGAGGCAGATCTACAGTAATGAGACAGTATGTAAGCAAAGTAGTAATGATATATAAACTCTGAGAAAGTGTGGGCGAGGGAGATAGTGTTTAAGATCTGCATGTGTGTGTGTGTGTGTGGGTGTGGGTGTGTGTGTGTGTGTGTGTGTGTGTGTGTGTGTGTGTACACACAGGTACAGGGGACAGCTTTATTGGCATCATTAATACCTCAGCGGATGCAGCTCAAACACACAGAAGGGACCTTTGAACCAAAGTCTGTTTATGTCGGATCAAACTCACACAATAAAATCTTCTTTATCCATTCAGAGCAACGGGAATGAAATAGAGGAAACACAATTCAAGACTCACAAGGTTCATTGTCATGTACACAGTGAAAAAGGACACAGCCGTGAAATGCTTACTTCCGAGGCAATAATAAAGACATGTACTTTGTTTTATCTTCCCGTCTTTAGTTAATCATTTTCTCATGTTTGGCTGTAGTTCGTTTGCTGATTTTGACACTGTAAACTCTTTTCTGGTTTTCTCTCCCATAACAACTGCATACATGGGTGCTATTTTCTGCATTGCAGGGACTCGCCTCTTTCGGTGAAGGTAGTGAGTGTCTTTGGCTTACAATGCTCCCTCAGAATATTTGTGGATTCCTTTTAGTCCTCTGCAGCCCAGGGGTCTGAAATCCCATCTTTAAAAATCACTGCTTTCTGCACTAGAGGTGTCTCCCTATGTCAACAGACAAAGCAGCTTTTGATGTGCTAAACAGCTTCGTCAGTGTCTATAATCCACGCGACAGCAAAACACCTCTTGGTTTGTCTGTGTGACTTCATTTAATATTTGATGTGTGTGTGCTTGTGTTGCAGATTTGGCTCAGAACCCACTCCATGTCAGACGTTCAAGTAGGTTTTTTTCCCGCTCCTCATAATTTGTAACTGCAATCAGAGACAAACGGTTCATTTAAACCTCTTCGACGTCTGATTACAGGCTCTAATTGCGCTCCGCAGCGTAATCCCTCATAACAAATCAAATGTGGGATTATTAATGATGCCTCTCAGCAACCTCTGGATTATATTGATTGTAAAAGATCATGCATGTGCAGTCATATTTTTTTTTCTAGACAGTGTGAATAAATCTAATCAGATTTTACCGTCACGGGGTGATTCCATCACATCATTGGGAGTCAAACTGTAATTTTTTCAAGAAATATCATATTTTGCATCATCTATAATGATTGCATGCCTTTGTCTGTCTGAATTCATAAAAGATGCAAGCGAAAAACAAGTCCCATCTGGAGGAGAACAGGAAGTCATTATGTAAACTGTCCATCAACTGTTCCACCTGCTTTTAATGACCTTGTATTATCTCACCAGCAGAGCTTCCTTAAGCAAGGCTGTCCCAAAAGCCGGCCTCCAGTTGCTTATTATAATAATTATTGTTATTATTATTATTATTACGTGTGATTTTGTCAACAGGAGCTCTCCTCCTTATGAGAGTTCCCGTTACAAACGGCAGAACTTGCGGTGGAGACAGATGGGGGAAGATCCACATCTCAGACGCCGCTTTCACCAATGTGTGTTTATTTTTGAGGACTATGCGACGCATCTCTCTGCAGAGATGTGATAATAATTCTAACCGATAAAATAATAATCATCCGATGAAAACGGGTGATTACATACGCCAACAGCAAATCATATATAAAAGCCTGCAGACTGCACAGTCGCCACTTTTAACATTTTGAGAGGTTGAATGTGGATCTTCAACCCAACCACCATGTCTGAATTTGTGGGGTTTAATAGATGTGTGTTCAGGACTATGGAGACCAGTTCAACGACCATACGAGGGCCGTGAACTGGTGAGGTCACAACGTAAAATGCTATAGACGCCCGACACTAATCACATCCCCCAAAAGTCGAGGATATAATGGAACCATCCTTCGTGTTAACGCGATAACCAAACATATTGTATCATGTATAGTTGTCAGACTTTATACCCACGTAGACCTTAGTCCGAGGAAGTCACTGGAGGGATTTTGGGAAAGGTCGGTTATATATTTCCCACACTAGGAGTAACTTTTTCTCCAAACTTGTCAGGCCATAATTTTGCTGTCATTGGATCGTATTTGGTGCAAACTTGGTGTTTGGAGTTTGTACGAAGAACACACTTAATCGTACAGAATTCCTTACTGCTGGTTCGATTTAGTCCAAATTTGGTGCTTATGAATTGACTCGAGGAGAAATATCTTGCAAATATCATATTTTAATCTAGTAGTTTATATTTTAGACTCTAGCGGGAGCTTCCTTTTGTTTCTCAAAAAATATTTAATGTATCATTTTCAAATTTTATACCCACGCAGACTTTAGTGCGAGGAGGAACCTGGTTGATTTTGGGAATGGACAGTTCTAATGTTCTGAGACTAAGGGGAGCTTTATATCTGAAAGTTTTCAGGCCATAATTTCACAACCCGTGATCCCATTTAGTCCAACTTTGGTGCCTATGAATAGAGTTGACTGGGGACTTTTCGGGGATATACTCTTGCTGTTGGGAAGGACAGCACAGGTCTCGGTGGTATTTCCTGTCTCGATAAGGACAAAACAAGTACATTTGTACATTGTGTTATTCATTGTTACCTCTGCAAGTGAGCTACGCTTCCAAAAACCAGCAAAGAAAAGGCGTTTCTTTCCTTTTGTTTATCTTACCTTTATTTATCAAACAAAAACTTAGCATAATTGAGAAGTGGGTCATAGTCAGGCAGGCCAAGCAGATGTGTGTAGCTTTGTTTGGCCTTGGCGGCAGTGTGGATTCTCAAAGCGCTATTCAAGCTACGTCTGCAAAGGAAATAATGGTTTTGCAGAGGTTCATAGATGTGTGTTGTTTGTCTGACGGCACGTTAGCACAATTATCAAAAACATTACGAACAGATTTTAATGTAATTGCTGAACTGGGGAAAAAAACGTACACAATGGCGTCTCCGTACAATCTACCACATTTCAAAGTGTGATCTGAATCAGAGTCATATTTCAGTTCTGCTGATCCAGAATGGTAATATTCATAGGGCTCAAAGAGGATTACTGTGTGAGATAATCCATAATACCGCTCCGCACTTCCATCCGACATCAAACTGGAAATGAAACTGTTGATTTGTTTCGACTTTTTTAATCTCGCACAGCTACATCCTGAAGAAAACTGCCAACGTGGAAATTTTGTGCTGAAGAAAACAAAACCATCCAACCCAACATCTGAAAGTCACAGAACTCCACCTCTTCCTACTAGCGTTTGAGTTTTCCCTTTAAACGAATCATCACCCATGCATTCCATCGCCCTCTCTCACAAGAGGAGAATAAAGATCACAAGCGTCCCTTAGCAGACTCATGTCCACATTTCCAGCACAATCAAATTAACATCGCTGTGAGATTTTCTCCAGATGTCAGAGGACTTGATTGCTATTGTCCACATAATGGAGTGTTACTCGTTAACACCAGTTGAAGATTTGGCCATGATTTAAGTTAGTGATCAGTGAGAAATGCTCGCCATCGTTGGATGTCGGCCCGTAGCCTAGTATCTATTGTTTGCAGAGAATGGTGTAATAAACTCAGTTTAGATCAAATCAAGATCTATTCCTGGGGGTGAAAATAAGAAACGCAGCAGTCCAGAGGTGTGAGTCACTCTGACGGACAGGCTGTAGGTAATCGAGTAGCATCTCAGCGCAGCAGCAGCAGCAGCAGCAGCAGCAGCAGGGATTCTCTGAACTTAATAATAAAACATGAGCCAGATCGACAACAGAACATCATGTTGGATTCAAATCGAATCATTTAGCAAAGAAAGAAGTTGAGCTGATGTGAGGATATGGTTTGATTGGATCAGGGCTTTTTTGTGCCTGCTGGTGCTGTCCATTTCTGATTTTGTTTGGTGAGCTGTTAGGAGGCTGACTGTTTGGTGTGTGTGTATAACACATATCTGTGGATAAACAGTATGTGTTTAGAGCACATCTATCATCCTTTTTTTTTTTTTGGAGCAATTTGAGCTTACAGTTGCTCTTCACCGGGGTTAGACAACACGCTCACGTTTGCCAACCACGTGCATCATGGGGCTTTGGGGGTTTGTGACCCTGTCACTCGTTCACCAGTTAAACCTCCTCAGAGGACTTTGGTAGGAACCACTGCAGACCTGGAACAACCAACAAGATCTCGCCATCACAGTGTGATGCCCAAAGGATCACTGTCTCTAATATATCCCACCCACTGACAGGCGGGGACCCCCTCTAAAGAAGATCGAGACCCCAACGGTCCACATGAAGGATAAAGGGGGTCTATAAAATGTCTTCAGGTTCCACTGCAATAAAGCCAAATAAAGGTGTGTATATCTATACACACATATACGTACATTAGATAAAGTTGAATATGTTATAAATAAGGAAAAAGAGTCCAAACTCCAGGAAAGAACATATAAATTAAAATAGTCTAGTGCCGTCGTACGATTGGTGGATGTGTAGTTTATGTGAGGTAGACGAAGGATCGAAACATTCGGTTTTTCAGACACAGTAAAGTTTTACTGTGATCTGCTGTAGAGTGACAGCAGTCGGGATACCAAGGACCTGCGGTAGCGCTCTGCTAGACATGTGTCACAGGAGGTCACAGGGAGAGGAAGACAGGAAGTATATGATGATAGTGATATAACCGTATCATGAAATCTAAAATCAGCTGAGGTCAAACATAAAAACTATGAAACGATCCATTTAAGTTTAAATTTGGAGACCAGGTCAGGAGAGTAAGGCCACCTGGCAGTAAAGAAACCGTGTTAGCAGGAGGTAAAGGTGCACAGCGCCATTAGGAAAACGGGTGCATCTTCAATTTTAAAAGGACAATTTTCTATTTTATGATGACTCACCAGCATTCTGTGCGTTCACACAGTGAGATCACCCTTTAGGGTGAATCTTCCCCAACATCAACCTCCGATGGGACCTTCTGATGGGTCGCGCAGGAAGCAGGAGGAAGCCCACACAGCTGATGATGACGAACGCAGGTGTAGGCACTATAAAAAAGTTCTTCAGTGTACTTCTGTGAAGTAACCAGGTCCAACTCTGTATGATCTTACATATAGACCCAATGCTTGGTTTGGAATTAGAGTTGACACATACAACACATAAACAAAACTCGTCATAATGGATCCCATTAGGTCAGGAGGTTAACCCAGGATCAGAAATCGTGTCGAATTGGGATTGAGTGTATGGTTAGATCCCAACCCTGCAGGGATCTTTGAGTGGTTTTCTCTCTGACTCACACATGAGCCGCGACACTGTCGTTCCTCACGCGTAGCGACGACCTCTCCACCGAAATCGATTTAATTCAAACTTTATGTAAGAAAAAAGAAAAGAAAGGATAAATGGTTGTTGCTGCTATTTTCGGTTCATTCTTCTCTCCAATGAGTGTATGTTCATTTTTATTGAGAGACTGCTGGTTATTTTTGGCTTTCATTTCACGCACTGGAATAAGAATAAAAAGCAGCTGTGGGTTTATATAAGAGGGTGCCCAAACACCACAGGAGGCCGGGAGTTACGATCCACCCCACTGTGCTTGTAATGGCTTTAAATGTCTATGCAGATGAGATTTTTTATACTGAATAAGTAGAGAACCTGCTAGTGCCACTTATATCTATAGATATATATCTATAGATATATATATATAGATATATATATCTATAGATATATATATCTATAGATATATATATAGATATATATATCTATAGATATATATATCTATAGATATATATATCTATAGATATATCTATAGATATATATATCTATAGATATATAGATATAGATATATATCTATAGATATATATACGCCAAGGGGCTTATATTTTCAGTCCTGTGTGTTTTTCTGTTAGTTTTTGTTTATAAGCGGGATTACGGAAACCTGTAGGACGGATTTGTATGACATTTTTACCCAGAGGTAGATTTTGGCATATCACAGAGGTGATTCAATTTTGTTGATGTTAAATGTTTCGCAGCATTTAAAATGAAACAAAATAAAATAATAAGCCCATTGGAGTATTGACAACACAATGTTGATCCTTTGATCTTCCTTTGGGGTGGAGCTTTGTGCTCAGTTTCAAGAGTTCCTTTGATTCCTGAACTTCGTTTGGGGTTGAGCCGGGGGTTCAGTGGGCAGAAAAGAGACGCTGAAGTGGAAGGCGGATGAGGCGATCTGCAGCAGAGTATGTGAGAGATACTCAGAGAGTTTGTTTGAGTTGTCGGTAGATTTAGAGGCTGGCAGTAATTCAGACATTAATAGAGAAATCTGCAGGAATTTCTCCGTAACCTTGGATACTGCTTTGCCTTGGCGGAGGTTTGTTCTCTCTTTGTGCTTTTTTTCTATTTGGTTTGTTTGTTTGTTTTTCAATTTGCATATTTAAAAGAAAATTTGGCACATTTGATCATTGGAGGTTTTCTTGTCATTTGGTTCTTATTCAGGGAATATGGATGAAAGGGAAATGAAATTCTACCTTTGCCCTGAAGGACAAGGTCGCCTGACATGGTAGATTGGCTGACATAGCACACATATAATGATCCTGCTGGATCGTCTCTGTTATGACAGATCTGTCTGTAGTAAACCCATATATTTACAGGAAACAACTCCCCGTGTTAACTCCCTCCTTCAAATGATCGGAACAAAGGATTTTTCTTCATCAATGATCCATCCACGTTTAAGCCAGACAGAATTCAATGAAATTTCATGCCTGCTTGGTAGAGGCTGTAAAGGTTTCTGTATAATGTAGCCACATTAACACAAAGTGACTTTTTTTCCTCTTGCGGGGGCACATTTTCTACCTTTCTCATAATAATTGGAGAAGAGGATTAGAGAAGAGAGTGTAGTCTTTAATTAAAGAGCAGAATAGGCTGGATGTGATGAAAAAACTTACAATGGTGATAAGAACATTTTCACTTCTTCCACAAGAAAGGAGGAACTTTGAACGTTCATGTGTGTTTTGTAGGGGGGTAAGTAAGTGCTCCTATTAATGAATGTAATGTGGTATATAATAGTCTGTTTGTTATGTGCTTGCTCTTCCCAGGTGGGGTTCGCCGTTCTGAACCTGACGAGGCGGAGCTGCTAAGAGTTAGTAGGCGATTGGTCGAGGATGCTGTCAATCGCGCCTTGCAGCAATACAAACAGGAAACACTTCAGAATGGGGGTGGGCCTAATGCCGCAGGAGTGCAGCCCCCCGGAAACACTGAAGAAACTACGACAAAGACAGACACTACATCTAACTCCACTACAGACAACAGGAAGTGACATCATCAGGTTGAGGTACAGAGACTTGAAAAAGCAGCCACCCAGGAAACATCAAAGAGGCCGGACTAACAGATGGAGAGTCGGAAAGCCCTGGCCACAAAGCCTGAACCGACCGACCACAACAGCTAGCCAGTCATGCTAACTACCTGCCCAAACCACCTGTGCTAGTTCAAGACGTGATGTAGCTTGAGTTCAGCTCTCAGAGACTGTCCCAACGGGCCAGCATCCCGTGCTGGTTTGTTAACCCCGCATCTAACAGCCGCCCAGACTCTGCACATAAACCCTGAAAACAAATGTGCAGCACTCCTGGAGGCAGACACGCGGGGCTGGCCTGTGTCCCACTCGCAAACTTCTTTAGAAGAACAAATGGTGTTCTTGTAATCACTTCGGTTCACTGTCCCCTACGCCCAAAATAGAATTCATTGTCTCCTTAACTTCACTGTTTCAGGTGAAGAAAATAACCGTTTCTCCTTTAGAGTCAGAGCTGCCTAAACATAATCCATGACTCCAGTGCTGATTGAGTCTGAGGCGTGTCTGGATGCTCCAGGGGTGAACACTGGACCGTATGTTGGACTTAGTCTGTGCGATTTGTCTTCTATATAGTTTGCACAGAGAATGGGTTCAAAGCACTTTCTATTCATTTTGAGTAGATATATAAAATATTCTTTAACGGCTCACCATTTAATTACACGTTTTACTTTAGGTGCCATGTTGTCTTTATTTTCCAGGTGTTCATACAAAGCGATCTGGTTCTACTTACGCTTCTAGTGTTGCATTATCTGTTTCATAAATACCAGGTGAGTCCTGCAGAGGCAGCGCTGAGACAATCATCCATTTAATCTCAATTCTTCGGAATTCAAATCTTAAACAAAGAGCGAGTGACGCCAGCTTTGCCTAATACACTCTGGACTCTTTGGGCCTCACCCGTATTGTTTGCTCTTGTCACATCTACGGAAGAAGATTAAGCCCACATAATAGAAAAAATATTTTGGAATTCTGACTTTATTCTATATAAAGTCGGAATTCCGAGAACAAAGTCAAAATTCTGAGATTAAAGTCAGAATTCCCCCCAAATAATTCACCTAGCCACATGTGGCATTATTCCCCTTCCGTACATTGTAGAACTTACCTTTAAGAAAAATTTCTGCTAAGTGAATTGCAGATTCTTAACTGGGGACACTAAAAATATAATAACGCAATATACTACTACTCTAAGTTTTCAAGAATGCATTTTTCATCCATTAAGGCCAACTTGTCTAAATCAACTGTTTATTTGATTTTCTAAGACAAAGGCTCTTAAATGTCTTATTTTTGTTGTTGTTTTCTTTGTTTATATACTACAGTTGGGTTATAGTCGGCTCAAATGTGGCTTTCTGAGCTTTCATGTCCGTCAGATGTATCTCTGATCATTTTGAGTAGATTATTCTGTATTACTGTACCGTGATGCTGATATCGTGGAGGTTAACTCAAACAATCACTGCTGTCAGCTGAAAACCCTCCGGCTCTTGATTACAGTGTGTGCCATCAAATTTCTCCTGATAAACCCAAAACCTAAATGGACCTTTCTGGCTCTCTGTTCTCCAGAGTTAGCGTAAAACATTCAGAATCATGTGAAATTGAGGACGATTGATTTAAAAAAAACAGCTTCCTGGAGAGGAGGTTTTTGGCCGACAGCAGCAGGAGGAGGATGATGATGGTGACGATGACAGGAGAGTCGCCTCTGATGTCGCTCACATCATTGTATCCTTTTAATCATTATGTATAATGAGGAATTAATTTCATGCAAGCAAATGAAAAGATTTTATTTTGAAATTTCAGTTTGCCTTCAAGGGTGAAAAAAAAAAAAAAAAAGCACAAATATCCTGAATTTGTTTTAATCGTCTTTGATTTCACTTTTTAAAGAGCAGGTAGATAAAAACATGCCGTAAAAATCATATTGCCTCTGTTTAAAAAAAAAAAAAAAAAAAATGGCCTTAAGTCCGTGATACAAATTGATGTGATTTTCTTTTTTTATTGCGTTTAGATGCTTACGATGACAATGTACGGTAACATTTCTAGCCACTGGGGGGCGATGACGCCTCATCGCTCGGCTAAAGAGTTTAATGTCTAAATGATCCCGCGTAAAACACACTACATGTCGTTTCTTTCTCTTAGGTGAGTCCGTTTCTGCGAAGCTGAACGCAGAGAAACATAGACTTTAGTTTAATTTCCCTCCCGTGAGAACAGGCGTGAGCTGGAACAAACCCACTTGAGTCCTGTCACTGTGCGCCCCTTTGAAATGTCGATAACCCCGGTGTGTCTTAGGGTGGACTTCCTGTCTTTTCATTTACTCTTTTATTGACACCGGATCCTTAATCTTCTTAAAACCCCCTTTAATACAGAAGTTGTCCTGTATGGTTAGTCTGATCATCTGTCTTTGACTATGTGTGTGTGTGTGTGCGTGTGTGCGTGTGTGTGTGTTCACACGTAACCCTGTTTGATCATCAACGCTCCAGAGATTCTTGTCTCCATCCGTCACGGAAACTCAAAGCCGTATGTGCGTGAACATCCGCACAAACGAGTCTCTTCTGTTTGTCGGCGTGTGCGTCTGATCGCGTGGGCGTGTTGTTTGAGCTGCGTCGTATATATTGTCCTGCCATATTTGAACAATAAAACAGGATATGAGACTCCAAACCAATATCCTTCTCCTCGTCGTGTCATTTCATCCTGTGTGACCGAAGATCCAACACGGATTACATTTGATACAGAAATCATTCTGGATGGTCTTAAAGCAAAAGCAGACTTCTGACACCACTAACCTTCACACACATTCATCCTCATCGGGGTTTTTGAAGCATGATTTCCACTACGGTTGATTCGACGGGCAGAAAATTCACCCATCAGTATTAAAAACTAGCAAATAGAGAGTGTGAATTCGTTTCATAACTGAACTCTGTAAGCCGTCGGAGTGTGAGGCCAAATTAGTGTGAACCCTAACTCTATGATAAATAATGTTCAATCTCTATGACCTGACAATTACTTCTTCACTTTAACACGGCGGAACCCACAAATGAGGTTAGCCATCACACCAGCGTGATTTTAGACCTCTTTAGCAGCTTTTAGTAAATCTAGTCGAGGATGTTTATAGATTTTAAAGAATTGAAAACCCCTAAACTACGCCTACGCCTAAGTTATTTTGGCAGTATTTTGGGGAAAAAAGGTCCCTGAAGTGAGTAAAATATGAACTATTAGATTCAAATATGGGTAAAACATGAAATAAACAAGATTTATCTCCTTGAGTTCATTCCTTTGCTTCAAATTTGGACTCAATTTTCTAATGGTTGAGAAATTATGGCCTGAAAACTTAAGTAGATAAAGCTTCCCCTAGTGTCCAAAATATACAACTGACTTTCCCCAAAGAATCAATCCAGTTCTTCCTCGACTAAGGTCTATGTAAAAATTTTGAAAATGATCCATGAAATAGTTTTTGAGGTTTGTCTGAAAAAAAGGTGTTTTTCATTAAGAAAAACCAAAAAAGCTCCCTCTAGTGGGTAGAATATGAACTATTGGAGTAAAACAAGGATGTGTACAAGCTGGACTAAATCTGACCAACAATTGAGAAATTATGACCCGAAAACCTTTGGAGACAAAGCTCCCCCCCCTAGGAAATGTACAGCTCACCTTTCTTTATAATGACTCCAGTTGTTCCTCGCATTAAAGTCTAGAGTCATTCCCTGAGTGAGATGCTGAACCTCAAAGTTCTCCCACTGGTTCCACTGGTGTGTGACTTTGAGTGCTTGGACTCACCAGAGTCCCTGTATAAACACACTTTTCCTTTACTGGATTAATGCAAACTCAGCACTTTCCCCCGTTTTTACCATTTCAATTTGAGATATCTGCAGTGGGCCGGGGGGATAGTTTCAACATCAAAGAGTGGGAATGACTTGAATAAATGTATGATTTAAATGAGTTTATCTTTGGAACGGTAGGCTGAATTTCTAGCATCCCTGACACCTCCCTCACTCTCCTCATGTCTTTTTTTTTTTTTTTGGACCATTTTACTCTAGTGCAAAATAACACCTTCATCATTCTTCCTCTTAGAAGCAGACTAGTGACGTCATGTTGAAACAGAGGACAAGCAGAGGGGAGGAAGTTATCGAGTGTTCTCACGTCTCATGAATTCTCCAAATGTGTTTTTACTACGGAAGATGATTAGGGCCACATATGACTATGTGAAAATGTTATTTTGTTTGAATCTCAGAATTCTGACTTTTCTCTCAGAATTCAAATTTAAGTCCCAGAATTCTGACTTTACTCTCAGAGCTCAGACTTTAAACTCAGAATTCAAACTTTAGACTCAGAAGTAGGACTTTTGTTCTCTCAATTCTGACTATACTCTCATTATTCGGACTTTAATCTCAGAACTCCGACTTTATTCTCAGAATTGTGACTTTACTCTCAGAATTTGGACTGTAATCTCAGAACTCGGACTTAATTCCCAGGATTCTGACTTTATTCTCAGAGCACAGACTTTAATCTCAGAATTCAAACTTTAGACTCAGAATTGTGACTCGAATCTCAGAACTCGAACTTTAATCTCAGAATTCGGACTTTACTCTCAGAATTCGGATTTATAATAATAATAATAATGTCACAAGTCCCCCTCCAAAAAAGAATTTCATATAGCCATATGTGGCCCGAATCCTCTTCCGTATGTATCCAGGAGGAGGTGAGTTTGTGATCGTGAAGCGGGGTGTCACCCAGAGGGAGTGACTCCTCTGGCCAGCAGGAGGCAGACAGGTGGACAGGGAGTAATGAATGACACGGAGGTTTGGGGAGATTCATGAGCTGTTGCACATTTAAAGATCACAATGAATACAAAAGGCAATAAACATATAATCATTTTATTAACATTCAGCATAATGACTGTCGACAGAAAGAATGATCTCCCTCCACATTAATAATAATAACCACAGCAGTTCCAGTCGCCCTACTGACACTGATGTGATTATAATGATTGCGTTAAAGGCAGAGCGCCGCTGCTTTGTTCCTGTGAGCTTTATTCCCCATAGGAAGATGAGCCGTTAATAAATAAAGGAATGGAAGTGGGTCATCGGGGTGTTACTAGTGCGAATAGCTGCAAGCTTATTTCACAGCTTTGGGATGTCTTGCAGAAATGCTGTGATGTGATTAAGTCATCCGCTGGGCCGCGTTGGATGCAGCGATAGGCGCTCATTCCCATAAATCATGCTAACGGTTACAGCCGATGAATCCGTTTACTGTTTTCATATGATTTGAATTATTCGATAATTGAGTCTCAGCTTCATGGTTGACGCTGCTCTGCTGTACAAGATGACATCATGGCTCGCACAAACCGCCAATCAGAGCGAGCCGACGGAAATTATAGAAAGGAAGTGTGGCGGCATATTCACGCTGGGTTTCTTACAGAAATCTTAATTAGAATACTGGAGCGTTTCTTAAATCAGAACCTTCAAAGGTGCCTGCTGTCAACCTGACCTTGAATATTTCATCATGAGAGCCTCTGACTCGCGGGCCGGACGCCTGAAACATCAGAAATCGGTGCTCAGCACGTGGAAATCGTCTGGGAATCACCTGCACTCCTCTGATTTTACAACTAACAGTAAGCAAATACAAAGTCGTGATCCGGGTCACATGCTAGCAGGTGTCATTGTGGGAAGTGTAGGATCCAGAGTTCTGAGGTGTGAGTTTAATTTCCCAAACAATCTCCTTCTATCTTCTTTGACTTTCGACTGTTCCCTTTCGGGGTCACAACTGCGGATCGTCCGTTTCCATCCATAGTTTCCACCGGTACCCTGCTGGCTAACAGGACCAGTGATGGTATTTTATCAACCCGAGCCCCAACGGATCCGGTTTGAAAATCAGGTCCCGCATGTCGATTTGGGATAGATTTTACGCCGAGGTTCCTTCCTGACGCAACTCTACCCATATATCTGGGCTTTGGGGCCGGTACCAGAGGTACCTGTTCATGGCTGTGTTTCATAACTTCTTCATTTTATCATTCCAGTCTTGTTCATTTGGTGCTTTTCTGTGAGCACACACACAACTGCTGATGGGAGGAAAAACAAACCACTGAAAAACAGACAATCTGGGTGATTTGGGGGGGGGGGGCTTATGACGAACATGGGGGCAAACTGCTGAAAACTAAGACTCTTAAATGTCTTTTTTTGGTCTTAGAATAAAGAAATACAAAAAAACAAGATAATCAAAGTAAGTACATAATGGAGAAATTTGTCCATTATTCATTTGGCTCTGAATTACTGAAATGCGCATGGAAGTTGTGTGTGTGTGTGTTTGTGTGCGTGTCAGTGTGTGTGTGTGCTGAAAAAGCCCACGGGGTTGTTCTCTTTTTTTTCCCCTGAAAGACAAATATGTCCTCAGTTTATTTTCTTTTTAGCCTATTTTCTGTTTTCGACTGAATGCAGGGCAACATCTGCTGGGCTGAACACATCTTTTTTGAGAATATGTGTGTTTGTGATTATGTGTGTGTGTGTGTGTGTTTGGTTTGAATACAGAGGGTCAAGTGTGTTTTAAAAAAAAAAAAGTAATCTGGATGAGTTGGAAATCTCTCTACAAATATAATAATATTAATAATAATACATTTCATTTATAATGTTTGTTCACCTTCTCCACCTTTCAGCTCACTGAGACTCACTTTCTTCTCCTGCTCCAAACACACACACACACACACACATACTGACAGTAAAGCATAAAAAGACTAACGCTCTAGTCTGACAACCGACGATTGTCACAATAATCATTTGGCAAAATTAAAGGGCGGGTAGACAGAGGAAGAGGAGGAGGAGGAGGGGGAGAAATTCCCCGTGGTTAAAGTACTCGGCTGCAAGACGACTGCAGCATGACTGGAATATGAACAAGGTGGCCCGCCCTCTGCTCCCCCACAGACAGATACTCACTACCATGATGCTCTCTGTCGGCGCTACGGTGACTGAAGACGTGTTTGTGTGTTCAGCCTCTCCTCTGACACGACGCGTCAGTCACCGGGTGAGCCACACGCCCTCATTTATGTCAAGTGACATAAACAAACCACGACTGAGGAACACGCTGACGACGTAAACATGAATAATAAAACCAACCACTCAGAAAAACCTTGTTTTTCTTGTTCAATCAAGTGTCCCGAGTTGTTTGAAGGATACGGAAAGATCGTCATATACGGTTTTATCCTCGATGTTTAATTCATTCCTCACTCGACTGAATGTGGTTAGATTATGACCCAGTAGCCGTCTGTATATGCGAAAGAGCAAGGGGCCAAGGATGTAGCCATGGGGGACACCACACGCCAACGAGGCCACTGAACTGTCGCTATTAATTAAAGTCCTGTTCGATATGAAGAAAAAAAATGTTGGCGCATTAAAGACTGCGAGGACGTACGAAACAGAATTATGTCCTTTGAGCCAAACAAGAAAGAGTCGAATAAGGTTTGAACACTTCCTAAAAACATGCTTCCTCAAAGGTTGAGCCGATCTAAGTAGAACTAATATTTTCTTTGAAATACAAAAACTGGATGAATTTATGAAATAATTTCATAAATCAGATTTTTTTTTTCCTGCTTTTTAAAAACATGCCTCGGCCAAATGATTTATTATTTTATGCTCAAAATAAAAAATTCAGTTTTCCAGAGTTTTTATTTTTATTTTCGGGAGAGGGCATTAAAGGGTTAAAAAAAATTAAATAATTTTAATTAATTAATTTTTGTCACCTGTGTTAAATTTTAATCCATTTAAGATTAGCAGAACCTATAACTTTAATTAACATTGTTGCTTTTTGGTCAGGTTTTTATATAGTTATTATTTTATTTTTTTATTGATGCTTTTATCTGCTTTTACTTTGTAGCACTTTGAGATTTGATCCAAATGTAAAGTGCATTATAAATTAAATGGATTATTATTATTATTATTATTAGATGTACTTAATGCTTTAGTAGCACATCCTTCACAACATTTAAACATAATTTAAAGGAACTGTTTCAAAACAAGTTGGGATAGGAATAATATTGTTGGTACGTGGTGGAATTCCAAATTAAAAAAAGGGGAAAATCTCTTTCTAAGCAGGAAAAAAAAAATCCGCCATCATGATTTCTTTTAAAATGAATCAGCCTTAAGAGCCTGAGGCTTTTATGTTTGTCTCTGTCGCTCTCTGTCTCAATGTTCCTTCTCAGCGGGTTTTATTGACATAGGAAATAGACGTTTACATTGCAAGTTGACCAAGCTAATAATAATAATAATAATAATAATCTCTCTCTTCTTATTAGATGGTGCCTTGAGAAAACCTTTCGCTGCGTTTTAATGCTGTATAAATGACGTTGACCTGATTAAATGTCTGGCAGACCTTCATTAAAGCACAAGACGATGATTCAACATGGCTGAGTTTAATGTTGGTGTAACCTATAAACCCGCGCGAAAGACAGGTGTAAACTGTAAGTTACCGGCAGGTGGATATGACAGGAAGCTGTTTGGCATACGGATGTGAAACATCAGTTTTACGTCTGTAAACTGATTATACAGGATGAATATGATCATATTACATTATAACCTCTCACAGGGAAACGTCGTACTTTCTTCCCAAGTTTACGATTTTCCCATCCTCCTCTCCATTTGAAACCGGCTACCTCCAAATGTGTGGCTGAGCCTTTTTTCCGATATGCATTGAGAAAATTCTGCTTCCCCATAAATTAAGTAAACTATTTAAAAACAATGTGGAAAAAAATAAACTATTTAAAAAAATGAGGAAAATGTCACAAAGCTAAAAGAACAGTAAAATGGTGAAATGCCCATTTACACCAGAGAAGTCCCCTAACCCTTTAAACTGAATTCTGTTTTTACATTAAGATACTTGGGAACTTAGTTTTGATAAAGTTGTGCGATTTTGTCAAAGCTGTAGCATAAATTAACTAAAAAAAAAAAAAGAAGCACACATGGAACGCAAACCTCCGCCAAGGCCCAACAGTACCCCCGAAGTAATTCATGCAGATTTCTCCACTAATGTCTGAGTTTTTGCCGGCCTCTAAATCTACCGACACCTCGTACAAACTCTCTGAGCATCTCTCAAATATTTTCCAGCCAGTCGTCTCCTGTGCCTTCCACTTCAGTGTCCCTGCTCAGCCCATTGTGCCCCAAGCACCACCCCCAATGGAACATCCAAGGAACTGTTAAAACTGAGTCTCCAGCTCCACCTAAAAAAAAAACATCAAAGGACTCAAAAAGAACAGGTTTTATTTTATCGTATTTATTTGAAATGATGCGAAAGACGGAACGTCACCAAAATGTTATCACCTCTAGGATATGCCAAAACTTACCTCTGGGTAAGATTTCTTGTAGATACGTGGTGTTGTTCTTCCGTACAAAGATGGAGCTCACAAACAGACATATAATAACGTCTAATAACGTTTGTGTAGATTCTCCTTCATCCAGGTCATCATAATCCTCCAAGGTTGTATCTGAAGTTACTTCCTGTATTTTCTAAACTAACCACCAACATTCACAGCGTGACATTCCTGACTGGATCAGCACATTTTTGATGTTTTATCTTAAAAATGGGCCGGCACCTCTGAGAGACCGCTTACGCAGCAAAAAAAAAAGATGTAGAGAATAATGAGCATGGTGAATAATAATCAGGGTGAATAATAATCAGGGTGAATAATAATCAGGGTGAATAATAATCAGGGTGAATAATAATCAGGGTGAATAATAATCAGGCTGCTCATGTGCTGTGGAGAATCCGACACAACAGAATAAAAAAGATGAAGGCTCCGGTTCAACCAAAAGGCTCCTGCGCTTCAAATCCAGACCCGGGGCCGGTCTGAGCGGAGTTTGCGGGTTTATCCCGTGTCAGTGTGGGTCCTGGCTTCCTCCCACAGTGGAGCCTCATAGGTGTGAATGTGAGCAGGGATGCAGTTACTCTCTCTGTGATTAACTAACGACCCGTACAGGATGTACCCCGCCCCTCGCTCAGTGTCAGCTGGGATCAGCTCCAGCCCCCCCCTGTGAGCCAGCAAAGAAGAAGCTGTCATATACAATGGATGTATTTGCTATTTATATAGTGGAGCCTCGATGATGAATTAAACACCTCAGATACTGTAAACAAAGAAGTACAAAACACAGTAATATCTATTTCTGTAATAGCCCAAAAACCTGCTGAGAAGTGGGTCTAAAACAGAAGCACTCTCTGAAATGAGGCTGTGAAATAGCGGCCGGCACGGAATTAAACAACATAAATCACGAGCCGCGTCTCTATTGAGCGATGAGAGACTCAGCCGGGTTCAGAGGAGCTCAGACCCAGTGGACCAAACACATCGTCATGCATATGAAACAGAAACGATGCACAACGGTGGGTCGAGTGCATGAATGTGGATTTCCATCCAGCTGCAGATGTTTTTGAAGCATGTGACTTTAAAGAAAGAGCGAGTTTTGTTCTTACCTGCTGTTTATCCGTCTAGATGCTGATAACGAGTTAAAGATGTTGTAGATGGTTTGTCATCTCTCAAATATATGCATACGAACTGGAGATCTACCTTCTTTATATCATATTTTACCCATATTTTAATCAAATACGTCACATTTTACTCACTTCTGTGAGTTGTTGTTGTTTTTTTTAACTAAAAGTACTGTGGACACAACTAACATTTAATTTTAGGTGTCCAATCAAAGGGATTGCTTGTACAACGCAGTGGATTGGTGACTTTTCAGGGGTATACCCCTCTAGGCCTAGCGGTTTATGTGTTCTGTATCGCTACACGTGACACATAGAAGCTTCATTTCTTTCTTTCTGCTGATAAAGCTTCTTCATAAGATCCTTTATCTGACCTTTATTCTCATCATCTACTGGATAACATTTCTAAATGAAGGTTTGCATAGTTACTGAGTTATTGCCCGCCTATAAATCTCCCAACGACGCTAACAAACTCTCTGAGTATATATACTAATACTCTGTAGCCGGTCGTCTCCTGCGCCTTCCACTTCAGCGTCTCTGTTCAGCCCACTGATCCCCAAGCTGGATATGATATGAATAGCCTCTTTATTTGAAGGATTGTGGTTTAAATGTGTTATTCCAAACGTCTCTGGGGTTCATACAGTTTATCACGCCGCTGCTGAAGCCATCTCTAATCACCGGTGTTGCTGATTCAGGAAATCTTAAAGGTTATTAACAAAAGTACAAGAACACTTTGTGTTCTTTAAATAGTCTGAGCCTCGGGGTTCTTTTCGTTTGCAAGGGAACTTGTTAAATAAAGAAGAAGAGTCGACGAAGGAATAATCAAGACTGTGCCAGTTTTAGACTATTTTCTTGATTTTTGTCATTTCTATTCAGCGTGTAATCTGAGCAAAGCGTAACTCCGTGGTGTTTTTCTCTACAGGTTAGAGGAGAATAATAAAGGGAGCAGACGTTTAGGAGTAATTAACAGATATTCCACCTTCAGGGCAGCGACAGGTTTCAGTGCAACACCAACATTCACTCAACTTGTTATTTAGAGATGCAATAAAAATAGTAATGGATTTTAAATCTTCTTAATCCCATCATACAACCACAGTCAATCATCTCATTCTTACGTCTTTACGTTCCAGATGTGTGATCCCATAATAATAATAATAATAATCATGACACTTAAGGTCACCTTACAGATACACAATAAAAAAATTTTTTTAAAACAGGACAATAAATATCGAGACAATTACTGTAATTGTGTAAATTAACAATAATAACCCACTTTAACCATTTAACAACAGCAGCCTATAATCTTGACCGACAGAAGATGCTTAAAATACAGTATATATTTGTTAATCAATGTTTATTTCCAAGTTCAAAGTAATGTAAAATACTGTTATTTTATGTCATTAAATATCTAACAAGAAAAAAGGTTTACATTACATCTCTTTTCATACATTCATTGTACGTGGTCATCACATAATTTAACGGTAAAATTCTGGCAACCACAGCAACCAGTATTTTACCATTAATTATACAGATGTTTTTAAAAACCTTTTTTTACAGTGTAAAGGTCAACCTGTTCCACAATCTCCAACATAAGAGTATTTATTGTGAATCTGTGTGTGTGTGTGTGTGTGTTTGTCTGAGGTAGTGGTTGAATTTATTTCACTTTATGTCGGCGTGTAAGATTGGATCTGAAACAATAATTCTCCCTCACTCTGCTTTGTCACCTTTCTGGTCGCTGTGACCAGAACTTCCAGATTTATAACAGCGGCTCAACAAACTTGAAAATGTATTCAAACATTACAACCCACACACACACGCACACACACACACACACACACGCACACACACGCGCGTCAAGAGTCAATAAATACCAGCTGCTATCTGTTGAGGCTGCAGACCAACGGTTCCTCCACAGAGACGTGTTTATGGTAATCCAGAGTGTGACAGACACCAGCTGCAGCGACGAGACAAACACGCCAAACTTAAGATTTAGTCCTGGTCACATCCTTCTGCACATTCTACAGAACAATCCCCATGTCTTCCAGTTCCAGCTGAACATTTTCCCTTGGACAGCATTCAAACAAAACCAAGAAAACCCCCCATCATGCATCAGTAGATGAGAGAGGACGTCGTTTTCCATCCCCCTTAATCACCAGTGATGAGAACGCCGCCCCCTCCCTTCATCATCATCACACCATCAGGACTCTCAGGACACTCACGGCCGCTGCTGAGCAGGTGGATTCTGTCAAAGTGGCCTGAAAGAGGTTTACAGTCACAGAAATGTACCAGCGCTTGACCGGAGTGAGCTCTGAATAAACACAGAGTATCAAAAACACCCGAGGCATCTGCTTGGCTGCGTTTCTGCATCCACAGTGAAATATCATCTTACCCCGGACAGTTTATCCCAAACATAAGCCCTCATGTCGCTCTTAAATCTCTCTTCTACGTCATTCAGCTCCACGTCTGGGATTGGAAACAGACTTCAGATCACCTACTTTCGACCCTCTAACATTGTGCCGGCGCTGGAAAAATGTTGGTTAGAACCCCTAATTATTCTGAATTATGATGTTTTATCTCTAAATGAATCGCAATTAAATAATAGAAAAGAAAAAAATTAACAACAAAAGTTAGAAAAAGAAAAGAAAAACGACAATCAATGTATTTAAACGGCGAAAGAAAGAATCTGAATTGATTTTTGAATCGCATTTGGTGGGAAATAATCCATTTTAATTAGATTAGCTGACTCTCCTTTGGTAAAGAATACTTTTAGAGAGATCTTTGACTGATTAATTCAACTTATTTTTGGTTGAATCAGGTTTAACTAGTAACGCTTTACTCTCTAAATAACCACGGTTAATGCCTCCTCTTCGGTAGACCCTTTGACCAGTGGTGTCCCCCAGGGCTCCATCCTTGGCCCCCTTACTCTTTAGGCATATACATGTTGCCATTGGGTGAAATTATAAACTGGTTGAGTCTCATTTTTCAATAAGAAATACTCCCATCAATCAAAATGTGCTCATCCAAACAGTTTAGCAGGACACTAGAAAGAATCAACGACACCCCCTGCAGCAACAACAACAAAAAAAATCAATGTTAGAGAAAAGGGAGGGGCATAAAATGTTGACTCAGTCTACTTCCTGTGAGCCGGATTACTGATTACTGCACAAGTATTCTACATGCTGATGTATATTACGTTTTGGAATCCACAGGAGACGTGCGGCTGGCAATCAGCAATTTGGAGAGCACAGAACTGTTTGCCCTGCATTTGCATGGAAATGTATACAGTAGATTCCCACCACCGATTTGTATATTTTGTGTTTCACTTTCAAAAATAACAAAGATTTATTATTAGGATTACTAAAAGTGTTAAAATATTAAAACTTAAAGAGGTTTATTTCTTGCATGAAGGCACATAAAAGGCTTTGAAAAAAAGCTTTTATCAGAGCTTTTCTCTTGAAATGCAAAAAGAAAAGTCAGTTTGAAATGAGCAACATTTGACCTTAAGTAAGTTCATAGCTGTGTTTGAAGCGGAACACTTTATAGAAGTTAGTTGAAGGTCTTTCTGGGCTTCTTTCACATTTTTCCAATGTCATAATCTCACTTCCAGATCTGGGAAATAAAGATATATTAGTTTCTTATTAAACCAGGTTTATTTTTTTAATATTAAGGATTTGAAGTTTTCAGGAGTTTAAATGTCCCAAACAGGAAAAGTAGGGGGCGATTTTTATACCCAGTTCTCAGGCCAGAACTTCTTCACCGTTAGTCGGATTTAGCCCAAATTCAGTGCATATATATCTGCTTGAGGAGATCTAAATTGCAAATTTAACCCTAGTAGCTTTTATTTTACTCACTACAAATTGAATACCCACATTGATCCAAGAGTGAAAAAGAACTGGGCCGATTTCGGGAGAGGTTGGTCCAGTATTTCTTTCACGAGGGGTAGATTTACCTCCAAACGTTTTCCAGACAACTTCTCAACATCGAGGAGATCTATCTTGTATAAATCATATTTTAAACATATTTCAATCTGAAAGGTCATATTTTTACTCTCTTTAGGGACTTTTTCTTCTTTCTTCGAGGACGCAGAAAGAAGAAAAAGGCTGTCGGGGGCGACAGCGTTTGTCTAGTTGTGTCTGGTGAGAGCAGTGAAAGTGGCCAAACAACCTGATGCTGCTTTTTTCTCTCCTCTCTCTCCATCAACCACACTGGTTGTAATTACTGTGCGGTTAATGATAATTATGTCAGTAATTGCCTCCCCTCTGCCATCATTATACCCTCTGAACACTTTCTCCCAAACACACACACACACACACACACACACACATGTCTACACACCTATAAGAACAATGTTCTTGGCCCGACCTCTGCTGCATCTCAAACATATAACAGGCCGGTCCAAAGGCACCTTTGGCCGGAACTTCTTTTAGTCTATCGCACCTCCTCTCTTCCTCTACTTCGTGTGTCACCTGTTCTCTTCCTCCTTTCACCCTCTCCTCTTCCTATTCCTCTGTCCTCATATGTGCACACAACGTACTTCAAGACAGAGGGGCATAAAAACATCGGGGACAAACTCACTTTCCCCCAGATGCATCTGGTTTCCATGGCAACATGGTGAATGTGAAGAACGGATGGAGGAAATACTCGAATGTGCAAACTCACGGTATTATGTGTTGTATGTGAGTGTGTGTATTGTATATGTGTGTGAATGTTGTGTGTGTGTGTGTGTGTGGCTGTTGTGAAATGAAGAAAAAAATCAAAGATGAATTCACTAGTTCAAAGTGCAAATAAAGCCTTTTTCTTTAATCAGGTTTTTATTGTGATAACAACATTTATTATATTATAAAGAAAGTAAACACCTTCATTAATGACAAACTGCTTTTTTTCTTAATTACAAGTAATACCTACCTAATATTGTGTTAGTCCCCTTTTTTATGCCAAACCGAACTCTGGGATGTTCTGTGTGCTCCGGCACCTTTCCGTCAGAACCAGCATTAACCTTCTCAGCATATCGTCCTACGGTTGCCCTTTTGTGGGATCAGACCACAGGGGCCGGTCTTTGCCCTTAATGGGCATCAATGAGCCTGTGACCCTGTCCTCGGAGAAGTTTGATGCTAACCACTGCAGACAGGACCCAAAAAAACCAGACCTGAGATTTTCTAGATTCTCTGACCCACTCTTTAGACATTACAATTTAGCTCTTGTCTACTTCACTCTGATCCAGAAGAGGCGGGACATTGTCCTGCATCAAAGGAACCAGTGACCACTGCACCAGCAGGGTAAGGTGTTGAATTGAGTTTGAGGATCTCATCCTGGTACCTAACAGGAGTTAGGGTACCTGTTAGCTGACACATGGAGGTCCTTTGTCACATGTGATCAGTGTGGACCTGCTCTCATCAGTGAGGACAACATGGTGCTGGGCACTGAGAACAGGTCCCACCAGAGGACTTCGGGCACCTCATGAAGTGTGTTTCTGACAGTTTGGTCAGAAGCATGCGCATGAAAACCCCGCTGGAAATCATTCTGTAGGAACACCAGCTGCTCTTCCTCTCACAAAGGACGAGATGCCGGTCCTGCTGCTAGATTGTGGACCTTCCACAGCCCTGTCCAGCTCACCGGTGTCTCCTTCACATTCTTTACACTGGGCTGGGAGACACAGCATAAGCTGCTTAGGGAAGCAGGCATTGGATGGGGCATCCATGAGGAGCTGGACCACATGTAGAACCTGAATGGGCTGCAGGTACCACACCATGCTATCAGCAGAGACAAGGACACAGGTAAAATGCAAAACTAGAGAAAAATCAATCAGGAGGGATGAGGAGAGAGAAAAGGTTTGCAGAAACCACCTGCAGAACTATTCCATTTTGGGGGGCTGCCTTGCTGTTGTCTCCCTAGTGCATCTGTTTCATTTTCACCAAAGCAGCATAACTGGACAAAGAAGAGGTTATTCTGATGCTCCCACCAGTCAATGCTGATAACTAGAGGATTTTAAGGATTGGAGGGCAGGGAGGAAAAATGGAAAAGGAGATTAAATATGACTTTCTGTCTCAGCTTTCTGTCTGTTCTGTTTCAACCAGCTGTTGAAATGAACTCCTGCAATCACAATTATTGAATAATTTTGAACAGACATTTTCACGATGATCAATTCAAAAGTTACTGGTGCGTTTAAATCCGAGCCAAAAATATCACCAGAGGGAAAACAATCGAGTTGTTGTGAGATACTAAAAACGGATTTTGCTTCATCATGTTATTTTTCCACGTCTTTCGATCCTACAGCTCGACGTAAAATCCATCTGCTCTCACCAGACGGCGTGAAAAAGGATCAATGGTTCTTGATGAGGGAGGATTTTCTCTAGGACTGACCAGGAGAAAGAATAATCTCTGCATGGATTCACTGAAAGACCATATTCATGGACTCTCTCTCTCTCTCTCGCTCTCTCTCTCTCTCTCTCTCTCTTTCTCTGTCTCTCTCTTTCTCTCCATCTCTCTCTAACACACACACACACACTATCACACACACACGTGAAAGAATAAAACGAAGTGATGACCTTTTTCATCCAAAGGTCAAAGACTTGACTATGACCTCCTATTATTCTGCAAAAAATGGTTATTTAACCCCAAACCTCAAGAGCAGCAGGGGAGCGAGGTATCCCATTTGGTAATTGGATACTGATTAACTGATTAACAGACATGCATTAGAAGAGGGGGAGGATATGGGAATAGAAAAGTTATTAGTGGATCCACGGCCGATACCAGATGACACATCCCAGCTGAACACCAGTCCACATACAGCTTATAAGCGTTATATACACTCATGCTATATATAGATCCCTCCTTCCCACGCCACGCTCGCATAGCTGAAGCAGAAACACACACACCAAGACAGCTTTACTCGCCGTGCTGTGGCGTGAAAATCCCCGTGCCTCCACACCACACAGGCCTGCCTGTTGTCGTATTATACTTGAGGCCAGAGTTGATTGTGTACAAGCAACAAGCCCAACAGCATGACGTGACCTACATCCCAGCCGGGCTCTATATAGAGATCATGTGGTGTCTCCTACACACACACACACACACACACATCCCTGCATGCAGACAAGGGGATTAATTGTCTTTCGTGGATGGCGTTGGAGGTGATATGATTAAGTCATGGTTGACCTGGTTGGTACGCTTGAAACGAATGAAAATGAATGAAGATCTCCAGCTTCAAGTTTGTCAAAATTGATGTTCCTCAACATGGAGCCGCGTACCTCTTCAGCGACGAGCGGCGGCTGCACAAGACATGGTCACTAATGAACTTAACAGCCTGCATAATGTTCTTGTAACTCGCTTACAGCTGACCCAGCGATGATGTAATATAATTAAAGGCTGAAAGAGCAGAAATGATTGATTATCAGCCTTAACCTTATTATTTCGATTAGATGTAAACAGGATTCAATTAGTGGACTGAGGCGAACATAAAGTTCTCTACGTGAGGCCAGGAGGGTCCCGGTGAGGACGCAGTCAGATAGGAGTCCATGAGGACGGGAGGAGCCTCACTCGTCTCCTTCAGGGCCCCTAACCCTCATGATTGATGGTTTTGACCACTGAATCTTGCTTTTATCAATTAAGGACCTTCTCCAAGGTAAAGACCTTCCTCTCCCGCTCTGATCTGAAGAAGGTCATCCATGCCTTCATTTCATCTCGTCTGGATTTCTGTGATTGTTTTTATCCCGGGTTAAGCCAAAGAACACTATCCCGCCTCCAGCTTCTTCAGAATCCTGCAGCTCGGATTTTAATAAACACTAGGAGACAAGACCATACCGGTCCTGTTTCAGCCGCTCTTCACTGGTTCCCCGGTTTTAGGATGTATTTCAAGTTCTCGCTGGTTCCTTTTAAGGCTCATCATAGATTAGCTCCCAGCTGAAACACTGAACCTTTACGGCCCATATATTAACAATAATAATAATACATTTAATTTATAACGCACTTTACATTTGGATCAAATCTCAAAGTGCTACAAGATAAAAGCAGATAAAAGCATCAATAAAAAATATAATACTAACTACATAAAAAC
>VRLP01000560.1:0-206838 GCA_009660295.1 Lophius piscatorius | reverse complement strand
ACACACACACACACACACACACACACACACACACACACACACACACACACACACACACACACACACACACACACACACACACACACACACACACACACACACAGGGACAGAGGTAATAACAGTTAGCAATCAAGCAAAGAGGAGTGGAAGAATGATATTCAGTCTCAGCAAGACAGTATACATGTGTGGATGAGAGGGAGTCAGGTGGACAAGGCAATAACCATGGAAGGAGAAGAGGTGGAGAAGTTGCAGGAGTTTAAGTACTTCGGGTCAACTCTTCAGATCAACGGGGAGCGTAGAAAAGAGGTGAAGAAGTGAGTAACGGCAGGGTGGAGAAGGGAAAGGTTTACAAGATGGTAGTGAGAGCAGCTCTGCTGTATGGTTTGGAGATGGTGGCACTGACCACAAGACAGGAGACAGAGCTGGAGGTGGCAGAGTTGAAGGCGTTAAGATTATCTTTGGGAGTGACGAGGATGGGCAGGATTAGAAACACGCACATTAGAGGGACAGCCCAGGTTAGATGCTCTGGAGACAAAGTAAGAGAGGCTAGACTGAGATGGTTTGGGCAGGTGAAAAAGGCGGATAGTGGATACTGTACATTGTAGTTGGTTGGTGTGACAGAGGAAAATGCAGGGGGCAGGGCAAGATGCAAACAGATGATACATTGTGGCAACCCCTAAGAGAACGGCCAAATCAAGAAGGAGACTCAAACAAACAAAGGATAACATTTTCTGTGAAATAGGATATTTTTCCACCCGGGATCTTTTTTGTCTTGTTTTGAACTCTAAGATCAAGAAAACACATGTTTGTTCTTAAAGATATAAAAACAGTTTCAGAGATGAAATCCAAGTCACTGGGATTACTGACCCTGTTCAGCCATGACCATCTCCAGCAGCTCAAGAGTGGCCTCATCCTCACAGAGGTCATAGGGCATGTTGCCATCTGCATTGACTGCCAGTAGGTCAGCCCCACTGGAAGGAAGGACCCACACACACACACACGGATTAAGAGTGCCTGATGTATGTTGATGTATGAATGTTTTACTGTTCCCGATCTCGTAATTACGAGATCCTTTTCTCGTAATTATGAGAGTGTCTGAAATTATTTTTCTTTCTTTTTTCTTTTATGGTTAGTGCAATGCGTTTCTGTACTTTCGACATCAGTGACCCTTTCTATTTTGCCGAATAATCTAACTTAATGAAACGGAGCACAATTCTGATGTCGATGTTGGAGACTTACGCCTGAATGAGGAGCTGCACCAGCCCAGTGTGTCCACAAGTGGCAGCAGCGTGCAGCGGGGTCCACAGCTCACTGTCGCAGGCGTTTACACAGGCGCCAGCATCCAGCAGGCACTGAACCATCTCCACAAAGTCATCTATGCAGCACTGAGATGCAGATATAAACATAAATACAAAGGCATCGAATGGCATTTTTTGGTTTGATTGCACCACCCAATGCTTTAACAAAATAGCTGTTATATCTGACGTTCTGACTGTTGTGTACACGTTGCCATGGCGACAACTGACGTCAGTGTGCGCGATGATGGTTAAGAGTTTTCTGAGTATATGAGTATAATACATATTGTTTACGGCCGCTTTGGGTTCTGTGCATGTTAGGGTCTTTATTAAGATTATTTGTTGTTTTCCCGATGTTGATTAAAGTTTTATTCTAAATCACGCGACCACATGCAGCTGTAGGCATTTCATGTATCTTACTGTTTTCTGAAGAGCAGCTGTTCCTTACCGTACGAACATATACTAGGAGAAACCAGGTCACTCTTGGAAAACAGTGGGTTTTCCAAGAAGAGGAGCAGTGTCAACTGTTTTTAGAAAGAGCTGTCGCTGCTCAAATACAACCCCTCATGAATTTTTAGCAGCCTGTTTTACATGAAAGAAAAATAAACGAGCTAAATGTAGAAGAAACCGAGTTTGTGGTTTCTCCAAAATCTGAACACAACTGTTCAGGAAAGGAATGTAAGCAAGTTACTCCAACTCCTTAAAATGATATTAGTGTGTTTGTGTTAGCCAACTGAAGATAAGTTACAGTTGAAAAGAAAAAGGCAAACAGTCCTTAGCGAGCTGGGAGCTCTGAAGTCATACGACAAAAACATAAAAACTGCTTTAAATGTTACTCGTTTGATTCAGGGCGATTGGAAACATAGTGCAAAACAGATAGTGCACACATTTGTGCAAAACAGAAGGTAAACTCATTCCACCTAGTCACACAGCTCTGCTTATGTAAACATTAATACTTTCTTTACACGCGGCATTATTTTAGGTAGCTCCCTACACCGTTTCCTCTAGGACCTATGAAGTTATTATTCAAAATGGTTTATTTTCTGTGATTTACAATTTGGTGGTGACTGGACTCATGACACTGGGTAGTTGTGTAGGCGTAACTACAACCGGGAACAGGTGATTGGGTGCACGGAGATCGACCCCCCCCAATCAACTATGTTTGTAATTGAGACTGTTAAAAAAAAGCTGATTTGTTTCGCTCGATACTGAAAGTTGAGCTGAAGCCCTTCTTATACAGATATTGACGCCTTTGTTTGTTTACAACGAACAAAAGAACACCGCCGTGTTGGTGTGACATTTTAAAAGAGGCGTGATGCATTGCACAGCTGGTGCAAATTACAGATTAACATTTTCATTCAAAGGTAAAAGGCGGCTGATCTCATTCTCTGCTCTGAGGGTAAGGAGCTCCGGAGCGCCACACAATCTTCACAATTTAAACACATTTTTGGATGATTTTTTCTCTTCTTGAATTAGCTGCTAACTGCTTCTAGCTCCTTCTTACTGTACGCCCCACATACGATATGTTGTCAACACCTCACACCCCCGTCCTGCCATTCTATCCACCAGTTCACCGTGGTTACTACCTCTACTTCCATCTCAAAGGTGGAACTGTTCCAGATATTCTGTTTCTTTTTTTGAGCGAGGCGCACACAGGTGGAATACCTTTTGCGGAGGCTGTCAGCATGTGTCTGTGTGTACCTGATGCAGAGCTGTCAGTCCATCCTCATTGACCAGATCTGGGCTGATACCACTGTTAAGCAGCTCCCTCGCTGGAAGTAGAACAAGAACACCCTATTATGAGGCAGAGCGCTTTTCATAGAAACATTACATTAATATATACTTTATCACATAATCATATAAGTTAATACAGAGTACAACATAAGGTAGGTCTACATGGACAGATTACTCCAAGTAGATTTGGAAAAGACGCCTAATCAGAAAGAAAATGTTGCATGTAAACTCCCCTTTCTGAAAGAGAAGGACTTTTCCAGGTAAGATTTCATTCCGTTGCAGAAAGTTGGTTTAAGTCCAAGGCAACAGCTGTATGTAAACAGTGTTTGGGAGTAATCCCTGGTGAGATCGTGCCCAGTGGCCTGACTTACTTACAATGCCGGCATTTAATGATCTAGACCACAGCAGAGAGTTATTTTTAATGCAGACTCTCAACAAATTAAGTTGAACAGAAATAAATAATTAACTCTACAGAAGAGAAAAACTGTCAGGAGCCGAGACAGACCGCGTCCATCTCTCACAGCTCGTGAACAAATGATGAACAAATTAAAAAGCGCTGGAAAACATTGAAGACGCCGGTGTTATCATTGACAACGTATGTTCATTCAAGTGCAAAGGTCTTTGTCATTTTAATTGGTCTTGGCGGTTGTTCTGTGAGCGAGTCTAGAATAAAATAGTCCAAAATCATTTGCCATCCAGTCTTGAGTTCCTTCAAATCCTAATGCTTCACTGATTTAGCTCTAATGTAATAAAAGGTAGGTCCTTTTTAAAACAAGATTTAAGGCTCTCTAACATGACGTTCCTCTGTGTGTGTGCGTTTCTACAAACCTTCATCCAGGTCATTCCGTGCAGCTGCATCCAGCAGTGTGATGGTGTCAGGGAATCTAATTTTGATTATTCGCGCCTTCTTCTTATCGGCTTTTGCCCTCGATCCTCGCGCTGAATCCTTCTCCATCAGTGCCCAAGATTTCAGCTGCTGAGCGCGACGCTTCTGGGCGTGCTTCAGGCGTTCTGTGGCACTCAGGCGCCCGACTGTGGCCATCTCAGCCAGCAGCTCACCGTGATCGGATGCCATGTCAGCAGAGCACTAATAGCTGTCAGATTAGCACTAATAGCTGACAGATTTTCTTTTTTCTTCTCTATTACCGTTTTCTCTTAGTCTATGAGGGTTTCAGATATCCCGATTTCTAATGTGCCTTCTTTGAGAGGACCCACATTGAGGCCAAACAAGCCTATGGTAGAGAATTAGGCGTGAAAACTAAATTTTCATTAAAACAATTCAGGAAATTGAACGCAAAATATCCAAGGTATGTTGAAATAAAACAACTTATGTTGTACAATCAGGTGGGGGATATCTCCATGACTTCGGAAATGGGCTACAGGTAGAATAGTTAGGACGTCTCTTTCCCATTTTTCAGATGATAACTCTTAGCAAGTCATCCTAGAAAAATGTGTAAAAGGCATAATAATCCAGGCTGTGGATTGTAACCAACTGTTTATCCAGCCATCCATATCAACGGCGGGTAACTCGGCCAATAATCCAGTGGTGGGGGAAAAAAGTGCTAGGAAGACAATGACAAACGCATCCCCGGAGTGGGGGTAATTGTGTCAAAAACCTGGATCCAACACGAGAAGTCTTTGAGAATCCATAGTGAGATTATGGTGGCCATGCATGAGAAATCCAAACTTTAAGAAGGATTGGTAAATTCAAGCAGTTACCATAAACTGGGCTATGGCCTACTTCAGTCGATTCAGTCAGTGAAATGATTCAAATATCCATTTCCCAGGGAGTGAAACTATTCCAAAGTCGCCTTGTTGTCGCACTTTTCTGGCAAAGTCTTCAGCTGAAGACGAGAAGTACAAAGGTTTTGATGATTTGTTCCTCAGTGATGGTTTCTTCTGTCTTCAAACATGGGCAGGGAGAGAGAAGGAAAAAATTAGAGAAATCGTGAATGCTGCCTGACAGTGTAATGTACAAACAGCTCTTCTAATCCTGTTATCTTTAACCCCTGAGCTCCTTCCCCTCACTCCCTCCTCTCCCACTCCTCTGTCGGAGGAAACCTGAGATAGAGGGACATTTTTCATTAATAATTGACACAATCTGCAGCCCAAGACACACTGTGTTGTCACTGGCATGCACAAAGGGCAAGTCTGACGGAGGGGTTTCGTACAAGCAGTCATATAGCTGGTACTGTCCCCGGCTACCACGTCGGCAAGATCACAGTGGTTAACTTTCGTTGACTTGACAGGTGAATTACACTGTTCACACAGGCACTCGGCTCTATCGAGGCTGCTCATTCATAATTTAGACTCGGGCCTGTCAGCGCTGAGAGCAAGGTCAACGTGAAGCACTCAGTGAAATAGAGAAGAATGACTGACAACACAGTAGTCCTGCGCCACAGAGCCACTGCAGAGCTGTCGGCTATCTGGAAATGTTGGAGGAGGCGGGTGGGCCACAGAGCGCCAGATATCAGCTAATGAGAACAACAAAGAGATGCAAGGCGCAACTGCAACAGGTTTAATGCTGTAAATACATTTTCACTTATTAGATTGAATGTGATTCATCAAGCAATATACTGACTTTTATGCCTCATTTATCTTTAGGCCAAAACAAGTTTGAAATAAAATAGGAAATAAATTGCTTTTTGATGAAGAGAGCACTGCCCCTATGTCTTATTACAGATGTATGCTACTATCTTATGTTATTATTATAAACTCTACACACCATTAGAAATTATAAAAATAACTAGGTAAATGTTGTTCCATCTTGATTTCAATATTATTGTAATGTAAGCAAAAAGAGGCACAGGAAAATAAGTTGGAAGCCTTGCTGCAACATTTTACCAAGAACATAATTTGTTCATAATTTTAGAAATTTTTATATTTCAATTATTTGAGAAATTATAGTATAAAAAGCATATTAAATAATCCATTTAACAGATGGTTATTTAAAACCTACAGCATTATTACACCACCTTTTAACTATGAGTCGGTTATTAGTTAAAACACATTAAACACACTCTGAACATAATACATTTAAAGCCCCTCCAGACATTTCCATATGCATATGAAGACATTATGGTCACAGTTTCCAGTCATGAGCTTACTTGGCCAACTAAAATGTAATCAATCGCTCAATGGTCATGGGGATAGGCATTCAGTCTTAACTTCTATTTTAAGGATATGTGACCTCTCACCCTTTGTCACGAGCAACAATATGAGGATTTCCTTGCACTGAGGTAATAGCTTAACTTTCCTCCTTGAGCTGGTAGGTCACTACTTGGACATTTATTCATGGCCACATTGAGTGTGTAGGATCCAGTCATAGACTATGAATGTTAGATACATTTATAAAGCCTATGATTCCTGCAGCAATGTTCATCTTGCACAGGAAGAGAAACGTGATATTCAAATTACCCGCTGAAAGGTCAACAGAAAACAAAGATATTTGACGCTAATCCCTTGAGGAACAAACACTGACTGACCATGATGAAGAGGTAGCAGCCTAACCTTTCATCTCTCCACCAAATAGCAAATGAAAAGTAAAGAATGTTGAGAGGTATTTTAAGTGGCTTTACAGGGAGAACGGATTGGAGAAAGAGGGAAAGTCCAAGTAGGAACTTAGCTGCTGTATTAGTGGGATAATTCCACACAGTCTTTAAGATCAGTGGAACAGCAATTGTATTTTTAAATATTAGTAATGTGGGATTCATAAATTAAACTCTTCTTTGGAGCATACTTTATTTTAGTGCTCCCATCAGATCTCATGTCAAATGCATAAGTAGAAAATAGTTTTAAAAAAAAGGGGCCATCCAAAACAGACAGCAACTACACAGATTGGACCACATGCCTGTCAAATAAAGCAGTGTAATTGTCTTAATTCGTCTACAAAGGTTGCTACCAGCTTTTATTACATTGTTTGTACAATGTGGTGAACAGGTCCCCTGATGTAAATCATTGCACAACCTCGCAGAATTGGCTATAACTAAACTATAACTAAATGTGCGTTGCCAAATATTCTTCAGCTTCATTTTGCTGACAATACTTATTTCAGGGGCAGGAATTACATCTCAGGTGTAATAGAAATGAAGCAAAAAATAATGCTTGAAATCCCAACTTAACAGGCCAGTCTTCTAAAGCAGCTCTGGAAGAACAACACGGAGCATTAACTGGGCAGAAAACTAGTGTCCCTTGACTCAATCTATTTTACTTGGAGCGCAAATCACTGATCTTGGCAATAAAATCTGGTTTAATGGGTTTTTTCCTGCTGCCCTGGTAACGCCAAGCCTTCCCCTAGCATTGCACGCCGTGCACTTAGCTGTAAGTGCAGGTTCACAATGTATCATTACATAAATCCATCAAACACCTCTAAGGGTCTGTGAACATGGTCATTTTAGATTTTTTTTACAATGTTAATGGAAATATTACTTTTGATGAATGCTGGGTAAGGCACTTTTTAGCATTATAGTCACAGAAACGTACATCTGGGTCGAGTACATCAGAGAGTATTCCAGAAAGCAGGTTTAAGAAACTCTTCAGTTTAGCTCTGAGTTGATCAACCATGAGATGGGAAATTCAGCTAATCATAGTTGGTTTAATCAACTCCAAGTTTGTTTTACTGCATGAGGACTATTAAAGCCATCACCAATGGAGCGCCAATACTGCGATTCATTATGGCAACCGGTGAAACGCTATGGTCGCCATACTTTTAATAAGCCTATGTGCATATATTTAGGAAAAAACTGAGCGTCACACATTGAAGCAGACAAAACTGGCATGGGAGAAGAATTGCTGGCCAAGTGAATGTATTTATTAGTTTCTTTGAATATTACAGGTGAGAAGATGGTGAAATGATAGCGCTTCATTTTATTTTCCTGTGTAGGCACTAAGAGCATTTGAAAGCGGCTAAAAATAAAATTCAGATTACTAGGTAAATTGGGTCGCCCAAGAATTCACTGGAAGAATTATACTTTCTATTTCATTTGGCAAAGTTGGGTCTGAACGACGTCTGGAATAAGGCAGCATGACCCGAAGAAAATTAATGGTTGACAGGTTTATGATTATATTTCGCTTAGGTTTTAATTATATTTGGCATATGGCAAACAGAATAACTCTGAGAGCACATCTGCGGTGTGTGATTTTGTGGATGAATGCCTGGACAATGGTATCCGGATAGTGCTAAGATATAATGCTATAATGTTTACTATTTGTAGTACATATAGGGCTATAAATATCAACAGGATGAGGGAGAAATGTTAATACCCATGTCTGACAGCATTGCTCCAGGCTCAGAAAGGGGAAGAGTCTTGACAAATGCAGAGTTTGTTGAAGAAAACCTGCTAGCGAGCAGGTTAGGTTCACAGAGTTGGTTATCATGGTAACTGACTCATAGTTTAACTAACTTTGCATTCTGGAATGGAAAACCAAACTTTGCCCTCATAACTAGGTTAACAAACTCAGAGTTTCCTGAACCAGCTTTCTGGAAAACCTCTCAGGATACTTCTAAAGGACAGCAACAACTAACACGGACCTTTATATTTGTCAAAATAGGTCAATTCTCTTTAGCTTCACTTGACTGCTGTGTGTAATGTCTGCAGTCTGGACTAGAACTCAACTATCTGCCAATAGGTTGACTATCATTTCAAGAAAACAGATTCCTTCAAGTCTATCAGTAGGCCAAGATAAACTTCATGGAATCTGCATCAGTGAGCTAATGTAGCTCATACCTGCTGATATACTGCTACATTAGATGAGTAATCAGCCTTGCAGAGTGTGATGGGTCAGTACAATTATATCACGGGTCACTGCTTTAGGAAATAGCTTAATCATTACATAACTTTATACTAGAAAAAAGCTGTTAAGAGATGTTGTGCACACATGCAATGCTACACATACTCATTATCCTACAGATCAGGTATTTAAAACACAGGACAATATTTCCTGATTAGCGGTGTGCTGAAGTGAGACAGACAAGTCAAATTTATGAGGGTATGAGGAGAATGGATGGGGAGCAGATGTCGATAGTGTGACAATTCTGTTTAAGGACTAGTCAATCCTGACACAAAAAAATATGAAGTAAAACATAATGTCCCACCAAGAATGAGGTTTTAAGAAATCTGCAGATTAGCTATTTAACAGTAAATTCCATCCAGGTTACAATCCAGGCTTTGCAATATTGTGTCAAAATCCTCAGTGTAAGAACTTCAGCTCTGCTTTCACACACAGCCGTAGACTGTAATGTTATTTTTCCTTTTAACAAGCCTCAAGAACTCAAAGGTCTCTTTGTGAACAACACTTCCTTACCTCCATAACCTTTTGGATGTAACATACTGCAATTCAGGATTTTCACCTCTGAACAAATTATTATGTATGAATATTACATACAGGTACACAAAGAACAAACACAAAATGGTGTCAAATACTTTGACAATCTGTGTACGTTCATGATGCATCACCAACACCGGCCTAAAACAGAAGTTAAGTGAAGAATAAGGGTGTCGATGATGAGGAGGTAGGAAGTATATTGCACAATTAAAGAGTACAGTCTATGGCACATTACTGGAATACTCAACATCTTTGTTAGTCCAAAACTTCAAAAGCTTTAGCTAGAGTTGGACCATTCTGGCTAAAATCAGAATCAGCCATTTGTTTTGCTTAGAATTGATATAATTATCTCCATGGTTTCAACGTTCATTTTACCTAATATTGCACGTTGTTGTGGACTTAAGAAGTTAAAAAACGCCACGAGCTGTCCATGCGTAACCCAGATAAATGTAGGTCAGCAGGTTCAAGGCAGCCCAACCGCTCATCTCCTACATGTAGTCATGAAAGAGATGAGTGGCCTTGTGAAACAACAGAGACATAAAGTGGTAGAAAGATATGAGAAGATAAACTAGTTAAGGGTCTCGAATAAGGAGTTTAGTTGTGATAGAAAAAATACCACTCCTGTTTTTACCTGTGCTACGTGATGTTAGTTCTACCGGCCCTCTCCCACCAAAACCGTAATAAGGAAACCTCCTAGTAAACGTCAATTTAACATCTAGTAAGTGCAAGTTAGCGCTGAGCTTAAGAAGCTAGCGTTCACCTTAACTAGTCCTTACCTTAAGAAGCTAAGCTTAGCTTAGGAAGCTAAGCACTAATTTAGGAAGCTAAGCGCTAACTTACCTTGCCTAAGTTTACATCACAGATACCCCAATACCCATATGGCCACCTTCTTAAATGGCCATGCCTTGCTCATCAACAATAAGCTGCATCTAAGCTAGCGGGTTTATGATATGAATTAAAATGCTGCAGAGTTGCTGTACTTGAGAACGCATATACCTCTGAATTATTTTACAATGTTATTATGATTAATCACCCATTCCTGGCTAAAACTATGAAATCTTACATGTCAAACAAATACAGAATACAGTCCAATACAGTACGCAGCTGGTGGAGGCTGTTACAAGAGTATGCCAGTCACCACTCATCTGTTCCTTCTGGGCTCTGTCCATGCAAACCACTACTTGTTTGCTTTTCTTTGACAGCCTTCCAGGCCAGGTCAGGCTTGACGGTCTGAAAATGGAAACTAGTCTGAGGGCAGCTGAGATGAGCGCCATCATTTGGATGAGATTTAAAGTAAAAGTCAGTGTGTGGGGAAGATTCACTCAGCATGAGGCTTATTTCTAGAAGATCAGAGTGCATTTTATGGTAGTCAGGAATATTCAACCCTGTGCCATCTCAATTTCCCACTGAATCATTCCATCTAAAAGTAATCTCCCCATGATTGTTTAGCCCTCATAATATGATTCCTTGACCACATTGGTATCATTCATTGTTTGAAAGTGATTTCACTCACGTTGGTTTTCCTCAGTAAGATAATCCAATTTGACTCCTATAACTGCATACACACAGCTCCAGCTATTATTTGATCTCAATTGCATATTTGTGGCATCAATAGTCCCCATTTTTCTGTAATCTTAATAAATTTAAACATTGTGGATCAGAAGATTTGGAATATTACTGGGATCCAGATCAGACTTTTATGTGTGTTTGATCTTATAGGGATATAATTGTGTAGTTTTAGATTATCAATTACTTTGGAAGTGAATATCTTGTGGGTATATTGCGAGTTAGAGGTTATCACCTCTAACTCGCAATATAAAAAGTTAAAAAAAATGTTTCAAAAGGTTAAAAAAAAAACAAAATCCTTTAGAAAACAATGAATCACCACCAAAATCTCTCCAAAGTGTTTCATCAAAATCTATTCATTAATTTTTCCTGCAAATACATTCACTAAAAACAAATTAATCTATATAGTCCATGAACAACAAATGGTACTCTTAGTGAAAGCAAGTAACTTATTGAATAGCAAACAGAAATTAGCGTTAAATTCTGCTTTATTCTGATATTGTGGTCTTACCTCCTGATTTAGCTCCATCAATCTCCTACCAGCAGATAAAGCGAACTAAACTAGTTTCCGCGTTTTGTCCCTTGCAGAATAAGCCCCAGCAGTGATGGTTGAATTTTTTCAGGACTTAATCATGTCAGAGCTTTGTGTTTCTCTGAGTCAGGCCAAACTCAGACAGAAAGGAAAAGATTAGGTGAAATCCCCAGATATTGTATAAACTCTGACATTGAAGCACATCACACACACACAATAAAAAACTGATGACTCAATGAATGATGCAGGTATGGTTTTGGAAAACCATACCTGCATCAATTCACATTTGTCCACTAACTTTTTCCACTTTCTGCCCCAGCAGGAAGGGCTGTCTCCTGGTAATGTAGAACACAACCCTATCATTCAGTTGCTGGAATGAATGAATACACACACCGCCCATGCATTCATCATGTGGGTGGTACTCTCAGGGCATCACAAGTGTGCGACTAAATTCAGCAGAAAAGTCAAAACTACTGGTGAGCCTTAAACCCTTTATTTAGAAATCAAATCGAGTGGAAGCGTTTGGTCGATAGCTGCAATTAATTGCTGATATTACAAAACAATGACTTTAGAGAGGTTTATTCACAAAACACACTGTTTTTCAGCTTGTTGTAAAAACCAAATCAGTAGGATTAGAGGGAAATAAATTGAAGAAGAATTTTTCAATATTTTTCAAAAGGAGGGCGACGGACGCTGTGGATGTTGCAGAGTATAGATTATAGGCTTGATACCAGTGGGAAGGTTGTGTAGCATTACAGCTGCTATTCAAAGCAATGTCTGTGATTCCAACAGAAGCTTGGTCTATTTTTGACGCAGTAAAGCTGCAGCCGGGGAGCACCACTACATCACTGTACGACAAGGTAGAGGGAAAGGAAAGGAGGTGGCGGATCCAGGGAGAGGTGAGGGCATCACTAGAGGAGGTACAGGCCAGCAGGATGGTTGGGATGCAGAGTTAGGAGCCTGGACCAGTTGGGAGCAAGCGGTGAAGCGCAAATTCTAATATGCGGAGCTCTAGAGAGACCAACTCTATAAAATAAAAATGTTTTTATCCAGATTATCTAGGTTGTTCTGAGAAGAAGAAGTTTTTATTGTAACATATAAACATAAAAGTTGGTTCTCTACATTTAACCCCTTCCTGAGGAGCGGCGGGCATATATCTGCAGCCCCGGGGAACAGATTGGGGTTTGGGGTCCTGCTTGCGGAAAGAACAGTCTACAGTGAAGCATAGCGGTGGCTCAGTGATGCTCTGGGGATTCAACCAAGGATCAGGAAACCTTTGATAAAAACACCTCGCCATCAGTGGTGATGAATGTGAAGCTTGACCATCACTGAACATTCCAAAACAACAATGATCCCAAGCAGATTTCAGAGTCGATTCAAGGCTTCCTTTCAAAAGCAGTTCTGGAACATTTTACAGTGGCGCAGTCATTCTATAAAAAAGTTTCTAGAGGGATTTGAAGAGGGAAGTTGCAACAAATGGGAAATTTACAGAACTGGCCATGAGGAAGGGGTTAAGATTCCTCAGGAATGCTGATAGAGGCTTGTCTCTGGTTATGCAGTAGATCACAGCTAAAAATCGGTATTTAAGAAGTACAAGACTTGCTAATCATTTATTAAACTGAATAATTCTGAGACATCAGTGGTCGGTAAAGGTAGAATTTTTGTGAAAAAGATAGTAATATTTGTTGTACTGACTTATAAAAACTGTTCTTGAATGATTTATTTATAGCTAACAGTTAATAAATTCTAAATTATGCAATCAACCGAACATGCAATGGGGTTGAATAATTTTGCTTTCAACTCTACCAAACTATTCATCCGTTGATTGAGAAAAAAATCTAAAATAATCTGCACTCAGGAAAAAGCAGGAGGGAGATTGCGTAGATGCACATTAAGTCCGGTCATGTGTAAAGGTTTGAGCTGCTTCATGTAATCACCCGGCAATCTCAGTAATGCCTCAAAGTGGCCAGAGAAAGAAAAGAGCGAGAGGCTCCGGGAGAAAAAGAAAATGTACATGTATGTTATACATATCAGACAGATGTGGGGATATACCCACAAACCAAGAGTCAGTCCTCCTCATGGAGTGTAGGATATGAAATAATACAGTTAACGAATTTGAAGATAGAAGGCAAAGAGGAGAATGTATGGAAGAGGTAGGATGGAGAGGAGTCAGACAAACTTAGCTCGTCTGCCTGCTCCAAAGCAGGAAGTAGGTTTATCTCATGAAGCCGAAACTAGATGAATAGTTAGAGAGACTAGTTCAAATGGCACCCGCAGGGTGAGGTGATGTATATGATATCAGGCTGTAGAATGTCTCATATTTAGAGATACATAGACGCGAGAAAAATGAGAGGGAGTGCAAGAACAAGATAAAGAATATAACAGAGTGCCAAACCTTAGGAAACACATTTTAACCTTCAAATAACTGCTTAACTAATTCGACTCCTTTGAATGATGTTATCAGGGAAGAAAACCAACAGTAGAATCATTGCAATTACCTTAAGTTAGTTTTGTCCTTCTACAGCATCTAACAAAAGTGTTCAGATGAGCTAACCAAAGCCTGCACCTTTGGAGGATACACATGTCAAAGACATGTCTAAACCAAGTCAGCACACCTCTTAGCATTAAACTATTACCTCTGAGGTCTATGACACCGATCGAGACTCTCACCTTGTGTATCAAGTAGCCTACAAGTAGCATAGATAATGAATCCTGCAAATAATTGACCATTCATGCAGATGAAATGCTTTGAAATGCACGCAGGGCCTAGTGATCAAGACTGGCTTGGCTTACTGACAAAGATTTAATTGCTCTTGAGTTTGTGTGGTGGAGTACAGTTTTAGTTCAAAGAGTCATACCTATATCCTCCATCTAGATGAGTGAACACAGAGATAAGCAAAAATAAATGTTAATATTAGGGCTGGGCCATTAAATCGTAAAAAGATTGCAATCTCGGTTCAGACATACAATCTCATTCCTGATGTCCAGCAATTCTACAGCATTTCAATTCAATATAGAAGCTGCGGCAAAACTCATTAGCTTAGCTGAAGCTTATGTTACGGCGAGCGAGGCCTGTCTCTTCTAGCGCCTGGTATGATGGAATTATTTTTCATATGTGCCTTGGAAGAGCAAGGGAGATATGCAAACTTAGCGTTAGCTTGCATAAACTAAGCACTAACTTGGATTACGGACAAATATGCCCTCGGGCCGCACACTAGTGCGCTGTAGAGCTGCAGGAGTTAACCCTTTAGTGAATGCATGTATCTATCTGTATGGCGAATATGGATGAAATTAATTGGTAAATTTGAGATTAACCAACTTGTACTAACATTGTATCTTTAAATTATTTTCACACGTGTAGCTACTCAATGTCAGAAGATTTTTAGTTGGACACTTTAATGCCATGTGACAAAGAAAAGCAGCAAATCCCCAAAATGCTTCTTTTTTTTTTTAACAAAAGGTATTCATGATCAATAAATGACTGGAAAAAAAAATCATACAACCCTTAGAACACCTGGTGAATACATTTCTTTTAAAAGAAGTAAAAATATTTTCCTCTGAGAGATGGCACGGGAACCTGAATTGTTGTATAATCTAATGTAATCCAACACATTAACCCCACACTATGTCACTCTTTTAATGTTGTAAGTACGTTCAATTGAATTAAGAACACATCAAGAGTTTTTGCACAATTTGACAAAAGCTTTTCTCCATTTCGAATGTATTTCTAAATGTAGGGCAAATGCATTTATTTATATGGAGGGTACGTTTTGTGATTCTTCTGAACATATGAGTAGTGTTTATTCTACAAACATGTTATTCAGGCAAATAGTCATGATGGCTTTCCCCAACAATCCAAATGTCAAACTAGCCCTCGCCTGAGTAACGCCAGGAAGACAGGAGAGAAATTTACATTTACAACAAGAGTGCTACAGCTGGGGCAACATAACTGAAAGTGTGCCATTGACATGCTGGAGGCCGTTCTGGACTGTCCTGCAATTACCTACAGAGTTGGTTGTCTTAGTGAGTGTGACAGCGTCAATATCATCGCCAGAATCAATAGCAACTCTGGGAAACTCTGACTGAAGAGAGGGCCACCATTCCAGGTGATGACATCGTCCATGAGAAGCAGTAGTAAGTGATGATGGGACACACACCCATTATTCATTACGTTGAATACAGAATAATGTTGCATTTTTTTGGGCTTTTGGTGTTTGTTTTTAATGGTTACATTGAATTGAAAAAATAGAAAGTTAGTGAGAACTAAAATATAGATTACTTTCATAAGTTACAAAATACCAAGCCAATTATTGAATATACACAGTAGTGTGTATTAAAGGTCATTATTGTCAAGTCAAAAGGTCAAAGTCAACATAATTGTTAGTTAAGAAATATGTGCTGGTCAAATATGATGATCTACATGGTGTTTCTAACCGTCCCATGTTGGATCATAGTGCAAACAAACAAACAGCATTTTAAGCATATTATTTTGCCAATACAAATTACATTATAAATTCAATATTACTGCAGGCGGGTAGCCAATGGACTTATTTTCCTGGAACACAAGGGTCCTATGCATTGCGATCTCTAGCACAAAGTGTCATATAGAGAATTATTTATCCTTTTATTTACCACGGATTTTAATAAACCTTTCCACCCTCGTCCCTATTGCGCGCGTATCATACACCTTGCCCGAATATAGCGGTAAACAGCCGTAAATAGCTTTAAAATGCAGTAACAGTGAAATGGTTGGCCCTCCTGCCCAAAGTGTGCAGAGCAAAGGTTAGCTCACCTGTGCAGCTCATCAACAGGTGGCTACATAGCCTGACAGGTGAACTCAACACTTCATTACAGCTAAATGCTTTCGTTCAACTTTTTGCGGATGAAGGTAACAGCGGTGAGTTTATTCCAGTAGGAGAGTCTCGTTGATAGAAAAATGGTGAGAACACCAGTGGAGCAGCGAGAAAGTCGGTGCTCTAATACTAATTTTAGCCTAGCCTCAGGTTAGCACACCTATCCGTCAACACCAGTGGTGATAAAATGAATTACAAACTAACGACAACACAGTTGATGAACTTCTAAGAGGTTTTTTAAAACGAAATTCGAGTACAACGTCTATATAAACTGATAAGAAACATTGTGAATATCTCTTACCTGTTCAGCAGTCCGTTCAGGTTGAGGTCTGAGCTGTAACTGAATCAGCTGCTGTCCTCCTTCCCAACCAGCCCTTAGGGGAAATGCCTCACCATAACAACCGGACATGAAGTCGCTCCTCACGCAGAGCGCCGCCACCAGAGGGCGCCAGAGCATGAAGGCCGAGGGCTTCCTGTTCTTCTTCTTCTGCTCTACCGTTGATATGCTTACTAATTGCATTGCTGCCCCCTGTTGGTTCAAACAGCATCTCCTGATAATAGATATAGATTAGGAAAATAGATCGATAGATAAAATGAATTAGACAGACAGACAGACAATTGTATTAATCCCCATGGGGGAAATTAAGTTGTTATAGCTGCAAGTAGATACAGACTTCATATTAAAATACAGGGTAATTAAATAAACCAGTATAAACCGGTAAAATAAAAACAACAGCATATAAACTTAATCTCCAATAATCAAATAAGGAGCGGAGTTTTTAAAGCAGCTACTGAAGGACCAAAATATTGTTGATAAATGAGGTGTTCCTAATTTTTATCACAATTCCATCATTTATCCGCCTTCACCACCTCACAGTACATAATACACATCCACCTTCCTGAAAATGACATAAAATATGACTTATTGGTTTACACATTTACTGACTGAATTCTTTTAGGTAGTATCAGTCCTAATCATTGTTGACAAATATTAATTTTGTTTTCAGTATATTAAACTTTAACCTTTTTAATAACCAGTTATGATGTGTCAATGTGTTTGAGAAAGTTATCGCAAGAAGGACGCAATATCATTTGGATCTGTGTACTCTGATGGCTGAACATGTACACACACTCAAATAAACACAATCACAAAAAATGACTCTGTTCAGGCACAGGGTTTAAATAGTGTATGTATATTAAGAAAAAAAGGGTATTTTTCACAATCCATAAAAAAACATTTAATCCATTTTATCAGAATTATTCTAGATCAACACTTTTGAAGATAGATGTTTGTCACTGTACAGGAAGGATATGGATGCCCTTGCTGGCACAAACCCATTCAAACAGGCTTTGCCTCTACACCAAGCGAAGAGAAAATTGGCATAGTGTACTAGAAATACTAAAAAAGTAAAAGACTAACCCTTACACCTTAGGTTAGCCTTACACGTTATTGAAAATGATGTTTTCATTTGAATACATTTATGTCAGCCATGATACTTTATGTCTGATATGCAAATACCACTACCCGAGAACAGATAGAGTGCTGACCCTGTGACCTGCTGACCCCAGCAGTGAACTGATTCACAGACACAGCTGTGATAACCTGCAGAGACGAAATGAGTAAACAGTTTAGTAGCAGCAGCTATGGCTACATCTCTGCTCCTCAGGATGACCCACAGGGCATTCTATAATTTTATATGAAAGCATTTGCCTTCAGTGTTAACATGCAGAAAAAAGAAGAAGCAAGGAAACAAAAAAAAAGCTTTTATTTTATAATCTTACTCCTTACCATCGCACACCCACAACTTCCAGCCATGAAAACAAAATAAAAAGTCAATTTCTGACTTAAACTGAGAGACAATTTCAATGGATATACTCTGGGAGTGGATTGTCATTTGGGCTCTAGTTGGCAGATACTGTGTCCACATATCTGAACTGTAAGAAATAAATGTAGGCCTATAAGAAAAATAAATTTTTGGATTCTTTAGTATTCAGTATCTAACTATTGTGCTGCTTTTCTATATTTCAATAACCAGTCTCTTTTCCTTTTCCTCTTTCCTTTATGTTTTGTTATATTTAAACAAAGGTTGGTAAAAAATGCAGAAAAAAGTCACTTCATCCGAATAACAAACACACAGCAACACATGAATACATACACACACGAATACATACACACGCACAAACACACGCAAATACATACACACTCACAAACACATAAATACATACACACAAACAAACATGCACACACACACATAAATACATACACACACGCATACACACAAACACGGACACACACACACACATAAATACATACACACACGCACTGAAACAAACACATTTTCTCTCTTTACTCTTGTAGCATTAAGCCGTTTCGACCAATTTGTGCACACAGTTAAATTTTATGTGCCCACATGTTTATTTATCAATCTAACAGATTCTTAATTCAGCATTTAGAAATAACATTTACATCAGTGCATGTTTCCATCTGTGTTCCCTTTAAGCAACGTAATCTACAGACTCGGATGGGAAAAATAATTATAATAATTCATAATTTGCTGGAATCCTAACCGCAGACATGTCTTTATCACTTTGTTTCTGTTTAAAAATGTTTCTTGATTTTTGAGACCAACAGAGCAATCATTTTGGTGTGTATTACAATACTTTTCTGTATGGTGGCCTCCACACGAGGACTACAGATGGAAATGTACTGAGTATTGGCTTGTATCGAAGAAACAATAAGATGAAACAGTGTAAAAACAAACTCTCTCGTACTTTCTCTAGCTGTCTCCGAGTGGCTCAACTTCATCTTGGTTACAGAGTGCATCCCTGTGCGGATTAGGAGGGATTTGTCCGGACACAATCAGCCCATGTGAACAGCCTTGTCTTGGATTCGAGCCTATTCCTAGGGTTTCCTATTATTCTCATGCATTGCTCCCTAATCCAAACAAACCCAATTACCTGGCCCTCCAGTAGATAGTTTGTATTTAAATCAGCATGTGTTGCACAGAACACTTCTCTATGTGATGTCATGTAAATTAGGTCCAAACACCAAGTATATTTGTTAAGTGACTAATCCGTACATGTTCGAGTTTACAAAGAAAATCCTCATAGTCACTTTTAACTTTGGAACAAATGAATGTTAATGCACACCATGTTTTTGTTGTTGTTGTTGAATTCTTTAGTCACGCATCCATCATGTCACTCAAAATGGATCCACTAGAGGGAGACAAACTTTCTATACAATGCAACAATAACCAGAGCGAGAAAATGCAATTTGCAGCAGGTGAAAAGGATTTTTTTTTCACGATGGCAGGTAAGCCACGTGACATGGGAAACATTTAGTAGTAATAATAAGAAAAGCTACCGTTTCACTGGTATATCTATAGCTTGTATGATTTTTTTTCCTTTAGGTCTTTTGTGCAAGGAAGTTCATTTCCCGTCTCAGAGCTTAATAGAAGCTTAGTTGAATGTTTAAATTGCTGATTGGCGCCACAAAAGGTAACTCTTTAAATCAAAGATGGGCATCCCGCCGTAAGGTCATTGTAGAGAGCAACAGACTTTCAAATGTGTGTCAGTTACAAAAGACCCACAATCTTGCTGGTGCAAGTACTTAGTTCAAGGCAGTTAAGTATTATTATGGTTCAATTTATGCTTATATCAATACAATGTTAAGTAAATGCGCCATGGATCATTAATACTGTGTGTATTGTGCAGCACAAGGAAGGTTTCTGTAGATCGCTGATTCGTGGATTGACCTAAACCAGTTTCAGAGATGAGGTAACACATGATTGCTCCTGTTTAAGGTGTGAATGTCCGACACTTAGCAGCTTGTAAGAGCCAGAAACCCCACAAATGGTGTTGAATAGCGCATGTATTTCCTCACATGCTAATCAGCTCCTCAGGGAAGGAACAGACTCCAGCCTGCCAATGGGCTTCCATCTAATCCAACTTGTTTTCAGTGTCTCACTGGGAAGAAAGACTTTGCGCATTAGCACTACGTTAGGTTTAACAAAAGACGAGCATTCCCGAAACTTACTCTTTCAAACCAGAACGACATCCTGCGGAGAAACATGGAGTCCCGACTGCGCGCAAATATACCGCCGACTGTTACGCGCTCTGTGCGCCACCAAATGAATTATTGTGCAAAACCTTTAATTAGAATGTCAAAAAACATAAGTTCTGTTTATTTATATGACCATGTGATTCACGCCACCGAACAACAGTTTACCCAGTTTGTTTATTCCTAACAAATTGTCACCAATAATTTAATGTTGCATGGATAGTCCCTAAATTATTTATTTTTTATATTAGATACTTCTCCTGTATAAACTATTGCTTACACGCTGATTCTACGCAAGCTTCAATCGAAATTGCCTTTCTTTGCCCCCCGTAAAAGTTCGGCCTTTTGCCTCTGCGCCCTCGCATCTCGAAAATGTAACCCTTAGTATTTCAGTCATTTGGTTCAAATTAAAGGGCTGGGGTGAACATGTCAGCATCATTGGCCTTTTTCTAAAACACACTTTGTTTTTAGTGTATTCCTTGCTGCAAATGCCCATTTGGTAATGTTTGCTTCCATGCGTAAAGCATTCTTTCCCAAACTTTATTCCACAGCAACCCGTGAATCGTTGCGTTTAGTGTGGCATGTTGTTATTATCATAACGGTTATTTACAGTTTACTGTCCTTCTCTCGCCCCTCCTCATACACAGACCCTTCCCAGGACGATCAGTCATTCTGCGCCCAGATAACGCGTCATCCTCCCCTCGATTACGCAGCGGGATTTACATGAAACTGTTAATTGTTTGCTCTTCAAATAGAGTCAGCCTGGAGCCAGCAGTCTGCCAGAAGTTAAGGACCAACTCTTTGGCCTCCCTCCCCCCTATCTGTTCCCCTGTACGAACGTGCGGGCTCATCGCCCCCCTTGGTTGATCAACATGACAAAGCACTGGCCGGAGAGGAGCCTCTCGCCATTCCCCTCTCCGTCCCACCTGGGAGAACATCACGACCATCACCTTGACTTACACAGAAATGCGCAGCAGAGTTCTCCTCTCTGCGGCGTAGCGCAGACTTCTCCAGACCAGTACTGGCCTCCGCGCCCGGATCAGACGGTTCCGCAGCAGCTCTTGCGCCTGGATTACCCCGCAGCGCACCCTGAAGCCCACACCAGTGCATTCATGGATAACGTCCTGCCACCGAATCCCCAAAACGCTCCTCTGATACAGGAAACTATCAGTACCGACTCATGGAATAGAGACCGGGAGAAGAGCAGCAACAACGGTGGGAAGAAGAAGAACTATCAGCGGTATCCCAAACCGCCCTACTCCTACCTGGCTATGATCGCCATGGTCATCCAAAGATCTCCAGAGAAGAAACTGACCTTGTCTGAGGTGAGACTGAATTCCTCTTGTTCCCGTTTACAGGTTGAGGAGACGCCACATCTATTTTACACCCACAACGCATTTTACGCACCCCACTGATGGATGAAGATTTTCTTCTCCCTCTGTGTATTGAAATAAAGATGAAATACTATATATATATATATATATATATATATATATATATATATATATATATATATATATAAATGTATAGCTTAAACCAAACACTGACACAGATCATTTACTGTTCAGTGACACTAAACAGGAACATGTTGGGTGACACTGGAGTGACTGCCACCCTACCATTCCTAGTTTGCGTTGATAAGGGTGGACCAAAGTGAAACCAGACACTGATCATTATCAGGACAAGTGATAAGATGGTGTTTGTGGTTCACTTGGCCAGGTACATGAGAAAATAACACTTAGAATTAGTTGTTTAGTTAAACCGTAGTTGTGATTAAATGGCTTTCTGTAGGTGTAAAGGAATGATGTTGGTCTTAGTTAAAAGACTCGGGTTTGGCTAATATAATTTATAAGAGTCGCTATAATTGGGGGATTTGGGATTAGTTCAAACTTAATTTATGAAAGTTGATTCTTGTAAACATGAAGCTTAATAGAAAGAACATTAAACATTAAAGTTAATGCAACAGCCAGTCCAGTTCCTTTTTTATTAATCTTTTTGCTGTGGTTACATTAATAAATTACAGCCCCTGCACCTTAATCCCCCCGTATTTAAAACAAAATGATCAGTGTATTCTCGTCTTTTTAGTGCATTAATTATTAAAACTAAGTTATTAGTTTAGTCCTAACTAAAACACATTACTTTTAAGCTCCACCTGTGTATTCACTTCCACTTTGTAATCGTTAATGTGAATAGAATTGCTGAGAGTTCTGTGCAGATATACTGACATGTGGTTCTACTTCCAGATCCTGAAGGAGATCAGTACTCTGTTCCCGTTCTTTAAAGGAAACTACAAGGGCTGGCGAGATTCTGTGCGGCACAACCTCTCTTCTTACGACTGCTTTGTTAAAGTATGTATGCAGGAACTGCTCATTGGTTCCATGGATACCCAAAAGTCATGAATTCCCTCCATGGTTGAATTCCTATTTTGTCTTCGGTAATATCAGTGAGTTTGATAAACATACACGTCTAGGAATAATCAATGAAGGAAAGTCATACCATGGTGAACCTTCAAACTAGTCTGAACCTTTCCTTCACTGTTGTTATGACTGTTAGCTGTGAAACTGTTATCAGTCCAGTCGGGCTTAGTTGTTTCTCATCTCTCTGTCCGTCCTCCCAGGTGCTGAAGGACCCAGGTAAGCCTCAGGGGAAAGGCAACTTCTGGGCTGTGGAGTTGAGCCGTGTTCCTTTAGAACTCCTTAAGAGGCAAAACACGGCGGTGTCGCGCCAGGATGAGACGATCTTCGCTCAGGATTTGGCCCCCTACATCTTGCAGGGGCACAAGCTAGAATCGGAGCCCCCCTCTGCCCCTGTAACCCCCCTCGATCCTGCAAGGGATGCCACTCCGCCTCAGGAGGATTTATTCAGACCCAAGCTGGACTCATCCTTCGCCATTGACTCTCTCCTGCACAGTCTGCAACCACCCAGTGCCTCAGAGGATGTGGATGTGTCAACCAGGGAATGCTGGGGTAACGTGGAGCGCCCCCAGTCTTCACCACCTCCTCGACCTCGCTACGCCTCATCTGCTCGCAGCGCCTCGGCCAGCTCTGCCAGCCCTGCCTCTACCTCCTCTTCCTCCTCCTCGTCTGACGATGAATGGAAAGGGATGTCCCTGTGTGGGAAACGTCTCCCCCTTGATGGCGAAGCTGGGTCAGATAGTTATGAGGACTACAGACCACCACTGCACAAAGCAGCCAGAAGAGAAGCTATTCCACCTCCCTGGGAGCTCCCTACCTCCTACGCCAAATATGCACCTCCTAATGCTGTTGCCCCACCAAGTATGCGGTTCAATGGGGGTCCTTTAATGCCCCTTCACGGCGGACTTCCCCTTTACGGCTATGGCAGCCCTCCGGTGGCACCAAGTCATTTCTTGGGTCCCTCCTATTGGCCCATCCTGCCCAGCGGCCGGGTCCCTGTCCAGGCCCCACCCCTCATCATGGACCTGGACAACATGTTGCAGTCTGTTCCTCCAAATAAGAGCGTGTTTGATGTGCTGGTATCAACCAATCAGAACCCTCTCTCACATCATCAACAGCCAAGTCAATACACCCTGCAGAACGGGAATCCCCTGAGCAGGTATCCTCAGTACTGACAGATTTGCTTCACTCATGCGGAGCCATAGTGTCACTCATAAAAGTGCACATGTCTGATGAAGCATGATATAGATTCCTGCCGCACGTTCTGCTAGATCCAGTCTCAGTCTCTACCTCCGGCAGAAACAGGCACCGACGTTCAGATAGTGATACTGGTTGGGCCAAACCTTTATCAATATCAGTATTATGAGTCAAGATTTAGATATTTTTTTAAATTTTTAAAGCAAATACCTTCCTGTTTTCATCTGATGTGTAATATTACATAGTTTCATAGGAAACTTGTATTTAAAACTACTCTACTTGAGTCTTTGAATGAAACAAAGTGAATATTACTACAGGCTCGTTGCACCGCCTATCGTATTTGCACTGATTTCGCCTCATTCAGGTGAATTTGTTTTACATGTGTGCGACTGCTGAATGTATTAACGTTATCACAATTTCTAGTTTTTACTGTCATGTGAAATGATGGGCTGAGAATTTGTGAGTCTGTTTGAACAGAGATGGATATTTGTGCTGTTACTTGTTCAGCCAACGCAATATTTTAGTATTTAACTGGTTTTCACGTCACAAGAACTCTTTGAAATCAAGTCAATGTTTGTAAGTAAGTCTGTGAAAATGCTGCATGTTCTCAGGAGACGGAAGCCTACCTACCTCAGGTCTTTAATGGGCTGGGATACGTCTCCTGCCGACTGTGCACTCTCGGTTATTTGCACTATTTTAATGTCATTACAATCATCTTCCAAAGGAAACGTCTTGATAAGTGTCTGTCTATCCTTACGGGTGAATGTTTATTTTTCTTGTGGTCTTGTTAAAGGAGCGGAGGTGAAAGCAGCTCAGATGCTGACGTTTCTAAATAAGCCAATGAATTTTGGCAGTTTGTTATTTCTAACCACCCTACTCAGTTTTGTACTGTGAATGACAATTAAACTGAAACTGCACAAACTCAAACAGCTTAGTGTTTACGTTATTCCGCTCTAGTACGTTTGCATAGTTTACCTTTGGTTAAATATGCAAATCTCCACCTTCGCTCAACGGCTACGTGGAAGAGGGAAAGCTGGAGAAGCGGAGGCTTTGAGTGGAATTGTTTCATTGCAGTGAATGCATCAGAACTACTTAAAATAATGTTAGAACCTCTGAATAGTGACAAAAACATCCAAATACTTTTCTATCACGTTGGACCAGAAATGAGGAAACATCAGCAAATGGGCAAGAAAAGTATAAATACCCAATGACGAGTAAAAGTCATTAAAAATACTCAGGATTTTAATGTGGAAAAAATCTCACTATAGACATTTTCATTTCACATTTGTACTTGGATTAGGGTCATTTAGATTAAATGTTGCTGCTCAAAACCTACAATATTTCCCTGAAATGTAGTGAAGTATAGATTGTATGTAAAATTAACTCTAGAGACAAACTAGTGCTCCCCACATTTGTAGTTAATTAAAATGGATCTGCAGGTTAGTTTTCATTAAAGAACCAACATAGTCTTTAAGTACCGATATTTACACTTTGTTTTCCTTTCAGGAATTCTGTGTTTACTTGACAGTTGACTATTTGCACCACATTTCTCTCCCTTCTCTACAAACCAACCAAAGACGCTGTTCTTTTTTTTTTTAGAGTCATGAAGCTTCTCTAATGACATAACAAATGATAACAAAGTTGTCTTGACGCTGCGAAGTGTTAGAATTAATGAATGCTCTCACCCCCCCACTCCCAGAGATTATTCCAGGCAACAAGAATAAGCAGTGACTCTCAAATTCAAACCGTATGATTGTTTAATCACAGGAATCATGATCTTTAACAGGTAACCATCTTCGGCCCACGCTCTGAGGGCCTCTGTGTTGGAGTTTCCAGGATGCAAACGTACATTGAGAAGCAGCTGATTTACATCAGCGACCGTCAGCCTCCTGCTGCTTCCACGCTGTGGCAACTATCTCTTTATCTGCTGCATACGCATGCCTGCACTCCCTCACTATCCTCTCCCTGATCATTCCTGACCAAAAGCTAGGAGGAGGGGACACCACTTAAACAGGGACCCGTTCCCCTCCCCCAAATACATACCAAACCATTCCGGTTGTGCTCAACACTGCTCCGAATTTACATGCATTACTGTATTCACACTGGGCTGGGTCGGTAGTGTGTGTCAGAACCTGAACTGTAACCTGTGGGTGACTTGCACGATCTGGTTTGACAGACGTGTGGAGGTAGAGTGTCATTGGAATCAGACTAAATGCCTTACTCACTACAAAATCGGCTATTTGTAATAAATAGACTGATTGTGCCGGATAATTGGAAAATGGTAATAGAAAACTGTGGTTCTCTTAAAAGACATTATTCTAAAAATAAACAAAGATGTCATTGGTATAAATTGGGTTTCGTTATCCAGTTCCAATAGAAAAATGCTCAGCGATAATCTGTGGCTTTTACTTACATTGATTCTAGGATTCATTTATGAACTGAAAAATATTTAAATAGGGCCAAAATTAAACCATTAAAAATATGCAGTATTGGCTTTATAACTAATGTGAAATTTTTAAATTCAACTAAACACCACATAATGTACTCACATCTTTTTTTTTTATTTCAATATATTTCAGCGACAGAATGAGTCTTTTTTAGTTTAAGCTTATTTAAAATGTTTTCTCCTGTAGCATTGGTGTTCTTTAGTTATCACAGTAAATCATGAAACTGTCATAACCACAGTGTCCTCCCTGCCTGGAGGAGCCCCCTTGTGTCATTTGCGTAGCTCATCTTTCTTCTCCTTCTCTTTCAACTCATCTGTTAAGTCCCTCCACTGCTTTTCTTTTTCCCTTTCAAACTCCTTCTTGTGCCATTCGGTATTCAAAGACACTGCCTCTCTCAGCGAAAGTTTCATTCATGCGCCTGCGCTTGGTCTTTGGCCTGCTGTTTGCACCCTCCTCTCTTCCATAGCCACCCCCTCCAGGGGAGTAGAGGCAGAACATGTCCTGTAGGGGGAGACACAGAGCAGATTCAGCCCGCAAATCATCACTTTATATTAACAGCTATCTCTTCTCTAATTTGAAATCGACTTTCTCATGTGCATCATTTCCATAAGACAGGGATATTTTAACAGCTGTGGAGGTAATTATTACATTTTCATTCTATAACTGAATCTACTGCATCTTCAGATATTAGTTTGCAGTTACGGCATAGTGAGAAAAATAGACCTCCCAATTAAGGATTTCATGACAAACCAAACTGGTTGCAGCTGGAGGTCAGGGGTCATATTCACAAAGTTCGCTAAAAGTTACTTATTCACATAGCCTTTTTTTTACCACTGAGGACCTGGGAGAACTCGACACGACACTGGATATGAATCGCACAGACTTGGTACAACAGTGAAGCGGTTGATCTTCCAAAATCCGGGCATGACCACCAACAGGCTCATTCAGGAGAATCCTAAAATAATGTAAGAATAAATCCAAGGAACTGCGGGCCTCATCTCTCCTCAATAAAGTCAGAGTCCATGGCTCCACTATTCAAGAAACCCTGGACAAAAATGGCATCTACGATTGAATGGCGAGGTGAAATCCACTGCCAAACCTGAATTATTTAATGATACACCATGATGATCTTCTCTGGACTGATGAGTGAAAATCAACTATCTGGAAGACAGTTGTCCTGAAACATCTGGTTTAATGACTAGAACAGAACTAGCTGTAAATAAATACATTTTGTGTTTAGTCTTTGCCTTGTCTAATCAGAAAATCTGTTTCAATACTGAAATAGTTCAGCGTGAGCACTTTTCACGTGAGAACAAAAGGATTGCGATCAGAATATAAGATTCCTTCCACACAGCAAAACAAAATTCAACTGATTTTTTTTATTTTTCTCAAAGTCTCACGTATCATACGACCTTACCCCGGGCTGAAGGCTGATGCTGGTTTTGCCTCCCAGGTTGAGGACTCGGCCATCGGCTCCTTGAAGCAGGTTCAGCCCTGCTGCACCGTCCTCTCCCCCTGACCAGCAGAGAGAGAGGTGAGAGAGAACAGCGTGAGTAAAGTGCTTTCTTTCCAAAATAGAAAAATAATAACCAAGCCTAAAAAAAGAGAAAGGAAACTTCAGCAGAGGACAGGTTATACGGGACGGGGTTTACCCTGGAGGCCGTAGGGGCGGCTGGATCTCCTCTCTGTCAGCACAGACAGAACCACCTTGCTCCTAAACAGAAGTTTCCGTATCACACCATCTCCACCGCAGTATTTTCCTACGCCTCCTGAGCCGGGCCGTAGAGAGAACTGCTCTAAAATGACTGGATATCTGAACACCAGATGAACATAAACAGCATGAACATCACAAATACGCCACAAATTAAGACTTGAAGTAGAGCATGTCCAACCTCTTCTCCAGAATCTCCGGGTCAGTGATGCGGGTGTTGGTCATGTGACTGTGAACGCCACTGCGTCCATTCCAGCATGGCCCCGCCCCTGCTCCACCAGCAACGGTCTCATAGTAACCTATCTTTTCATTGCCGAATGAAATGTTGTTCATGCAGCCCTGAGTGGAGGGAAAATAACAATAAAAATGTAAACTTTATAAATACAACGTGCTTTATCATTATTACTGTAGCTTGCACTATATTTTAAAATCCTGTTTCATTACGCAATATCGATGATCATCTTCTCTTTTCCAATATACACACACACAATAAAATTAGTGAATAATGGGACGTCACACACTCCATGATTTCATTTATATTCTAATGTCCGAGTGGGCCTTGAATGCACCACCTCGCATTGACCTTTGGATACTAAATTTATAACATATTTCATAATCAATCTAACAAAAAAGTACACAGATATGAAGGAATATAAATATGCCCAGTAATTTCAACAAAAGGCACCTGAAACATTTAAAACGACATGGTTGAAGTAGTATTAAATTAAAGTGTTGAATTATTCATCAACAATCTGAGCAAACGTCCGACCTTGTACAGAAAACCTAATTTTGGACTTTTCAAGGCCTAGAAATCAGATGATCAAATCTTTTACTTTTCAACCCACAGAAATCTGTTCAAACTACCAGATGATCCTGGCCGAACATCTAGACGGGACCAAATTTCCAGTACAGTTCCTATTCAAATTGTCAGGAGGGTTGAATCGAGGTGGAATCAGCCCAGATCTCTGAAGAACATGGTGCTGCAAACCTGGTTCTTCTCACCTGTGAAGCTGCGCAGACCTCAAACGCCCTGAAGATGACATCGACGACCCTCTGGGATGTGAGCACATTTCCTCCAACCACAGCTGCATTCTGGGAAGGCTGAAGGATTGACCCAGGTGGTATAATGACTTTGATTGGTGCAAGGCAGCCCTGGATTAAAAAAAAAAAGAAAAGAAAATATTTCTGAAAACAGGAACAATTTCTTAACAAACAAAAAAAGTCAAATTTCTCAAGAAGAAAATGTTTAAAGCATCAGTTTCTGTTTTTATCGTGACTTTTCTGAGCATGCCTTCCAACCAACATGAAATCATGTATATATTACCTGATTGAGGGGGATGTCCTGTCCAACCATGCAGCGCAGGCAGTAGATGAGGGCTGAGAGGGTGATCGCACGTGGAGCGTTGCAGTTGCCCCAAACCTCCGTTCCCGTTCCGGTGAAGTCAAAGACTGCACTGCCCTGTGGTGATGAGGAGTTTTGGCATATTAATGAAAATTCGCTTCCTGAAAGTGAAAGCTGGAAAGCTTCATTTTTGTCTCTCTGCTAACCTCTTCTTCGTTGATCTGAACCCGCAGTCGGATTGGCGTTCCGTCATCCATGAAATCCTCTGACTCCACGTCCAAGGAGCCGGTCTGCTGTCGTCTGCGACGTGCAAAGTCTTTCAGCATGTCCCTCACTGCCAGCTCTGCATTACTCTGAAACATTAACACACAGGCTATAGTAGGGCGACACCAGCAGTACGGATTTTATTATATTTCGTTGTTATGGTTACCTGAATGTATCCCATGTAGGCCTGGACCACAGCTAACCCGTAGCTGTCAATCAATTCCCCCACCAGCTGGCTGCCTCTATGATTGGCTGCTACCTGGGCCCGCAGGTCTGACAGGTTGTCATGGAGATTACGAGTCCCAGAGCAGTCTGGGTGCTGCGCCGGAGCCATGAGAGCTTCAGTTACAGCTGATATGGAGACAGAAGGCAAAAGTGAGAAATCCATCAGAGAAAAAAAGCCAACGGAACAAAACATCTTCGGCTAGAAATAAATATATGCAAAAATACTCCACATGACTTCTCTATATTTCCAAAACAATACGTTTTAAACTTTCATATTTGATCTTCAAAAAAATATATAAAAAAAGGATTTGCATTGACTTTAACATTTAGAAAATGCCAAAATACAGAAATGTACATTTTACAAAACATATCGAATCAAGTGTTTTTTTTGTTTAAGCCAAATTATATTTTAAAATCTGACCTCAACGGTGCATTCAAAGACATTCCAATATACGAGATATCATGCTTTTAGCTCTTTTTACAGAGTAAAGAAACATAATTATCATAACTTACAGAAGACAAAAATAAACAATGGTTTGCTTCTTAAGTATAAGGACAGAAGGTCAAAAATTATGTTTTATATATATATAAATAAGTTATATATTTGGTTATAATATGAAAAGTCACTGGTATAGTAAACATTAGGGGAGTGCGATAAAACATACAAACATATCAGTATGTCGGTACTTTTTGAAATCTTTGTTAACACATATTCATTTCCATGTTTGTTTCTTAAAATTAGAAATCTGAGCCGACATCCGACTTTACAGTGTGTTGAAACATCTAGATATCTAGAAAAATGGTTAGTAGATTTCTACCTGTCATCTAAATAACCTGGTTGAAGACATTATTTGGAACGGTCTCCGTGATCAGAAACAGTAGATTGGGAACAAGCAAGAAGGTTCCTCTACGTTCTGTGTGTTTTTTATACATTATTTTTTAATAATTTTTTTTCTATTATTGTTTTAGAATGACTTTTATCATACATTTTTAGCAATATATTGCAAAACGAAAATTCACACCAATACCCACTCCCAGTGAACATCCTATTTCGGCCACATGACCATAAAAACACAACATGCACATCCTTTCTTTTGACTCGTCAGCAGCTCTGGATTATCTCTGCTCCCTCTGTTCACCGTTCTCCTTTATTCACTCCCTTTTCACTTACCCTCCTCTTGGAAGACACCCCCGGTGACAAGTTTGAAGGAGGTGAAGACCGCCCCCTCCTGCTGAAGGGAAGTGGAGTGAGGGGGCATGGAGCCAGGAGTGATGCCACCAATGTCAGCATGGTGCCCCCTGCTGGCAACAAAGAACACTGGCCCGCTCCCTCCTTTCCAGAACACCTGAGATTAAACAAGAAGGAGAAACAGAACCAATGAGGTAAAGATGAAGGAAAGGAGACACATGTAGTTAAAAACAGAAGGCCGGTGATGAGGACGGTAAGAAAGCTTGACATACTGACCGGTGTGATGACGGTGAGGTCTGGGAGGTGGCTGCCCCCGGCACAAGGATGGTTACTCAAAATCACATCACCTTCTTTCAGTTTGTTTCCCAATGATTTGATCTGTGGAGATAAGTAACATCTTCTCTGGTTAGACGGCTTTTACCATTCTGCAGTATCTCTACATGAAGAGCACACACACACCCCTCACCTGGTACTGTACTGTCTCTTGCATGGCCCCCAGGTGGACAGGGATGTGAGGTGCATTGGACACTAAACCACCATCTGGTCCAAACACAGCGCAGGAGAAGTCCAGACGCTCCTTGATGTTGGTGGATATCGCTGTCCTTTGGAGAACCCTACCCATTTGCTCTGTAGAAGAAGAAAGATGGTAGAGAAGTTAGCTCCTGCTTGCTCATGACAACCTTTCTCTCCCCCCTCCTCGTCTCCTTCGTAGGTGTACCTGCAATGCTCATGAAGCGATGGGAGAAGATGGAGAGCTGCACGGTGTTGAGCTCAGTGCCGAGGGCGCAGTGCCGATCAGATCCTATGGTCATACAAACATCGCCGCCCTCCGTCAGACGGGCTTCACAGCCAGGCTCCACCAGGATGGTGCTATCGGAGGCAGGAGCCAGATGAAAAAAATGTATTGATGAAATTGTGATAGAACTCACAGTTACAGAGAGGATAAGGGTTAATACTGAACAGTCCATTAAGTAGGGTAAGTCTTTGTATTTGATATTATATGTGAGACAGAAAAGCAGAGATAAAAATAATAATATTTATTATAATGACTAAATAAGAGTAAAAATAATCATATAATAAAATAACAGTGTTAAATGAACAGTTTTAGTGTTAGCAGCTAAGAAATAGAAATAAAAAATGAAGTCATGAAAACCAGTATTATTTCACTTATCATTTAATAAATATGACGATTATCCAATAAATATGGGGACCTTATAATGGTATTATATAATATATACTCATATCTTAAACTTAACATACAATAATATTATATATAATCATATGTTGATATAATGATTGCATTTCCCGATCATATATTTCACATTATAAATTAAGTGGCAAAGCCAGGCGGGGCACTGAGGGAGCACAGCTATGCAAACAGAGAGGTTATAGTCAGAGTCAATACATGCATTTGTGCTTATTGAAGAGTCAAGATCTAAATTAAGATGAAAAGTTTACCTCAGACTAGGTTTCTGCATGTGTCCATTTTGAATTGAATGTATTGAATTAAGAGACACACTTGTAAACACCAAGGCTCAACCTGGAGAAGAATTGGCGAACTGACTTGTACTCAGTTTTTTTGTGTAATTTAAAAAAAAAAAATATATAATTCTTTACAGTGTTGTAGTTCTGTATCTTGCCTTTTAATTAAAAAAAGTTAAATAAATAAAAGTGATGTGCCGCTCAGGTTTTCAGCCATTATACCGATCTGAATCCTTAAGTGTTGGATTTCTGCAGTCTGATCCGAACATCAGATTTACCTCATCATGTGTTACTTGAGCTGTTTGATCTAAATAACAAAGGTTTTCAATATCATTCAATCTATTAATATTGGTACTATCATTAAACTGAAAGGCTAACATTCCTTCCGTTATTCCTGTAAATGAGGGACTCGGTTGGAGGGGAGATACACTATTCAGCAGGAGTCTTTGGGACGATGGAAATGTTACAATAAAACCCGAGGAGGTTTCTTTTCATTCAGGCCAATACTGATCCTCAGGATCATTTTGAGAAATCTCTAAAAATAAATCATCCCACATGCTAACCTGGAAGTTATTAGTAGCATTGGGGGTATAATTCTTGCCTGTTTTTGTCAATAATGATGGCGGGTCCCTTGATGCAGTGACCACACGGCAGCTCCTCCCATAGATACACACTGGTGTCCAGGTAACCCTCCTCAAAGTAACCCTTGGTCACCTGTGGATGAAGAACAGAGAGAGGGTGATGATTTTTTTGATCATTGTAAGGGAGCGTAAGTGAATGAAATGATTTAACACATGTGGGCGCCAACCAGATGTTGCATCATATATGTTCAACCATGTACCGTGACTGGTTTGGCCTGTCTCTGTCCCATTTTGGATTTACACATCGATTTGATACCAGATTTCCCACAACCCCTCACTCTAATGTCATCAACCACGATGGGTCTCTCTGGGATAGTGAATCCAAATTCCTTCAGATAACTAAAAAAAAACACATAAGAGGACAAAGAAAAGTGCAAGTAATAAAGGTTAGAGTAGCATTAAAAAACAAAAGTAGAACTGCATGTACTTAAACTTATCGTCTCTGCAAAACAAACAGTATCTTATTAATGATGTATTTGTGTATGGAATTAAAGCAGAGAGCAAACAGGACTGAAGGCATATTAAGTCTAGTTGATCCGCTTATGGGTGGAGACATGCGCAGACAGTAGCTCAGTACATGAATAAACTACTGTGTCATTGTGTGGAGGAGTAAACAAGCAGCCAACCGCTTGGTGAAGGCACTGCGGAAGTCTCCGGCTCGAATGGACTGGTCGTTGTTGGGGTAATCTGCAGCGGTCACCATGAGAGCGCAGTCAGTGCCCTCGTAACGCAGGTGAAGGAAAACCTCGGTAGAAATCTGACAGCTGAAAAAAAGATATCATTACCACGTCATTGGTGGAGGAGGTTATGTGATCAGTGCCATTTCTTTTCTTTATACTTATACATGGGTTATATGGTTATAACCAAACGATATAGGGTTGCGTCTGTGCTGACCTGGTGAATCCACGTGCACAGAGTGTATCAAGGCAGCGTTTTCTGAGCTCATCCACCCTCTTATCAATCTCGCCAAAGCTTTTCTGTTCATACTGCAGCGAGCACGGTTCCTGCACCTCCTCCACCACGTCCGCGAGAGCAAGACCATAAGCTGACAGCACACCACTGTACCTGAAAGACAAATATACATGTTACAGTCAACACTCTACAAGTGAATGAGATTGTATCTAATACAGTCAGCCATTACATTTTAACCACTTACACGTGAAGTCAAAATAACAATGATCTCCTGTTTCAATGCCGCCTGTCAATAGGTGGAATATTTTAGGCAGCAGGAGAACATTTTGTCCTAGGGATGATATTATGGAAGCAGGGAAAATGAGCAAGCACAAGGATGTGAGCGACCGAGACAAGGAGCCAATTGTGTTGACTAGACTGGGGACCGGGTCACGAAAAACCTCTAGAACTGCAGATCTTGTTGGGTGTTCCTGGTCAATGCTGGTTGGAACCACAAAGGCAAGCCCATGTTGTCCAATCCCACGGAAGAGCTTATCTAGCAAAAATTATTGAAAAAGTTCATGCTGGTACTGAAAGTAAGGTGTCAGGAGACATATTGCATTTCAACCTGCTGCATATGGGGTCGCATAGCCACTGACTGGTCAGTGTGACCATGTCGACCCCTGTCAACGGCTGAACATGACTAAAGTATCAGAACTAGTCCATGGACCATGGAGGAAGTAGGCTCGGTTTGATGAATTATTTTTCCTTTACACACTTGTTGATGGCGGAGTGCCTGTGTGTCACTAACTTCATAAGACGTGATAGTGGGAATATCTTGAGTTTTTAACGTGGAGGTTACTTTGAAACATACCAGCTGCATTTATATTGTTTCACCACATAAAGTACAGGACTTCTTGGGAACAAAAAAAAGGTTTAGGAATGGTTTGAGGAAGACAAGATCAAGGTGTGGACTTGGCCCTTCAATGAAGCATCTGTGGGATGTACTGGAAAAACTAGTCCGATCCATGGCGCCCCCCCCTAGTAGTTTAAAGGACTTAAAGGATCTGCTGCAACGTCTAGATGCCAGATTCCAGATACACCTTCAACTCTTGTGGAGTCCCTGCCTTGATCGGCCTGATCGTTTTCAATGACAAAGGGGGATCCACATAGAATTAGGCAGGTGGTTATAATGTTATGAATAATTGGTGTACAAATGAACACAAACAAACAACATGGGAGCACGGCCCATCTCGCTTACTTGTGTATGAAGACAGTCTTCATTCCCAGTGCTCGGGCTATAGCACACGCATGTTGGCCTCCTGCACCCCCAAAACATGCCAACACATGTCGAGAGGTGTCATGGCCCTTCGCCTGTGAGGGTGTGAGGGTGTGGGGAGGTGGCGATGGATTGAGAGAGACGGAAAGGAAAACATTTGGAGTTTTTTTCCAACAAAGGACAAAGAAAAAATCCGTGCTTCTATTTCACCAAGATGCAGCCGAGACGTTCCTAAATACCTGTGTGAGGGCTCTGATTGGCCTGCACATGGCCTCATTAGCAACACGGATGAATCCCATAGCGACCTGCTCCACACTCATCTCTGACGGGCTGCTGTGGGAGTGGTCGGCTCCATTCGTGCAAGCCTGCAAATGAAAACCAATTCAAAACAAAATGAATTCTGGCGGAATGATGCAGGCAGTTTGAAATAATCTCTTCATGAATATCAGTGCCTGTGATTGGTCAGAAGACAGGAAGTGGTTGATCTCCTGGGTCAGACGATGGAAATGCCTCATTGTTTCCTCCAGAGACAGCGATTCGTTCTCCTCGGGTCCAAAGATCTTTGGGAAGAAGGAGGGAAGGAGGCGACCCAGAGCTAAGTTAGCATCTGTTACAGTCAGAGGTCCACCTAAAGATAAATTTAAAAAAATCACACATCCCTTTTATGTCCTCACATTATTCCATTACATGTTTAAGCCACACACGCACACATTTCAAGGCTGTGTCTGATAATGATGTTTCCCATTTTCAGGGTGCTTTCACAACTTTTACAAGTTCAAACGGGTTTTACGGGTTTTTGATCCATTGTTTACACTTGCTTCTCATCGAAGGGAGCCAGTTAACGAGTATCTGGTCAGAATGCCTCACGGAAGTCGCTGGGAGGATTATGCATCTCATCCTGCCTAAAAATGCCAGAGAATGATGAACGGTGGGGCGCTGCTGGGGGGAGGGACGTTTGAAATACCATCTTAGCCTGCTGTTAATACGACCTGACTCAAGAAACCCGAGAAAAGTTTGGGGAATATTGACGTTTGATCCAGATAGTTTTGGTTTCACATTGGATTTTATCAAGCACACATCAGCTGTCAGTCTGTCCTTGATGATTGATTGGCTTGTAGATCAGCTGCTCCTGACGTCGGTGGGCTGTCCGTTTGGGGTAACCCTCCTATCCTCTTTTTCTCGCAGAATAATTGTTTCAGAATTCTTAAATGGTTTTTACCGCTGCTAAATTTGAACTTCTTTTAAAATACTACCTAAAACTGACTTTTCCAGACTCGTTTTTATGTGAAATCATCTTTTTAAGTCGTTTTAACCTTTTCTGTTGTTTGTCCTGTGGGATGCCATCTCTACTGCCATTACCTATTGTTATATAATATCATTATTTATATTTATCTTTTAATCTATTCTATCTTATTAAAAAAATTTTAAATTGATTTTTATTCCCTTTCATTGTTTTTTAGTAGATCTTAAACTGGGAGTTTATGTTATATTCTAGTTTATCAATTTATTTATGAATCGATTTATTTATGTTTTGCGTCATCATCTTCATTATCCGTTTGTATTTATTGTTATTTTGTCTTTCTCTCATCACTATCTTCTGATTTTAAATATTTGAATCTTTGTTTGGCCTGATAGTTTTGTGCTTTCTCTTGTTGTGATGCCTTCTTGGTTTCCTGTTTTTGTCTTTTCTGTAAAAGCTTTATGGAATAAGTTATTTTCAAAGGTGCTATACAAATTAAGTTCATTATCATTATTTTTCAGCATCTTGCTTTATTATTGGTCAAAAAGTCTGAACCAACCAAACATTTTCTTCACACCATATACAAACTGAACCATGGTTCTGCATGAACAAGATCCAGAAAGCCTCTTATTGTCGGCCAAAATCTGGCTATTGGATCCAGACCTTGGTCTAATGGAGGTTACACACATGCAGTTTTGGTCCAGACCCGTTGAAGTAGGTGTGAAAGCGCCCTCACACTCATATATTTTGTGATTCTATGAGATAGAAAAAAAACTGGCTAACCGATATCACAGGCCTACAGGAGCTCTGACCCCAATTTCAGTTAAATCATATGACGGCTGGTCCTATTCCAACCTTTGCTGAGCTAAACTGGATCCACAATCCAGAAGAGTGATGAAGATGGGGAACAGGAATACTGAATTTCCAGCTGTGGGTGACTTATTATTTGTCTGACAGCAGGTAGGGTGGATCAGCTGTAATGAGTGGATGAAACCAGTGAAGGTGTGGAAAGTACTTACTTTGTGTTTTTTACTATCCACCAAGTGGTGAGATGAGGAGATAAGAGAGAACGCAACAGAAATGAAGGCAGGAATGATGGAGGCAATATACTGTATTATTACCTTTCCTGTAACAGGCTGGACCTGGGTGTGCACCCGCAGATTCAGGTCCAACTACGAACATCCCTGATCTGGAAGGGAAGTAAGAGAAGGAGATGTAACAAATCACAGAAATGAGGATGAATGATCGGCTTTAATAGAGTATTAAAGTTAGAGTATTTGACTTGCCAGAATAATAATAAAACTCAAAAATGTTGGATACTTACTAGATTTTCTTTAAAAACATTCATTATCAAAATAGTCCAAAGTTAACCTGAACAGAATGTTAATCCGGTAACCGGTATAACTATTAGGTACAATGACAAGAGGATTAATAACTTGCAAAATAAATCTTTATTACGTCGCATACGTCCATCAGCCATAATATTACAACTGGCTACTGACGTCACACACCTCTCATATATTCGGCAGTAAGTACCATTTTGTCCTCGAAGTTGATGTGTTAGGAGCAGGAAAAATGGTGCGAGTGACCTTGTCAAGGGCCAAATCATGATTGTTTAACAAGTGATTCAGAGACTCTCTACTGCTGGCTTTATTGGTTGTTCCCGTTCTGCAGTGGAAGGACAACTTGAAAACTGAAGACACACAGAAGAGCTACTGTAGCACAAATTGCTGCAAACATTAATTCTGGTTCTGATAGAAAGGTGTGAGATAAGGACTTTGACCAGTGGTTTTAAAGCTATGGCTGATCTATGCAAGATCACATCCTCTGTGGGTGAAGTATACCTCACTAGGTCCACAGTGTGTTATGAATGAAACAGCTTCATATTCACAAACTATCATGATCTATCATGGGTCCACTTCCTGCCGGCTTCTAGCCCCCATCTCAACTCCTCTCCCTCCCCGTCAGCTGCCGGCCATAACCAAAAAATTAGGATTGATGATTTTCTTGGTAGAAAGTCAACTTATTTTTAATGGGGCCTTGTCAAGATTGTGATCTCGCTAAAAAGATTTCTATCTAGGAATATTCAAAAATATTTTTTTAATAGGGTTGTGCATATAGATTTATACAGATAATACCCTTATTGTTGATGTTGGCCAATTGACATTATTTGATTCAACAATGGCCAAGAACCTCGTCAGTAAGCCAAATGCTAGGCCTCATATATGGGAACTTTTTGACTTTGAGCTCAACGTAAAGGAGCAGCTGGAAAATCCAGTTGAGACCGACATGACAATGGGGAATAAGTCCATTTTAAGATCAGATTATCCTGCTAGACCTGTTTGATAAACAACAATAACTCTCTGAGCGAAAGCTCATTTATGAAACAGTGACGCCTAAAATGTGTCTGAGAAACGTTCTTCTGAGAAGATTCTGACAGTGCCTGGTGATGAGGAAGATCCAGTACAATATCTCCTCACAAATACATACAAACCTGCTTGGAGAAGAAGAGTAGAGCTACATTCCAGCCACCGAAAGGATCTGTGTACACATTTAACTCAGGAGGTATCTGCAGGAGAAGGTTACTAATATCTGGTGGCTGGATTAAAGGCTTTATTCCCTCTTAGGTCAAAGGTCGCTATACATAATTAATGATGGAAATAATATTCATATGTGTAGATTCAGCTGATGCTGCGACGAGTGACGTCAGGTGAGGTAGTTTATTATAGACATTGCACAGCTGGCTCTGGAGAAAGGAAAAACGTTGTTTCTGTATTCCTGTGTTCCCTCTTAATGTATTCGGATACAAGTCAGTTACCAACATGTTTATGCACCACTTGACTAACAGACCTGAAGAAGAGCCGCGACCCTCCACCTGCAGCCACCGTGTTGATGTCCAGCTGAGGGGCTTGCAATGTGACTCCAGCTGTCGTAGCCTCAAACACGTGTTCGTACTGACCGGCGTACCGACTTACATCAGTGGATGTTCCTGGAGATGAAAGCAGGACAGAGTCGGTCAGGGAGGACAAGAGAAAGATCCGAAAGAGATATTTGTTTTTACTTTTTTATCATCAGTCTATGCACTTCACATCCAAAGTTAATTGTATGATGTAGAGTTAATTATGTTCAATATAACACAATGAAGAATAATTCTTCAAGCTACTAATCCCAACTCACCACCCATATCAAAACCAATCACTGGCTTCTTCTCCATCTGGCTGTAAGAGGTGATGGCGTATCCCACCACACCCCCAGCTGGGCCAGACAGAATGGCCCGTGAACCACAGAACTGGTCCATGGGAGTCAGACCACCATCTGACTGCATGAACAAGACGTCCACATCCTGAGGGAAATAGATGAAGTAGATCACACGATTGGTCAAATTTCAAACAGACACCGTGCTACGGAAACATCTGGAAAACCCTGTCCGGGATGAGAAGTTTGGTCATATGACTAAAGAAAATGTGATATTTCATATCAACATACCTTCAAGCCATCTTTGAACCCAGAGGTAAAGCCTTTTAAATACTGATGAATTTTGGGCGTGAGGTAGGCGTCGGCACAGACGGTGTAGCCTCGAGGCACTGCCCGCACCATGGGCATGACCCCGCTGGACAAAGACACCTGGGTGAAACCCAGACGACAAGCCAGGGCGCCAACTGCTTTCTCATGGTCGGACCATCTGAGATACAGACAGAGACGAAGGAGGAGCGGAGCTGGATGTAAGTGAAACACCGTTGATAGAATCTAGCACTGCAGTAAAGCCCTGATGGAGAGGAGATCACTGAGACTTTACAAGTCGATAGGCTATTAATACAAATGTGAATAGATTTTAATGAGCCATTACATTACAACCACTGACAGGTAACTTGAATAACATAATGGAACTGGCATTTGTCCAGGACCAAAATGTGATGACATAACAACTGAGTCAGAGCATCTCCAGAGCTGCAGTGTTTTTGCAGTGACTAATAAAGTCATATTTCATCTTATCTGATTTAATTTTACCACATGTCTTTCTACAATATCAACGGGTGTTGGACGACAGACACCCGTTATGTGTAATGTGTGAGCTTCTACTCCCAGACACAAATGGCATACATTACAAAGATTAGAATGGAATGTAAAACCAACACCATAACTTGGTAGTAAGTTAAAAGAATAGAAATAATAAGTTCTAGACTCAGAGTGAGGCGCCGGAATTCACAAAACGATGTCATGAGGTCAGATTAGGATCATGAGTAAAGATGCCTCAGTGGTCAGCAGAGCAGAAACAGCTGAACCACTGACGTGTATGAGTGCAGAAGAAGGACAGCCAGGCTGCTGATCCCCCGAGACAGAACGCCTCTGAGATCTTTTTCCACCTGCTCCAGATCAAGCTCCCTCCACACCTCCAGGGAATCCCCTGTACTGCCTGAGGGGATCCAACACACATACACAAATCATCAGGAAGATTCTAAATAATGTAATGTTCATCTCAGGCAGTTTACCGAGTTTTTACCGTGAGTTTATATTCATGCATTTAAAACCAAAAATATAGTTTTGGTTGTACTTTTTTTTCAACCAGTTTTGGTTGGGATGACAGCAGAGGTCTAGTTCATATAAACGGTTTGGTGAAGCTGGTGTGTCTAGTTTTTTAGGTATGATTAAGGACAGACGGACAACAACATTGATGTAATTTTTATGCCAGGAGATTAATAAAGTAAAGCTGAGGCTGATTGGAAAGTGATTAGTTTAGCTAGTATTTATCTTTAACCAAAGTATTAGAAAACGATTGACTTGATGGAAGTTTAAGTAAGTCACCAGGAGGCAACAGATTCCCGAAAATTAAACTCGAGAGATATAATTCTGATAGATTCATGTTGCCATTAGCCATAAATCCGCACAATTAACCTACAGTGAGCCAGTTAGAAGCCTATTATCTTTAGAAAATAACGTGGGACTTGGTCTCACCTGTAACAATACGTTTGGGATCCTTTCTCTGCAGCTGACATCCATCTTGCCTGAGAACGACTCGCTCATCCACCTCTACTACCTCTTCGTAAAGTACTTCAGGAACCACCACCTCCTGTGAGCAAACACAGTTACATCAGCACCAGTACATTTCAACTCTGGAGCTTCAATACACTGACATACTCTGCCTACACTGCATGTGTATAGCCCTTAAGACCAACTAAACACAGTTCAAAGAAGAATATTGTAGGTTTATGCATCGACCCCTCTCAGTTGCAGTGATTCTGACAGTTTTCTCGGGTAATGGATTATCACCCTCAAACATAAGTGACCAATTACCAATTAAAGTTACACTCAACTGACCTAAGGAACAAAGTCCAAGACCAGACCCCTGGCTCCGTCAGATAATGACTAAACCACATGTATTATATATTAATTCTTTAAGAAAACCAGCATTACAAACCAAATCAAACAGCCTTGGCCTGGCCTGCGTTCCAATGTGCAACAAATCCTTGAAGCCCTTCGTGACCAGAAGCGCGGTCCTCTCTCCCTCTCTCTCCAGGAGCGCGTTAGTTGCCACTGTTGTGCCCATTCTGATCCAACCAATCAGAGAGGTGTCTACAGGCTGGTCACGAGGAAAGTCCTGCCCGGTTTCCTGCAAATAAATACATAAACATTTTTAAACACTTTCATCCAGGTGAGCTGATGATGCAACATTATACGAGCCAGTGTAGTAGTATGTCTCCTTTATGCATTTTCCTCTGCTGTCTGACGTTGTTTTCACAACAACGTTGTTTGTTGTTCACGTCTCATTATCGAGTCATGCTCTTCATATTTTACTCAGTAAGGCTAAGAAACCAACCAAAACATCTAAAAACCAAAAAGTAAAGATTTTTGTTTCAAATCTTTCATTTAATGTGGATTGAATGAATGAACAATAGACAAAGATTTACCATTTTAATCCTATTGAACAGCAAATCTACACAGAATCATACATTCATTTAATATCAGTTGCGCGGTCATGGCTGTGTAAATGTACAAATCTATTTATAATATTCAATTTGGTATTTTGTGAATTCCTCTGGCAAAAATTGCCCGATATGAACCCACTCCTTAACAATAAAAGCCCGCTTTACACCCAAACAATATAATTATGAGTTTTTTGTTTGGTGAATAAACGTAGGGAATTTAAAAAAATGTTCCTTCCAGAAATCCGCGTACCATTCTGACTTAAATTTCCAGTAACAACATCTATAACCTGTAAGTGCCAGCAGTACTTCATCATCTTCATCTGACTTGTAATTCCATAAAACTCTTTGAATTAATGTAATATTAACTATAATGGGCTCGCTGATAATCCAGAAAATTCTCCAATACCATCACAGTACCTCTTCAAGGATTCTGCGGATCCCCTCAGTGGGAGCATCCTTGTAGTTCTGGGGATCCCGGGACAGCAGTTTGAGGACCCTCTCTCGGCCATCAGGCAGATGAGCAAACACGTCAGTAAAAGTGCCGCCCCGGTCAATAGCAAAGTCAAACTTTCCTTCAGTCTCAGCCATCGTGAAGAGAGAAGAACTGTTTGTGTGTCCGCAACTACGTGGAAGGAGGGAAGATCAAAGAGAGGGAGAGATGAACTATATCTACGCTTTAAAACTTTACTGATAAGGGACCAGCCAAGATTCTGTCACAAAGTCAATAAAATGACATAATATGCTTGAAACATTATTTACCCTCCTATTTATGTTAGGTTTATTGGCCAATTATAATATCACTGGTTTGCGATAACCAAATCACACTAAATCAAATTATTATTATTACTGCTAATAAAAATAATAATTACACTCTTTATTATCACTTGAAGTTATACACAGTAAAACATTGTGAAATTAGTTCTCTGTATCTGACCCAACCTGAGGAGCGGCGGGCACCTCCAGGGATCAAATTGGGATTCTCGGTCTCGCTCAAGGTCCAAAGTACCTAGACTGCCGGGACAATTCGGGTATTGAACCCCTGACCTTCTGTTTGGAGGAAGATCACTCTTCCTCCTGAGCTCCAAAAGTTAAAACAGCTAAATACAACAGATTTGAAGTGGGTGGCTCTGGCACATAAAACCAGTAATATTACAGAGCTGGGGGCATTTTCTCATGAGGAATAGGCTAAGATTCCACAGGAACGCTGCCAGCAGCTGGTGTCTTGTTCATGCATCACATTCACTGCTGGTCATAGCAGTAAAATGGTCTTTACAAAGTACTAAAGATACGAGTCTCTAAGGAGAACCATTCCAAGACTGCAGTTATCAGTACAGGTAGCATTTAGTGTTATCTTTTGGACTAACAGGTGCTTTATATTTTATGGCTCATGAAATACAATCATTATGTAACTTATACAAACAAATTATTTATGAATGAGTTACATAAACAATTTTTTGTATGATTTGGTTGTTGAAGCTGTTAAATATTATATTTTGAAGATAAAACTAGTATACAATGTGTTTTGACAACTTTTCCAACTCTGTTTGAATTTCATTAAAATAATCATATTAGCAAACCTTCCAATCATCTTTTTCCATCTTGTAAATTCCTTTCCTCCGAGGTTTGGGTTTGATTTAATGGCTTTAATTTATATTATTCTCCAAACACTGTCACATAATTTGAGCCCATCTGTGCCACATATTATCTTTTACAGAAGTTGTAGATTAAACTAAGCTAATATTTATATTCAAATTTATACAATCCAAAAGAAACCATGGAGACACAGTTGGCATACCTGGGTGCAGCTTGTTTTTCAAACGAAAGGTAATCCATTTAACAATTCTGAAGTTCAAATAACATGTCCTGTATTACATTCAAAAATCTCCCAACAGATATCTTTTTGAACATGCGGCCATAAGACAAGTTGGGAAAATATTTTGGTGTTATAACAATATAATAAATTAAGATTCGAAATTGGTTTTTGACTGGAATTAAAAATAAAAAGGGAAATCTGCATTCCTGAGCAAAAGCAACTCAAGTTGGTTTATTTAGAATGAAGAAAAAAAGAGCATGAAACAGATGATGTAACATACAGTATATAATAATAATAATAATAATAATACATTTAATTTATAATGCACTTTACATTTGGATCAAATCTCAAAGTGCTAATATATGTAACAGTACAGGTCGCTGACAAGGGCCAGCAGTTTCAAAGTTTCAGCAGAATATATGAATGCAACACAGAAACTGTCTGCTGGGCGGATAAGGTCACCATAAGGTGGCAATGAATTATTCAGGAATGGAATTATTTATTTGAGCATCCGTCTCAACGGATTTTGAAGCAAAAAGAAAATCGGTTGCATAATTTTGATTAAAAAAAAAAAAAGTGCAAGAGATTCTCTCTCTATCCAAATTCTAAATTCGATGAGAGAGATTTATGTCCATACTCTGGAATGGATCAACATGAGAGCTTGTTTGTTTGCATGGGATCATACAGACGCTGAAGAAGGAGAGCAACACGCAAATCTATTTACCTGTACACCGCTGCTGTTGCACCGACTGAGTGTTGAACAGTCGTTTGTTAATGGAGTATGATTCCTTGGTCTCTCCACCGGTGGAATCAAAAGCTAAGAGAACCTACTTACACACTCTGCTAGTGGATTTTATACTTCGCTTCTCTGTCAGCCAACCACTTTAAATAGGGCATCATATTCCCTGAGCGTTGACCCGCCCTACCTCGTCTCTTATTGGCTTAACATGCGGAAGACGTTTCAATTAGTTCTGCATCTCAACGGTTAAACCGGAAGTGTATGCCGTTCTATTTTCTGAGCATACACTAACCTTATGTAGGCTAAACTTTGACCCACGCTTTTAAAATTATTTTTCTTTATATATATATCAGCACAGAGATAATACAATTGGTACAGATAAATTTACAAACAAAATACAGACAAATTATAGAAAAATCTTAATTGGTTATGCAAAGGATGAATAAAATAAAAAACTAACTTTGTAGATTCATGAATGACATTTTCTGTTTAAATTAAGATGATTAATCTCGTTAGGTTTTACAGGGAAGGGGGGCTTTCATAAAAACTGTATCACACATGAAGACATATAGTCAAGTTTGGCGACAGTGAGCAACTATGTCTTCTCAAATCATATACAAAGAAGCCAAAGAGAGCTTAAAGTGGTTTTATTGAGAGTTAAGGCACAGTGTTGCATCAGAAAGACAGATGATATATGAAAACAAGTAACAGTGAAGACCTATTCTAGACTTTCCGTACCGCAAAGTAGTGTAGTCCAGGGCATAGCCTGGTATTTGGATTTTTTATTTTTTATTTTGGGAAGGAGTGCAGTTGGGAGACTAGTTGTCTTATTTTGGTTATGTTTCATACATTATTGAACTCCAATAATATATTAGAATAACAATCATATAGTGAATTAAATATTATTCAAAGTATTACAATAGATTTATGTTCTGTCACATGAAAAAAAGCTTATTGACTAGTTTACTGACATGTGACATGTGCCTTCTATCACAGAACATGTTCAAGTATTGCCATTAACATTTTATTATTAATAAACATACTGCTCTGCGCAGTATCATACTCAGATAGTCAGCAGCACCACAGTAACCTCTGCATTTGCCATTGTCAAATACAGAACCATGTGGCTGACGATGCCATGCAAACAGACTGACTTCCTGACATACCTCTCTGTAACAACCAGTAATACAAGGGAATCAGACACATTTCACACAGCTTTGGCTTCACACTAACATAAAAAAATACAACCTTTATCTTTGTGCAGTAAATTGCATATTCCGGACCCAATGAATATTTTTTTCATATTTCCCTGAAAACGTAATCTAGAACACCCAGCTACAACCTTTGTGCACAACAACATGGCCACTTCTGCCTCTTAACGCTATGCATCCAGGTATTTTTACTCAGAAAACAGAAACAATTAATGTGTACTGACACATTTACAGGGCATATAATCATATAAAAATATGATTACCCTGACGTTATGATTATAACGTTTAAACGTTATAATCTATTCAGTCAGATGTGGTAATTAAAGTTACACTGAACACTGTCTTGGTAGAAACCAAACAGCCAGCATTTATATATGAGGCAAAACTATGTGAACATACAACATATGTTGGTCTGAAGAACGTCTCCAGACAGTTATGGCTTAAATGTAAGGTTTTTTTTTCTCAATCTCAATTAAAAATTTTAGAAAGAATGTATTTCAAGTCTTCCATATCAAACATTAGACCAGAGATTGGCAAACTTTTATATTCTCTATGTCAGAGGTTCCCAAACTTTTATATCCTCTTTATCAACATATAGGTTATAAACATTTGGGAACCTCTGATATAGAGGTTAACAGAGGATTTAAGAATTCGGGGATCGCTATCGTAGAGTATCTAAAGGTTTGGGAATCACTTCATAAGACTTTCAGTGACAGTTTTGACATTTAGGATGGCATTTCTGATTATTGACATTGCAGCGACATCCTCCGCTGGTGTCTCCAGGACCCTTTAAACAGATCAGAATAGGAGTTACTCAGCAAATAAATACTTGATCATAATATAAACATTTTGAGGGTGTAGGAGAGGTAGGAAAGAAATATGCAATGGAAAGTAGTGTTTCATACCCTCGGCCCCCAGCGGGGACCTCTGGTCACCCAGCAGATCTCTGTGTGGCAGACAGTGCAGCGCAGCCAATCACACCCATCCCTCTTCTGCACAATGATGCCACACTGAGGACAGTGCATGGCCTCTCCTGACTGTACAAGAGTCTGTCAGCAAGAACAAGTTCAGTCAATGTGAATATATTGTTACATATATTACATTATGAATATAATAGTTTCATAAATGATAAAAGATGTAAAATACACCGACATGACACAAACATAAAACCAATTACCCTTTCTAATGTTTTGGCTGATCAATGAATGTGTGCTAATATCAGAGCCAACTGATGTATTTGTAATGACATGCAGGTGTCATCAGATGGCAGCAGCCATTTGAACTAATCATGCGGGTCCCATTCAGTTCACGCGACTGAATTTATCAGCACAAATTGGGAAGTGAACAGAATGTAGATCATTATTTCCCATCTGTTTCACCAGTCTACGCAACAACAATGGGTCAGAGGTGCATCCAGGTGAGCAGTCTCCTGCTAAGTTTGTTGTTATTGTCAACTTTTGCATGGGAAGTGGCATACGCCTCTTTGAGACCCAGCTCAGTGCTTTTGCTTATGGATGAGACCCCTGGTGCCGTCTGCACATGAGATAAATAAAGACCCCGGACAAAATGTCCAATAATATGTGAGGCAAGGGTGAATTACAGCCCACCTTGAGTAGATGTGTCGTCCTCCTGGCAGCAGAGTCATTTATAGCACGAGCCGCAAGGTCATCCTGGTATTGTTTACAGTTCATTCCATCGTGGATAGACTGAAGAGAAAGGAAAACCACAGAGATACATCAGTGAAATGACATGATAAAATACCATATCATTTGTCTGTATATACCGAATACATTCCGTACTTTGCATATCAGACAGTTGTGTTTTTTGCAGACTGGGCAGTAGAAGACATTGACCATGTCCTCGTACACGCACCAGCCCAGACAGTCTGGTGTGGCACAGTGGTAGCTGCCCTCACAACGAGACTCTGCCACGGACAGACCTCTCTGCAGCCAGCGCTGGTACTCCTCTGCAGACACCAACTGTAACGGAGAAAATGAAATAAATTGTAGAGGGCTGTTGTAGATGCATCTCAGCCCGAGTCATTTGAACCGTTGCTGTCTGTGATGGGTGCAACTCACAGCTCTGATCTCCCTCTCCTGCAGGGAGCAGGAACAGGAATAGGTATCATCCCTGTAAGGACAGGAAACCTCGGGCTCCTCACTCAGCATGATGACCGAACGTAAGCACTCTCTGGGTCAGAACACACAGAAACATGCTAAACAAGCTAGAAACACACTTCCTTTTCTACCTCTTCATACCAAACATGCAGCATTTTTTAATAAATCTATACATAAGGCTTTTTCATATTCCCCACCAACACCTGAGTTCTACCTGCAGAAGCAGTGTAGACAGTCCCTCAGGAGGACCCCTTCTCCAGGCTTCAGGTCCTGGTAGCAGATCCTACAGTCAACGGGCTCTGGGTTAGGCAGCAGGTCCTGGCTGTCCATCATCACCAACCTGGCAAAATTCTCCCTGCGCTCCTCCTCCTTTGCCTGGTGCAAGACGTGGTGGTGTAGGCAGGGTTTAAAGAATATCGTGTAAACCATGTCTCAAACCATTTATCGTTCGAGGAGACCAATGAGGTCAAAGAATGCAACAATGGCTAATATTGATATGTCATGAATATTACATATAATTATACACACGGAAACAACATAGTTTGTATATTCTGTAGCATTTATTTTCCAAAAATAGCTTTCAGGGTATATATATATATATGTATATATATATATATATATATATACATACATATATATACATATATATATATACATATATATATATACACATACATATATATATGTATATATATACACACACACACACACACACACACATACAATTAACAGACAGGGTAATACATTCAATTCAGTGGTAAACGTTGCTCTGTAGAGGTTTTTTTTACAAACATTCAAGATTAAAGTGACCAGTGATGACTATTATTCATTTGGATTTATTATATGTCTTAAATTTCTCACTAGATTTTGACCAATATATACTGTATATTGCCAGGGTTCTATACTTTGACTTCACACAGGTTCTCTTGTACTAAGAAGTTGTCTCTCTTAACCAGGTTAAATCATTGTGGAAACCTGGGCTGTACCTCAGTTGGGTGAGATCAACATCCGTTAACAGTTCCATCTATAAATCAGCTCACTGGAAATACAGGATTGTCATTCCTACAGGAACCTGAGTTTAAAAAAGGTAAAATACTACAGAGCAGTTGATATTTGTATATATCCTTTATATAGTTTTGCTGGTCACATGTTCCATGTGTCCTCGGGAGATTCAAAACCACACTAAACAAGGATAAATCACTAACAATCTCCTATTGGTACAGAAACAGAATCTTTTTAATTACACTGACTGATTGCAATTCTAATTAATTGCATATCTGAGGAAAAGCTAAATACAAATAAAATACAAAAATGAATTACAATTACAAATTCAATCAAAAGTTTCTCTCAGGTAAATTCCAATTTTTTTTATAATTAAGTTGAATTAAGTTCCAGAGTCACATCCCTCTCACACTTCGCAAGGAGCCACCTCAGTATTGGCTCACTGTGTGCAAAAACTTGCTTTGAATAATATTGTATAGAGGCTAAGCAGAAATGTTAACCATGGAAACGCATTAAATAATAATGTCCCAGAATAACAGAAGAAAGCACTTCTGTACTTGGTTGTAGCATGTAGAAATTTTAGTGAAAAAATGTTATGCTTTGAAATCCAAACATGAAGGATGGAACCCGTTCCTTTAACTTCCTCCACACACTCTATGCATCCCTCTCTCTCCCCCCCCCCACCCACCCACCCATTGCTGCTCTCCCTCTCTTCCCTATCTCCCCCTCTTCTTCTGCTCTATTTCTCCCTCCTGCTTCTGTGCTCTCTCTCTCACTCTCTACCACAGCTCTGCCTCAACTGGATTCTGGCCATTACATATAGAACCAGGTCTAATCCTCAAGTAACAATGGAAACAGTTTTTCAGATATTTCCCATCATTATCCAGAGATAAAAGTCATATCTCCACACATATCTGCTTGGGTAGCAGCAACAGCCTTTGACTGCTTTGAGCATTTGTTCGTGGTTACTTAAATATCTGAAAAGGATATTTAGTGTTTTTTCATAATGGTTTCATATTCTGTTTGATATCATTTACATTTTGCCCTGCAAAATGCATCCTTCCACTGTCATTGTAATGTAATATCCCACAATTTATTCTAATTAATCTTTACCACATCAGGTTCTGTAAGTTGTCACTTATAATCAAGAGCTCTGCCTCTTTCCCATGGAAGTGTTCATTACTAGCTGATAACTAGCTTCGTAGATTTTGCAACGGATCACAAACTCACCTTTCAGATTGGACCACGATTGTCACATATTGGATAATTTTTCAGATCATAAATAAAAAATTGAATAAAGACCTGCTTTCAAACATAACATTCCATGGACACACATTGTACGTTGTACATTTGACGAATACATTCTGACTCTTCTACGTTTTTGGACACTTAATTAGCTGCTCTGATTCTGCATGAAAGCTGCAGTGAGAAGTTGTTGATCTTGGATACCTGTTCCAATATTGCTTCAAATACGTGGCCGGACTCAGCCACCAAATTTCGTAATAAGAATATATTACAAGGAGGCCAATTATTCACATATTTGTGACTTAGATGACGCACAAGACTTTTCCAGCTCTTCCGGGATCCATGTCTTTCTGACTACTTTTCAATGTGACCACACAACTGATCTGTGTGCTTCACCTACACTGCAGCTCAGCATTGAGATTTCGAAAATTATTACATTATAAAAGTAAATATGGCCATATAGATGTCTTTAACAAACAAGACAAACGTAAAGATGATTGCATGGATCACATGGTAAAGCTATTACTCATCCACGTGAGATGATCCAGACCCACCAAACATGGATTGTGGTCCGTTGCACCACTACAGGTTTGTGATATTGGATGGGCAAATCGGAAGCCAGGTGATCTCACTTCATGATACAGGTTCCAAAATGTTTGTAAATATATTTCTAGGCTAACGTGAACACCGAGTGCATTCTTTAGCTCAAATTCCATCAAAATAAATTTGATGTTTTCAATACAAGCATATATATATGCCTATAGAAATCCTCATTGATGGTTTAAGTGGTAACAAAGTAAGTGTTTGATGAGTGGAAGCGGTTAAGTGCATGTCTGCTTGTGTCTCTGCTTGTTCAGTAGTCCTGGTCCAGGTTAAACAGGATTGAGTTGTTTTTAGCCCCAACATTCCTCAGCACCTCTCTTCTCCCTTTCTCCTTCAAGAAAACAGGGGCAAAAGAGAAGAGAGTCAGCCTGAGAGACCCTGTAACTTCCAAATCTCAATTTTTAATCAATCTCATCTTTGTATTTTAGCCAAATCTGGAGCCTTGTGTTGATTTTCAGCTTTTTGTTGAAGCCCTGTACCGAATTGTCACCAAGTAGTGCACCGATGTAAGGTTTTACTCAGAGTGTGATCGCATATGCAAGAGTGTGAGTATGGTTCTTGTGTGAGTGAGTGTGTGGTTTGTACCTGCTGGTACTGTTTGATGGACTCCTTCTCCTGTTGGATTCTATGGAGTTCCAGTGCATCTGGCCGATATCCTCCTGGAACCACGTAGGTGGCAGGGCGGTTTGTGCCGCAAATCTCACAGCCCGGCCGTGTTGGCTTATTAATGTAAGTGCAAGAAGGGCACGACCAACCCTAAGGGACAGAGGGGTTCCGTTGCTTTAAATCATCATTATTCTTAAGTCTAAAACATTTTAAAAACGTACTCTAATCAATGCGCCACTGGTACCTACTGTCTTTTACCTTAGCGGAGACCGAAATGGCGCTCAGTGCCTCTTTTAGTTGGGGCATCTCTAGGCTGATGAGATCTCTGAGATCTCTTGCGTTTCCTCTCTCTGATGCACCTGAAACTTGAAATGAGAAAACCAAATAAGGAGCCAGGTTTGAACACACTGTAAGTGTATATGTGTGCCCATTAAGATTACATGTTAATACCTCTGCGTCTCTACTGGGGCAAAAACTAGATTAGACTTCCAATTAATATCAAAATTATGTCAAACCTTGATGTTGCCAACAATCAATGAATGATTACTTACTTGATGTCTTTTCTTGTTTTTGGGCTATCCAAACAACCGACGTGGCATTTGCTTCCTCTAAGTTCTTACCTCACCACACAAACTCAAACAATCTCTGACTTTAGTTAATAAGGAATAACTGAATGTTTTAACCTAAAGTTAAATTTTTACATTTAGAAGGTTAGAGATTGTCTATTATTATAAGAGGGGAGGAGGTGGGGTGGTGCAAAATAGGGAAGAAATGTTGTAACCGCCGGCAAATTACTTATGTTGTTATGTTTATTTTGGCATATTTTTCATATTAAGTGCTGTATGGTGACTGTTCCCACTACACTGGGTAGCTCTGTAATCATTTTGAGGAACAGGTGACCATCTACATGCAATTCATCCATACCATCAACATTTGTACTTGACAGGACATCAGATTTTCTTCTCCAGACTTAATCCGATTCTAAAACACTCTGGATGTGGGTCATGACTGAAAGCCTCCTGCTTGTTGTTAGAAGCAGGGGTTAATGTTAAGGCACAGCAGCTGTGAGCACCATTCTTACGTTTTGGGTATGTATCGTTGGTCCTACAGACGGTTACTGCCTCCCCTCTGAGTGTATGGAGTTTAGCCTCACATGTTTCTAGTGCTCAAAGCTGGTAGTTTACGTATTAGAGCCAAACCAAAAGTTGAGCGGCGCTATTTGGATTCATTTAAGCTGCTTTGTTGCACCTTCATCTGAAGGGAGTAACCTTAGCTAGACAGAACGGGGCATGAAACTGTACATTATATAGTATTTCTTAAGGACATGCGTTGGTGAGAGTATTAAATAATTTAACAGACAAGAGCAAGATTATTTCTGAAAGAAGGTGGGAATTTCGTTTTTTAGTTTGATTGCCAACCCCTAATTTCTACATTGTAAACCTTCCTGCTTCCTACAAGTGTGAACTCTCCAAATCCATAACCATTGTTTGTCAATGGTTACCAGCGTCTCTATTACTCATCTACTTGTTTTAGTCTTTAATCAGTAAGAAACAATTCGACTTGAACTAATACTGCACTTTGAAATGTAATAAACCAGGTTGAATAAACCTGAATTTAAATGGGTCTATTTTTCTTTTCCGTTATTATGGGTGGTTTGATGTCTGTTAGAACAGAGAAAATATTAAGGTACAGTTACAGGAAACACTCAGTGGAGGCTGTGATCTCTTTAAATTCATTTTTGATAGAATTTAACTATTTTTGACACAACAAATAGGACAACTAAAATAACATTGGTTATTATTTCGGAGTTGGGGCAGCTGCAGTTCAGTTGGTAGAGAGGTTGCAGCGCTGCAGCCACGATGTCAGAAGCCTTCGGGAAGACTCTGAACCCCAGTTTTCTTTGGAGGTGCTTCAATGGGACTGCAAACTGCTCCCAGGGGCTCCATGGGCCAAAATGCCAAGAATCAATTTAACAATGTCGTCTTGTATGTACGTACTGTATAACAACGTGATAATAAAGAGTTGATATAATGTTTAATATTATTTTGCCACAGGGGAGTTTTCACAGAAGAGTTCTCAATTCACTGAAGTTGTGCTACAGTGAGGGGCAAAGGTTGTAAGTAAAAATGGAAACAATTCTAGTCTACTTGTACCTCCTATTTTGAGATCATTCTGCTTCTAATTGAAAGCTAAAAACAATCATGGATAAACATATTTCCATAAAAATCCGTTGCACATTTGTTTTCACTGGAATCTCAAAAACAGCAAGATATTATGACTCATAGAGTATTACAGTATGATAAATAATTAATGAAATGTATGGGTTTAAGGGTGAGAGGATAGTATTTACACCATAATCACTATTTGTTCCACACCAGGTGTGTTACTCATTTATTGTTTGACTTAAACAGATGCTCGCCCAGTTTATTTGAGAAGTAACTGACATGGTCACATGTTAATACCCTCACTCACCAGTATTGCTGCTTGTATGGGGTTTGGGAGGTAGAGTGGTATAAGGCCTCCGGTTGAGAGATGCGAGGCCGTTCGCAGTGGTAGCAGGGAGAGCAGGAGCAGGGAGAGACAGAGATGAAGGACCGAGAAGGGAATTCTCCTGGTCTTGTTGGAGAACTTGCAGGCTCAGGCGAGCGCGACAGGCTGACAAAAGGTGCAAGAAGGCTGTATCACCGTCCCGATGAACTCCGTATGAGGCCAGAGAGCGCTGGTCGGTGCAAAGGCACTGGCCAATCACCCAACGCTGCACCCGTGGGTGAAAGCCATACTCAATAAACATCTGAGGTTAAAATAAAGCAAAACAAGAAGAACTGTGAGATAAAACATTTTAGACTGAGAGCGGTACTTTAAAAGGGGATTTTTTTTAAAGAGTGTTATATAGCAGCTCATTCCCATAAAACATTTACACATTTCCAAGCCCAGAGTTTGTTCTCTGATGCCACGAATGAAGCATAGAAACATTCCTTGGACTAACCTGCTGTTTCAGGGCTGCAGTAGTCATATGCGGGAAAACTTTTACAGTGACGCAACACGATGACCAGGAATCTTCAACTACAATAGCCAACCTGTTAGATAGAATGCCCATTATGTTGAATTTAAAAATATAGACCATCATCATCATATTTTTTAAATCTTTTAATCTAATTTAATGATGGGGATCCTCATACCTGATTTCACCATCTTTATTGTCTCTGGCAGAGGGCTGGATCTTGAGCGTGGCATGTTGCCGGGCGAGTGTTGCAGCAAAGACAGAAGCTGACTGCAAGTCACCTGCTTCTATGGCTTTGGACAGATCTATGCAGGTTTCCTCTACAGATGGAAGAACAGAAAGACATCAGCACACAAGGAAACACAAACAAGTCTAAGAGTTTAGTTGTTTTGGAGAACTGAGAGATTTTTTTCTAATAAGACTACCAAGAATTAACTATAGGAGGCATTTATTCATGATATTCATGATCAAATACATGTTTTTATCACAAATATCAAAAGTCCTTATCACCTCTAACCTGACAAACACATGTTATCCATTTTTGGTAGGACTTTTCATTACAGCAGGGTAATAAGATGGTAATATTGGGGTAATAGTGTGATAATAAAGAGGTAATACATATGTACTAACATGTACTTACCAAAGTAATAACTAGGTAATAGCTTGGTAATAACTTGTATCTGGAAAATATTTCACTAACTTATTTGTAACTGGGCAATAATGGTACAAAAAACTAAGGGTTATAATGAGGAAACAAATTAAAAAATTGAAATAAGGTAAAACTATTTGGTAATAGTACGGTAAAACTTTTGGTAATTATGCTAACAATAAAATCGTTAGATCAGTTTAATATTTGGATTAAAAAATGGTATTATGGTGATATTAATATTGTAATAACGTGATGATAATGAGGTAATATAGGTTGATGTTTTCACAATATTATACGCAACTATCAGTGTAATATCTTGCGAATTAGATGAAACTTTGTGGAAGTCAAATTTGGCAATAACCAAAATATAGTGCTGAAATTCATCCAACCCTTATGTTCCAAACATACCCTTTTGTTTAAAAGTAATACTGTACATATTGTTTGTTTAATCTTGTGACTTCTTACCTCGAAACACTCGTGGTAGTTTCTGTGTAATAGCCATGAGTCAGTGCTGCAAAATGCAAAACTACCTGTTTCTATTTAATTTCAATTGAATATTATATTAAACCAAACATCCAGAAGTGCAGAGATTACCTGGAATCCCTTCAGCTTCTTAATCAGAAGTCACAATATTAAACTTACAATTTGTATAGTATTACCTTGAAACAAAAGGGAATGTTTGGAACACAAGGGTTGGCTGAATTTTACCATTATTATATGGTAATTACCATTTTTGAGTAGTTTCATCTAATTGGGAGGGTATTGCGCTGCTATAATGCTGAGAAAACATCAACCAATATTGCCTCATTATTATCATACTTTTACAATATTAATATCACCAAATTACCATTTTTGAATCCAAATATTGCACTGATATAACCATTTCATTGTAAGTACATTATCGATGTATTCCAGTTTTTTGTTTATACTACTTTATTACCAAAGTATTACACTGCTTTTACAAAAATAGTTTTACCTCGTTTCTATCTTTAACTTTGTTATCCTCATTCAGGCCATTATTGGCTTGTTATAGAAAAGCCTCCCTTCGAGCATCATTTCCTGTGTATCGACCAAAAGCAGATCATAATATAAAAAGCTCAATTAAATACATTAGATTGATCTAGAAGATTCCACCTCCAGAGGAGGATAAGCAAAGCCTGTCCCCTTCTGCTCTTCAATTCACACAGACTGCCTTGCCCCTGCCTGTCCTGTAGGTGTCGCTATTGAGGCATAATGACATTGATACTGAGAATTTAGTACTTCATTTCATTTTCTCTTTTTATAATGTGATCTCAATCTTGTCTCTCAAAAACAGAGGAGGATCATCTTCCTCTGCCTCTATGGACCAGCCTCCTCAGAAGCCCATGTAGAGTAACTTACTGCAAAAGTCGGTGCAGAGGATGTTGTTGTAACTCTAAACAGCCAATAGGAGGCAGGAAATAATTTAATTAATGACAGACATAAGTGAAAGTGTGACTTAATTAGTTAAATCACATGTTTAAAAGATACTATTTCATATTACAGATGGCAGAACACAATCTGTAATATGAAGAAATGTTCAGTGTACACACCTGTTCGTTGCAAGGCTGAGGTGTTCCCATCACCATCAATGGGTTGCTGTTCATCACTATCTCGAAGTGCAGCTGTCATTGAAAAAATGATGTAAACCGTGATAAATAATGTTGTAAAATAAAAAGATAAGACAAGAAATATTCAACATTCTACAAAGATTTGACTGTTTCATCTCATTCTAGCTGTAGCTGAAGACTGCAACCTACCACTATTTGTCTACATTTAATACATTTGCATGCTAGACTTACAATTTAATATAAAACAACAACATACAACATAGCAAGTCTTCTGAATATTCCATCTGATCTTGGATTTGTTTGTGTCACTGGAGCACAAGTGAGCACTGCTTCTAATCTTAGCTCATTTATCTAATACCGTATGTCATGCTGTTGAACCATATGAGTTAAGGTCACAGAGGATTCATAATAGTTTACAGAGTCAAGTTAGAGCAGGACCACATAAAGTATGACTATTTATCCTGTTTGAATGTGTCTCTGTTAACAAAAAAGCTTGTGTGTTCCTGCCACAGAGATAATTGGTTGATCACGCCTACTAGTCCAACACTGATTCCATATAGAAACGGTTTGTATTCCAGAAAGGTCATTACCAAAGATAAACCAAGTTCATCGTCTTGTACAGAGAAGAAGGCTCAAACAAGTCTCTGTCCTATAAAGTCTTGATAGAAATCGCCCTTTATACAAGTCCCAAATTTTATTACGGAAGTCGCATATTAAATGGTTGAGCCCAGAGCCTCATGGGGGGACTCCCAGTAACCATTCACTTCGACAAATAGTAAAGTTAGTTGAAAATATATGGGCCTTATCTGTCAGAACCATGATTGCTCAATAATGGGCATCCACTGCCAGTTTTAATCACTCAATAGTGAGTAAACAAGAGCATTATATGGAAATTCCACCTGAAGCCACGGAATGAAGTTTAGTTCCAGAGGTTGAGAGTGATGACAATGAATTTAAGAAGCATTGAGCAAGGCAGTGAAAAGCTTTTCAATGCAAATAAATAATAACCAAACCGTTTGATGGCTTGACTCTATCTCAATTTGGAAGACTGTCCATAAATTGAGAATACACAATAAAGGTTTCCTGCAACATTGCTCTGTAGGTATCTGCCTTTAATGTGATGGTTGTTATCTAAAGGAACAATCAGTCTTCAAAAGAAAGAGTGACAGACCTCTGTGAGCTTCTCTCAGTGATGATATCAACACTGTAGCCCACTCCTGGGCCTCCTGCTCGCAGCTGAAGTTGAAGCTGATGCGGTCATGTGGAGGGGCAGCCAAACTCAACTCGTGGCATTTTGCTGATTTCACCTCATAGTTAACTAACCCCAAATCAAATTCAGTAATGGTCTGCAAAAAGAGGGTAAGAGAATTAAATCAAACCAACAAAAATCATTTTTAAACATTATAAAACTAAACCCGAAAGATAACGATCAATAACGATCAATAACGATCAATGACGATGAGCTAAATGATGTCAGAATTTTACCAAAGAGTGCATTATCAATGAGGAACTGTTTTTCTACTGATGACCCAGAGATTAGCAGGTTAAATTGGGTGTTATCTAATGTGGCTACTCAAATCTGGGGCAATGCTAGATTAATGCTGTATTATTAAGTTACAAGAAAGTGAAACTTTGTCAGCTTTTAAGAGTAGTAGGTTGGACACTAGTAACTGCAGTGTTAAAACTCTTTTGTACTAAGAGGTCCACAACAAAACTAATACAAATCATACTTTAAACCTACAAGAATCCAAGGTGTCAAGTTTCACGAACTATTGAAATGCTATTAAAAGCTAATTCTAAAGCTTTATACTCATGAAGTGATAATTATCAACTTAATTTTTGTCGCGCAAAAAAAACAAAACACCTAATTTTTGCTTAAATCCATTTTACAATTCTAATGCTTTAAAACTAATTCTGATGACATAGTTTGAAAACTTTCTATTTAAAAACAACTTACCTTTATTGGTATTGTTGTATTTCCATGCTGTTAAACATAAACAGTAGGAGTTACAATTTTAATATATGTTGTATTATGAAATCTGTGTTTTTCTAATTAAAAGGATGAAAAAACAAAACTACATGAGTGAAACTAGCTTGCAGTCACGACACATTTCTCTGAGTATTGTATCTGGAAGTAAAACTATCATTTTCATGCTACAGCTGCTGCTATCGTGAACCCACCGCGCTCCGGCCAGTCCCGCCGCTGTCCAGGAGCGAGAGCCGGAATTCCCCGGACTTCCCCGGGTCCATGCTGAGCTGCAGGCGGAGAGAATCACCACCTGCTCCCGGAAGACAGAGTGGCCGAATACCAGAATGGCACACCGACACTCGAACCGACATAAGGACGGTTTGGGTGCTAGTTTGTTCCTGTAAGGCCCCATGTTGAGCGACGAACTGGTCCGGTGTGCTGCCAGGGGTGTGAGTCCTACCGACCGAACTCAGCGCCATCCTGTCAGCGGGGTCATGGGACGATCACCTCCTCTCCGAACACTCAGCTGTCAACCACCCCGTCAGCCTTCGGTTAGCGGGGCTTCACTTTATCATCCTGTCGCCTCCCTGTCAACAGGAAGCAAGTGCGCGTAGTCTGGCAACTTCTAAAAAAGAAGAAGTACCCCAGGCTCGAGGTTTCACTTCTTTCTTCGGCGTCGTTTGAGGCAGAGCTACTTTAAGACCACGAAGCTACGATAGTTTTCTTCGAGAGTGCCATGAATAACAAAACACAAAAAACAACAAAACTGCGGTTCTCCTCTAGTTTGTTACTACTACCGCTAATATTGCGTTTGTTTTCGCCCTGTACTGCGCAGGCGTCGCTTTTCTGATGACGTAATTGTGTTGTTGTAATATACATAAAGGACTTTATAACTCTTATATTTATTTTTATTCTGTAATGTCTATTTTGTAACATACTAATAAAGAATAAAATTTAAAAAAATAGGGTGCGTTGCTGGGACAAAACATTTTTATCTTTATTATTAGTGTTTTTATTTCATAACTGGTAAACATACAAGCTAACGACATCATTTCATTGGAATCAATATTGTGATATTAATTGCTTTTATAGATACTCAATTAACAAGAATTATATCAATATAATGTTAATAAAAGGTATTTAAGTATTATGTATAAAAAAAAAAAAGAAAGACTTTTTAACTAACAAAAAAAGGACGTTAAATTAGTTTCATGACGTAAGAGCTTTTTGACTTTTAGTTTTTACATAATAAATTAGAAAAATGAAATGCAAAAAAAAAAGAAAAAGAAATGCAGTTTAGCAAATCTTGGATTGGCTCTTGGCAGCTTGCAAAAATAATAATATATATTAATATATATATTATAATTATAATAATATTATATTGCACAGACAGCCAAATTTATGAAAACCTCAAGCATATACAAAACTATTAAGACTGTACTGAAAATCCCTGAAATATATCAATTTCTAATCTGCAAATGTTCTGATTACGAGGAGGTTATATTTTCACCCGTCTTTTTTGGCTCTATGTCAACCTTTTAGCAAGATTATGGAAAAACTAATGGACGGATTTGTCCATTAGTTTTTAAGTTTTACTCAGAGGTAGTTTTTGGCATATCCCACAGATGATTGCATTTGACGTTACGTGTGTCCCATCATTTAGAAATAATAACAATAAGCTGCTTGGAGCAGTTTCCATTACTGTTGGCTGGGAGAAGAACAGGAAATGTTGCAGCAGTGTCTGTGTACTGGAGAACAACATCTTTGTACTGGAGATGAACAGGAAATGACACGTCATAAAGAGTAAACACCTTTATGATTCTAAAAAGTAATGGATGTTAGTAAAGGCAAGTAAGTAAAGACTGGCAATAGCTTGGACATTAATGGACAAATCTGCATGCATTTTTCCTAAACCTTGGTTACTGATGTACCCCAGAAATGACAACTTGAATGACAACTTTTGAAATGTATAGCTGCTTTTGTATTGTTCTGGTTAAAATCTTTTTATTCTTAGGTCAGGTACAGGTTTCTACCAAGTTCTTACAAACACTCTTTTTCTTTTTTTAGATTTAATTTACATGTTTTGGGTCTATGGGTGTGAAATAAAGTAATAATGAATGAATTAATGAATGAATAAATAATACATGGCTGAAATGTGAACAACTTCATAAATTAATAGAAGGTACATAATATTAATTCACGCTCACACACATCATGAACCAAATAACTGGGGAAACCACAAGTTTGAAATACTTTATTTAATTTCAAAAAACGCGTGTGAGGAACTGCGGAGCCCCTCTGGTAGCATTGAAGAAACAAACTTGTCTGGAGGCCATGTCTTATTAAGGCGTGGGAACGCGTGATAATCTGGCAAGATAGTTGTCTTGTGGCCATGACTTAATAAGGCATGGGAACGACTAATTATCTCGTGGGAACTAGTTATGTGTGAACGTGTGTGCACATATTTAACCACAGAGAGGCAGCAAATCTCCCCATCCATAATATCTGTCTCTAACAAATTCAATAAATCATGTAAATCTGTGTTGAGCCAAAAAAAATAGATATAAATATTAAGAAGTAATCAGTAAAAGCAGCTATGTTATTCTTAAATCAACCTGTAACGATATTAGACAACGGCTTATGCTTTAAACATGTCTTCTGAATTACTTTACTTCAGTAGAAATGTATTGATATTAGTTATAACAGGTTCTTATATGCCTTGTAATAATATCTCAGATATGCTTACTATTGGTAAGAACACAGCTTTTATTGGCAATATCAATCTAAATATTGGTAATAACCTCCCTGATATTACATGTTATCACTGTAAATAAGAATCTGATATTCATTAAAGCTTAGATAAAATAAAGATACATACAAATGATGATCTATTACTACTTTATAAGCAACTTAAATGATTGGTACATCAAAGATGTTCATAGATTATGAGGACTTTTGAAGGGTGAGAACATACTTCATAATTATTGATTGCAAGTTCTCACGCACAGTTTCTTTTGTTTGGCTCTTTGCAAAGCAATTTGTTTATCAAACCCAACGGCATAATAGGATAATCCTATGATCAACATGAAATAAGCCTTTTTCCCGGCAGGCAAATTGCCCAAAACACTGTTCCTGCTGGCTGTGTGTGACGGTGTCCTTCTATTCAGGTATTTGGTGTTATGTGATCCACATTGTACCCGTAAACCAATGATTTTGATTTTTGATTTTTATGTTTTATTGTCCCTTTGTTGCAACAGTAATGTTATGGGTGATGCAACCTTGGAACTTTAAATTAAATAGAACTAACACGACCCAGGTGGGACTTGAACCCACAATCCCCAGCTCCGGAGGCTGATGCCTTATCCATTAGGCCACTGGGCCACATACCTGCACAGTTTTCTGTTCCACATTCTCACGCAGGCAATCTTTAGAATATACTGTAATCAGTGAGTGATAATTATTAAATCCCTTATTATTTCAAAACATATGGACAGAGCCTTTTGTTTCTTTGAAAGCTTACTACTAAATCTTTTATTGCCCATAGAATATTGTAAACCCTACAACCACTAAGATGTTTGTTTGGTATTTTGAAACATTTATATTTGAGGAATTAGCATATCATTTATCTAACAGGAAATAGTTCTAATCAGAATTCCCTGCTGATCAATGAACCGTTTTTTTCTTCTTTTTAAGAAAGAGGGCTAACCAAACACGGTCAATGAACATACCCCGGCCCACACACTCTGTAGGTCAGGAATTATGAGGCAATTAACAAAATATACTGTAGCACAGACGGGTAATGATTTAGACCAAGAAACTTAGCTGGTTCAAGCAGTAAATCATTCTGCAAGCAGGCTTTTCTCAATCAATACCACTTTGTGCCGAAACAGACCCCACATGCAACCGCATATCCCCTTTCAATACTATAGTAAGAGCACAGTATAATTATTATTTTCTAAATGAGATATCATGATTTTTGATTGTACTACCGTGATCCCTCAAACATTTTATTCCCTCAGTGTGACGATGAAGTAAGTCTGGTCGGGTCACTCCATGCTGTGACTTGATTGGAGGTCCCATTCATAGAAACAGAGATGACACAGACAAGAAGATGAAGCCATTCAATCAGGAGCTGATGAGACCATGGTGTTCGGGTGAAGACTCACCAGATCCTTGTCATGACTATGAAGAATGCATCTTGAGTGTTGCGTGTTTTCTCTAAGATGAGCTAATTTTGAAGATGTGAATGAATGATAGAGAAACAGCTTATCCTACAGGTCTGTATCGCAGTATGTAATTCTATATGCTATTTTCTAAAAATCTTTCTTACTTTTATCGTGAACCGTGATATCCCGGTTTTATCCTCATAGTGGTGATGAACGGAATTGTGTCTGATTGTCTTTTCTGCAAAATCTGGCTGCGGCTTTTCAGAAAATAAGGGCTGCCATCATAAATCAAATTAGCTGGTAGTAGGATTCCTCCACGTTGCAGCATTATTACACATCCTCAGGTTCTTCTCATCTTCTCATTATTGCGGGGCTTGTGCCTGCATCGCACCACCTGATCTGAGGATGTGACAAAATTATGGATGGCCTACATGTGGAGAAGAACTGTGCTGCCCTCGGGTGGAGCTGTCTGCACGCACGAGAGCCAGCCTCACTATTATATTCACAAGAATTATAAGGGATTTTATATAGTCGGAAAGCTTCAACTTCTTAAAATACATGTGGTAAAGATGCTGACATACGGAATTAGTGTTATGTTTTATTTTGGGCAGCAGTGAAACATTTTATCTTGACCTTTAGAGACATTGCTTCACTACCCAAGGCATCTTTAAACATAAACACTTTTGAGTGAACAAAGTTCTCCTGATGTTCGCTTCTGGTATGTGAATCATCACCGTCATGTCTGAGCGGATATACTGGTTGCTTAATGTGAATTTAGACACACTCGCAGTACATTTAAAGCCCTCTTTGCTTTCTGAATCTGTTTGATACTGTTGTTTCGCCGTCACTGATTAAAAATAATACCCAAAAGCTCTGATAGCAGGTGCAGAGAGCCCCTGACTTTTATAATCTTGATATATTTTGAGGCTATAATTATTTATACGTGTCCCAAAAAGCGCAGCTATAAGACCATGTGAATACATTGAGAATTTTGCTGTGGCTGACTTTGCCCTGCTCTGTCCATTGTAATCAAGCTGATTGATGAAAGGCTCATCAAAAAACGCCCACCACAGTTATGGGTCACTGTCTGGCAGGCCTTCTTGAGGTGCTGGGTTTCCCCATGTTCTCTAATTTAAAGTTGTCCATGTGTCATTGACTTGGTGATGGACTGCTCTGTTGCGTGACAGACATCAGGAAACCTCCAAAAGCCATGCTTCTTTCTCAAAGGCGTGAAGAGGGGGGTTTAAAAGAGTGGGAAGAGGAGGTGGGAGGGGGGTGATGCATCCTGTAGTCTGGGATCACTGACGTTCTTGATTCATCATGCACATGAGCAACATGGTTATATAAGCTGGGGCACACCTGCCTAACAAGAACAAGAACAACTTCAGACCTCTGCCAACTGACCTCCGCCTGTCAAGCTCAGGGTAAGATGCCGCTGTATTACTTTATTACAGTAATACAGCTGAATGACCTAATACCTCTGAATTTTCTTTTATACATTTTGGCTGGGTGATTCTTTACTGAGCAGCATCCCTCCTCCGACCCCTGCATTGCCTGGAGTGACTCCACAGCATGCTGCCCAGGAGAGCGGCTGATGTGCGGCTCTGCAACCTGACGAGCCGCTGGCTGCTTGCATCTCTGATGCTGCTCCTCTTCCTCTCCTCCAGCTTCAGCAGCGCTCACAGCTCCACGGTGGAGCACGACATTCATATTGTTCACAATGTCGACAACAGAAGTAAGACTATTTTCTATTCCACATTTTTCAGGACATATTCATGATCAGTTTGTTGATGAAAGTGAATGAAGTTCTTCTACTTTATTTTTTTACCCCTGATTTTCATTAAGATTTATTATAAGATTCTCGGATTAATACAAATAATCCTTAATGCATTTAGTGTTAAGATTTTAATTCTAGAAATGATCAGTCAGCAACCGTTTAAAAAACTCTATGAACATCAAGGATCAATTTGTACATTTAAGTAGCAGCTATTTGCTTTGAAAGATTGTTTTTAATTTAATTATAAATAAGGGGTATTCTCATTTGCTAATTTTTGGCACTTTAATTTATCATCCAATCTACTCTGAGTAGTTTTCTAAAATTTTATTTAATCTACATATATGAGTGTTACTTTGTCCATTCATATTTTTAATCATTCATATAAAATTTTTAGGTTTTTTGTGATTTATTGCAGTCTAGTACTTAACATACACGTTGACATTATTGTAATAAAAAGTGAAAGCATTAAATGTTTTGGTTATTATATCCCAATGTATAAAATAAATCTAACAATAAATACGACACTACTCTTCTGTGCTACTTCCTAACATCTCTTATTTTTATATAACTGAATACAAAAAACAAGTTATTTGACCAAATAATATTTGAATGCATCAAATTAGCATAGAAAATGATTTGTGCTCATGTGGAAAACAATGTGAATGAGCACTTATAAAAGATTGTAACAGTAATTATCAGCTTTAAGTAGGAAGTCTGATTGTGTGGACCGAACTTTCTGATTTCTGTTAAAATCATGATTTTATGGAATCATTATGATTTTTAATAGAAATAATGTATTGCTCTATAGTCTTGTCGTCGTGTGAGATGGTACCCTCATCATCCACATCTCAGGCTTTGCATTTACTTCTCATATACTCTTTTCCACCTATATTAAATACTCTGTTTTTACTCAATCAATTGTATTATTTTCTTACTGTAATTTTACAATTTTCTCTGGCACAAGAATTTCTTTTGAGATCAATAGAGGTTTATCTTATTTGATCTTAAATGTTAAAGAATTATCAAATCATGCTGCTGTCTGTCAATGTCACACTGATGTGCTCATGTGGTCTCCAGGTCCGGAGATAGACCCGTTCTGGTACGTGGGGCGTGGGGTGAGACCCATTGGGCGCTTTGGGAAGAGGCGCAGCGGCGTGGAACCTTTGCCTAGGGAGGGGATGAAGCCTGTGGTCAGGATTTTGGCGCTGCTGCTCAACAGCCTGAGAGAGGAGAAGCTTGGAAAAACGCTGGATGGGGAGGACAGGGATTGGTTACCGTGACAGTTTTCTCCTCCTCTCCTCAGCCACAAACTCTGAGTATCTTCATTTTAGGAGCTGTCTGAATGTCTCTGTACATAAAAATGCATTCTATATTGATTAATAAAGCAGGATGGTGTGATAACATCTGTATGTCACTTTGCCCGTGGCCTTCCTTTAATTTCAAGGTGCACGACAAACATCTTCTTTCAAACAAAAAAGTTTTAAGTTTCAAATTTTATTCATTTCATAATACGTTTTTCTGAGAATACTGTGGCACATAGAGAAACTGCATTTTTTTGCTTGTTAGTATTTTCCCCATGGATTGCACACTACTACAATCCATTGCACATAAATGTGAACAGCCCGCCTTTGGAGCTGTGCAAAGGGGGCTTCATTCAAGCTGGATTTAAACAGGGGCAAAAGTCCAATCTGTTTCTGTGAATATGCTAATTTCTGAGTGTGTGGGATATAGTTACAGTAGTAAATTAGATTCCCTGTGTGATTCCAGCCCTACAAGTCATAACAATTACACACAGCATTCTGGACACAACATTGATAGATTGGTCAACTATGATTGGGCAATACACACATTATTCTATATCATTTCCATCTTTTCACACATATACATATATTAACAAATTCTGAGCTGATATATTATTTTTTTTTACATTAGAAAAATACAGGACACTGATGATTGGACCCCTTGTGGCTGTGCTTTTCAGGTAATTGTACATCAATTTTGAGAAAACATGCTTCTATACATTAACACCTTTGGAGAACAAAATTGACAGATGTACAGGATCGGTGTGCAAAACCAGAGTGAAGTGAAAAGCTGGGATGGAAAAGTCTCTAAGAGAAGGGACTGAGCATTCATCACACCTTTTTTATTCATGCAGCCCATCAGGGACTCTGACCCTTCTCTTAGATTGTAGTTTGAAAAGCGTATGCATGACTAACTGAGATTCTGTAAGGAAAAATAATCTAACATGAAAGGCAGTATTTTCAAATACAGCAAGAATTAGCCTGTTGTCACCTGGCGTTACACAACATTTACCATCATCATTACTGGCACTAATGCCTGGTAAACACACACACACTCTCTGAAGGAAATTAGTTTCCACGCGTGAAAGAATCTGATAGGAGGGCTCCTGTGAGCAGACACTGAAGTTGCTATCATACTTATTTCAGTGGTATTGCATAAAAATATTCCGTAAAGTACAAAAATAAATCGCTTGTAATAAAATTAAAGGTTTCATGATATTTTTTCTTTAATAAAGCCAATCAGACTTGTGTAAAAATCTTTACAAGATGTCCTCGATGCAAGAAGAAACAGAGACGAAGAAACATGAAAATACTTTTTTGTTCAAATTAAAGGCCACGATGTTTGAAAGCAAATGAAGAAAATGTCAGGGAGGAAGGACATTAAGGAAAACTACACAGGGGAAGGCTCTGAGACCGAATCAGACCGTTTGTGTTCTAGTGAGTGTGTCTGAGATCAACACTTTATTCAAACCTTATTTGGAGTCACTTCAGGGTAAAGAACCAACAGCAGCTTACACACATTGAGGATGGAGTGTGTGCGCCTGCTGCTTCTTCAACAGCAGACTGTTCACTAAATGATGGGAGAGCACTTTTTCTGGCAAGAAATTATTGGGACATGACTAGAGTTAGATGAGAGAATGATCGGAAAAGTTAATAGGAAGGTACTAACGGCAGCCCAATAGCTTAAAGATTCATTCATGTCAACCAGAACCGCTATCTCATACCAACAAAGACACACACCACATTTCCCAATTCAACCATTTTCTGTAACGGCTCGTCCTGTTCAGGTTCGTGGGAGGGCTGGAGCCTATCCAAGCTGACATTCGGTGAGAAAAAAAGAACTATTTAGGGTCACCAATATTGCATGTCTTTAGTCTGATGGAGCAGGATGGAGTACCGGCAGGGAATTCACACTAACACAGGAAGAACATGCAAACTCCACCTAAAAGGCGGTGCAGAGGTGGATTTGACCCCTTTACCTTCTTGCTGTGAAGCAACTAACTAGACCTCATATCCCTTTACCTCTAGATCAGCTGCAAAAACATGATTCTAACTTACAGATCATCAGAAATCTCACTTCACAGAAATAAAGTAAAACTCACCAACACCGTCTTGGTTAGTTTTTCATTGTTTGAACAATCACCAACTCTGTTTTGGTTCAAATAAACCCTTAATTCACCAAGTTTGATGAGAGAATTCTCTGGCTCACTTATGTTCCCTGCTATACAATAGTAATATTTTAGCGTTCCAAAACAATTCATTTTCCTTCATTTACCAAATTAACTACATTTATCCATTGAATTTTACCTTTAACCTTGAAGGTTTCGCTGAAATAAACAAAATCTCTTTTACAAGACAGTCTTGGCGAAACAGAAAACATATTAACAAGTAACAAAAACAATATGTTATACAAAAAAATAAAGCAAGATATCTTCAAACATAGTGTCTTCTTAATCAAAAAACAAGCATGTGTCTCCATCACCACATTCTTTAGGATTCCTTTAATTTCAGATCCTTTTGTAGATTTTCCATGCACATTGTGCCATAGCAGGAAAACTTTGTTTTGTACAGTGAAAAGCCGACACTGAATGTAATGTGATTGGTAGTTTCTTAGATTGATTAGATTAGCGACTGGTATAGCGACTGAAAACAATAAATAAAATATGCTTTCACAATTTGAATGGGGTGGTAATATCTTCCGTCTGCTCTCTATCATCTCACTTTTATAAGTTTGTATGAGAGGACCACGTGGAGCGGAGGTAAGGAAATTCCGTTCACCAAAAGACAGCTGCTGAGGCAAGGAGCGCTGGAGAGCAGAGCCAGGAATGGAGGTGGGAGCTTCAGGTTACATAAACATCCACAGTCACTTTGGATTCTTCTCCAATCCAGATCATGAGGAGAACTCAGGTTCTTTTTAGGATTAAAAAGTGGACTTATTGCTTTCTCTAGCAGAAAGCTATGGAAGTGCGCAAGGCTGTGAGACTGAAGGGAAATAACAGAAAAAAGAGTTCTTAATAAGATATTAATTTAGTTCGAGGTTGAAGTGGAAACACACACACACACACACACACACACACACACACACACACACACACACACACACACACACACCCTCTCAGACCAACCCAGAGATCCCACCTGTTGTTGTTCACAATTTTATGAAGGTGAATGCAACTTTTTGGGGTGATAAAAAAAATGATATTAGGTCAAAATCAAATAAATAATGAAGTCAAACATTAGATTAGTCGTGTTACGAGTTCCACAGGGAGGGAGTTACATGTGCTAATATGCACAAACGAATGAACTGCCGATTGGAATAAAAATTGGACTTTAACACACAGAGGGAGATTAATTTCATCCATTCAGAACGCCAATACCCCGTTTTAACTTTACATTGAAATAGGTGCAAGCTGCAACATTAATGTTCAAAATCTAACCTTCAAAATTAGGGGGGACAGTGATCCTGGCTTTGGCAGAATTCAACAAAATCAACCTTTTTGCATGGTTTGTACAAATCACGTTTTTGAACATAGTCAGCCATTTTTTCAGCTGTTGAGTTAAACCAGTGAGCTTCATGTTTGGGGACTGTATTGATCCGAGGTCGGTATCGCTCTTCTCCTGTAACTCTTGGTAATCAAAGGTTATTTGGAAGGTGTTTACAAAAAATGTCGGACTCATGTGCTTTATTCCCATCTTGAGAGAAATAAAAAAAAAAATCATTTTGTGGTTCATTCGTGATTTTTTTTCTTCTTAAATGCTTAAAATGATTAAATTAGATTTATGAATCATTCCCCTAATACTCTCACTGATAGCTGAGTGTGTGGAAAACAAAAAACATCCATAAGAGCTCTCTGTGGAGGAGTTCACAGCATGGTATGATTCCTCATGACATTTCTTTTGGCGAGAAAGGATATGCAGTACAAAACACGGCCGAGCCTCTTTTTGGGACACTCAATCACAAAAAGGTTTCACATGATTTTTCCACGTTTTCTTGTACAGTAAATCACAACACTCTTGCAAACAGATAGAAAAAAGGAACAGGAGTCATTATTGTCTGTACAGATATTCTTTTTCAGCTGGGTCATTACAAGTGTTTGCAGATTTTTAAGGCAGAGACACCGACTGTCGAGTCATCCTTACTTGATATTGTGTGCGCAGCGAGGAGGAGAATTAGGTGGAAAAAAGCCAGTAAGGTCTTCTGTGAGGCATTTGACTGACGCGGGACTGTGCCTGGCTGAGGATTGAGTGCTTGGTGGGTCGGACAGGGCAGGTGTTGGCCCATACTTGGCCTGAAACTAGAGGTGGACACTGGGTCAAGGCACTGAATGAGAGGGCCCCCCTTCCCCGGGGCACTGTAGCCGCCCTGAGGGGCTCCATGTGCTGCTGACTGTCACTATGGCTGAAACACTTTCACCTGCTGCTCTGGCTCCAATTTTTCTGAAATGCAAAAAAAAAAAAAAACAGCGTTAAACAAAGTAACATCAAATCCCATAGGTGAAAATCTTGGTTTGTCCGGAATAAGAGAAACTACAATGAGGCTTGTCCTCCCAATCTCACACAAACGTGGATATGATGATCTGATAGAAAAAGATCCTTGAATCAATGACATGATTACAAGCCTTGGACATGATTTTTGTCTGCTGTCCGTCTCTGGAGCTGAAAAGGCACCTGAATCAGAGCTATTGTGTGGATGCGGACATAAAGAAAGTCCCAACAGTAAAAGGCCATTCACCGACATGAAAAGGGAACAGACGTCTTGTTGGTTGATAAAAAATAAGCCTTATCCTCCTGTGCCTGTGTCTCCATTTGGCAGCTTAGCATCTAATGGAGCTTTTCACTTAGTCCTTTTTAGCAGATGTATTCATTTTTATACCCATTCAGTGGCAAATCTCTTCTTTTAGGGACAAAGAGTAAAATGTGTGAATTTAACTAAAGGTGAATTAAAGGGTCCTTTTGTCTGTCTCAATCTCCATCTCCACAAGCACACACACACACACACAAGCACACACACGCAGACATTGACACACGCAAAAACACGCAAATACGCAACTACAGACAGACACAACAAAACACACACACACACACACACGTATACAAAGTTGTAACTGCCATCTAAAGTAAATCATTTTTCAAATCTGTGGTTTCTACATAAACTTTTTGATAGGAAGTAATTTTTTTCATTTCAGTAACTTAAATGTTCCCCATGCAGAGGGTTTTCTGGTCCAGCATGAGACTACAGTTTTAAATGTAATGCTCTCACTGGGCTTATGGAGGTTATGTATGGGCTGGCCGTGGTTTGTCTTTTTGAAGGTTTGCACATAAACTGTTAGACTGATTTTAATGAAACTTGGTAGGAGGTTTGGGCATGTGACAGGAAAGAACCCATTACATTCTGGAGTAGATCCAGATAAAAGTGAGGATCAAGGGATGTATTAAGTCTTCTTTAGCTTCTTTGACATATCCTGTTCAATGTCTCAGCGTGTTATAATGAGGAATAATGAGGGTAAGTGATGTTTCACCTAGAGTTCGAAACTGATGTAAACAAAGGCGAGATAAGTGTGTGAAAAAATACTAGACATGTGGCTCCAAACCGTAAGATTTAAAAATCAGCTAGTAGCTGTCAGTAGTAGTATTAGAAGTTAGTTCAAAGAAATACAGCGAGACAGGAGGAGGTACTGACGCACCAAACCATCTGCCTGCCATCCATCCATCCATCCATCCATACCTTTCAGTGGAGGGGCCGGAAGTTTCCTCCTTTGATGGCGAGATGAGTCCAGAGTTTGAGGCTGTAAACAGATGATAAACAATTTCTGTGACTTAGAGCTGCAATTTGTTTTATTTTTCTCACTTGCTGTGTCATGCCAGTCATCTTTAGGAGTTGGATGCATAGCCACGAAACGTCACTGAGACAGATGCACAGATCAGCCATAACATTAGGGCCACCTGCCAAATATTTTGTTTGTCTTAGCCACCAAACCAGTTCAGTGATGCTCCGTGTGTTCTGACACCTTTATGTCAGAACCAACATAACAATTTTCAGCAATTCGAGCAACAGTAGTTCTTCATTGTGATCAGACAACACAGACAAGCCTGTGTTGTCTGATCACAGGCTTGTCTGTCAAAAGGCTTTGGGCCATTATAATAAGTTAATGGGATCCTCAGATCCTTACGCTTGCCCATTTTCCGTCATCCAGCACATCATCTTTGAAGACCAAATGTTCTCTTGCTGCCTCGTATATTTTAGTTATTGACAGTGGCCATTGATACAACATATTCAATCTGACTTCACCTTTCCATCGTTATGATGCCGTGGCTGATCGTTGCATATGCGACACAAAGATCACAGCTTTATTAATGAAATTCAAACAAATCAATAATATGTACCTGAGCCTTCGGCCTGAACTTGGAGAAGCGATTGCAGACAGCCACATTCAACCCAGCTGTTTTCAGAGCTGATATCCTGGCCTCAATGTTTGATACCTTGAAAGGAGAGATTGACTCCAATAAAACATTCAATCCTTCATTTGTCTGTTATTCCTAAACTGACAGACAGGCGCCCCTGTACCTGTAGTTCAGAATGCTGGACCTGAGCAGCTGCAGTGGCCATCTGGTCTTCCAGAAAGGCCAGCTCCGTGTCTGTGGTGCCACTGCTAATACGGCGGGCACACTGCTCCAGGTCCCCCAGGGTCCCCTCAAGCCCGTAAACAGCACCAGCAGTCAGGTAGACCTGTAGTCCGGTATGATTCAGTCTCAATATACTTTTCTTATTGGGTGGAAATTCATAAAGGGGTAAAATTATTGTGATAGGATGCTCTTAAGCTTACATTCTCCTCCATCTTTGTCAGCCTCTCGTCCAGCCTGCGGGTCTCAGAGTTGCTGGAGACGGGAGAAGCACTCATGGACCCGGGCGGCGAGTAGCACTCGCCTCCTGCCTCACCGATGAGCTCCTCTGTAGCGTTCAAAACCTTCAGTACCTCTGTGGTGATGCTGCAAAGAGAGGCTGCCGAGTGCTTCTGCTTCATTTGAGGACAAACACAAACACACACACACACACACATATAATATAAGTCTTAATTTGAGCAGATAAAGAGGTGGGAAAAAACCCCCGAACATTTCATGATTAAAAGAAAAACATCCACTAAAAGTTTTCAAAACCTTTTAAGACATGTTTTGAGTAAAATGATTTAATGTATGCTATTATACGAAACCTGTATTCACCACATTAAGGAAAAAACATGGCTTATACAACACTGACGTAAAAACTTTTCACCGAGTAACAAGGGCAAGGATCAAAATGTTATTACAAAATCACAGTAGTGGGATATAATAAAGTAAAAGAAAATCTTACCGTATATATTTTGAAAAGCACTCATTAATAAAATGCATTATTATTTTAGTGCAGCAACATAATTCCTGAGGAAAAGGAAAAAGGAAAAAAGCCGGAGAGTGATCCACCTATATATTTTTTTGACTCTGATCTGATTATATTTTCAAAAATTGACCTATATCAAATCTAAGTTTGTACTCAGGGTCATTTTTCCATTAAAGTTTAATAGCGGTGCGCATGAATCCAAATAATAATGATTATAAAAAAGCACAGGCTCAGTTTCGTAACCCTCATTCTGCCTTTTTGTCGCGTTCACGGGTCAGATTGACTCTGCACACAATAACAAGTAGCACTAATATCTCACATGTATGCTAGTTTTCTAACTCTCCCTCAAACAATAATGTGAACAGGTATGATCGGATTTATCGTGTGGCTCATCTAGATTAATTATTAGCATATCAAGATTACTTAAACAGAAACAGACCCTTATTGGTCCCTATTTCTCTAACTCTGAACATGATATTACCTTGATTACATTATGATTGACTGGGGCATCAACCAAATTCAACCCGGAGGGTCAGAAGTTGAAGAAACGTAGCAATGGAAAGTTCAGTTTGGTTTTTGCTTTTTTCGATGAAACCGGAAAGGGAGCTGAAGAGAGACATATGTGGTTGCTAAGGATTTCTAGAGAAATGAATGGATCTCTGACTGCGGCTTTGATCAGTGGGATCGAGCGTGGATTGATTCCTCTCTCAGTCGGACAGACGGCGTCACAGAGCTTCAGTTAATGACACAGGAGGCAGGTAAGGATAAAAGGAGACGGGGCAGTGATTTGGTCGGTACAATATCCAGGGTGAGGTGAGTGATGAGAGGCAGAAGAAAATACACTCCTGTTCTTTCATCTTTCACCGGTGATCTTAAAAAGAGCGGGAAGTAGAGGCGGGCAGTCTGTGATATTGACAGAGATAGATCGATGGTGAAATGGATGTTCTCATGTACGGTAATGAAGCCCTCAACATGCAGATCAAACAGTCTAACACACATTAATGAGATGTAGTGAACACGTTATAAAACATTTAGTAGTTTGGTTCCATATTAAGATGAAAGTGTGATAATAGTTTGAGACAAACCCGAGTCTCTAGAGTTCAGTTTATAGGAATAGCGTGTTTAGAACCTATTTAATGGAAAGGCCTGTATGAGGCTCAGAATTTGTAAAGTGTAAATATGTATACATATGCCTGAGAAAGAAAGAAAAATACAACTGTTTTTAATATTCTAATATAATATGAGATTATATTATGTTTTTATTAATAATACGACATCGTATCAAACTGCTGCTCTTCATTATTCTGAATATTTGTAGCCTACAGTATGGGCAGCATGTGCAACAAGTGGATACAAACTTATAAAAGGCCTTCATCCCCTCAACACAGGAAGGGGACACCCAGAAAAACATGTAAATAAACTGTAAATAATAGGTTTGTTTCATTTTATGTCTTTTTGAATTTGCATCAATGTTGTGTCTTTTTGGAAGTTGTTTCGTGTCTCTGTGGGTGTTTTGCTGTCACTTTTCTTATTTGCTTGCCCATCTTTGTGTGTTTTATTGTAAAAAGTGACAAACAGCAGCGATGGCCTGATGTTCTTTTATAAAAATGTGTGTGGAACATTAATATTATTACTAATTTTGCTTCGTTTCACCTGTTTTCCTTTGTGTGATTCAAATAAACCTTTATGCATTGTGTTCCTGAAAGCTAACACTTAATCAATGAACTTTAATATAATATAATAAAGCATTTAAATTCTGTTGGATGTGGATGTTCTACGCCATCAAACAATCTTCCCTTGTTTATTCATTCACTTCTGATATAAAAAATAATCACTTCCATGAAATTATAAAATTTCATAAAACTTATAAAAAACATCACTTTGCTTTTAAAAAAATACACTGAGTAAAATACAGTGAATAGAATTTGTAAATTGTGGTGAAACATAAAGTGATCATCATGTTTCCATCAAGTTGAGTCACCCAGGCTTGAATGAAAGAGAGATTTTGAAATACATTAGTCTTACGCATGTGACTGTCATCACTCACACGTACTCTTATTGTAAGTCTGGCTAATGACACACAGACGCTACTCAGGCGTAGCACTACTACAACGACTGGCCTCATACGCCGTGTAGAAAGGAACCCTATGTTCTTATACACACATCCATTCCAAAAAACCTACTCAGAAAGGAGATTTTATTTTATTAGGATATATATCCTCACTTTTATATTTCATAAGATTCCCCTGTTGCATTGTTAAACCTGTGGTTGTCTCATAGCTATATTCCTTTAACTGAGTTGGATTTATCTACATTTGTTATTGTCTGTTTTTTAACATGTTTGATGCCCTTAAATAGTTTCCTGTATTTTTTTTACATACTTTACTGTATAATTTTTTGAAACCCAGATCCTCTGTGAAAAAGTGATTATTATCAAGAGAAAATAAATACATTAAAAATAGCAGAGACAGTGAGAGAGGCATTTTCATACACAAACCTGGACATGTGGCTGTGCTGCATTCTCACCTTTTTGAGGTTCTTATTAATGGACAGAAAGATGGATATCTTCTAGTGTCATTCTTCTAAACCAGAACGCCAAGTACGACGAAGGAGGAAGACCTCATTGTGTTATTGTGACTAAAAATGACACCACTACTATTGAGACTGCTGTAAATTGTGGTAGAATGAAAGGATTCTTCTCATCTCCTTACCTGGTTGTCTGACAGCACCCCCTCCTGGGAAGAAGGTGTCAGTGCAGGGGAACTTTTGCTGGATCCACTCCTCCTCGCACCCCCTTTCTGGTCTGCTTCCTTGTCCACCTCTCTTTTATGCTGTCTCTTACTTTGTCTGCTCGGCTCTCGTTTATCTCTTCTCTTTAGCTCCTGGTCGTCTGCTGTCCCCTCCAAACTCCCCACTCCTTTCTCCAACCTCCTCTCCCAAACTCTCGCTTCCTCATTCACTGACAGGCTCCTGATTAGTCTCTCATTTCTCGTTATATCTTGTCCATTTATTTGTTCTGCTGCTTCCCCAGCTCTCTCTCCTTCCCTCATGCTGATACTGTTTTTCAATCTGTCGATCCTCTGTCTTTCTCCGTCTACATCTTTCGGCCTCGTCTTGTCTCTCTGTCTGTCACTTTCTTTATCCGTCTCCTTGTCCCCAGGCCGCTTTTTGCACTCCTCTTCCGAGGAGTCTTTGCTGTCGGCGCGGCTGACCAGCTTGTTGAGTCTGGATCGTAGCTCTTCTTCCAGATGGTCTCCAGGCCCTGATTCGATGGGTGACCCCGGGGCCAAAGAGTGGGGCTGTGACGGGCTGGGGGCAGCTGAGTTGGGGGCCACTGTGTCCAAGTCTTCAGGCTCAGGTGTCATGGCATCGGATTGGAAGGCATCTGATGCCGCTGTGGCCGCTGGCATCGGGTTAGCTGTCGACTGTTCCTCACTTAAACCTCTCTTCAGGAGGGCATTCAGTAAAAAGTCTCCATTCTCCTAGAATGACGATAAAATATATACAGAGAGAGAAAATATTCAAATGCTGACAGGATCACTGATAGAACTGTCCTTTGCTGCCTCCTAATGGGGAAACAGTCATTTATAGACGTAACCCTTCCTTTGTTTTGGTTATTATTTCATGTCAGTTGCAGTAAAGACGTGATGGGAACACATTAGATGTTATTATGACTGCATTTGTGATATTTTTCACCTGGACTAATGGGTAGACGGAGTGCGGGTGGCTCTGGCCCCCAGTCCTGCCCTGGTCCGTTGATGACTCTCGCTTGCTTTTCCTGCGCCGCCGTGATCTTCTGACCGGGTCGCTCTGCCTCTCCTCTGCCTCGCTGCTGTCTCCCATCACCTGAGAATAGTGGTGTTGAAAATGGAGAAAGTGCATTTACTCATGAGGCATTTTGAAGTATTAATTTGATAAGCTTCTACTTTAAATTCACAGAGAGGAATATTTCTCTTTTTTACTCCACATGTAATTAATTTGAGTTGCCTGTACTTGACCAAATGACAAATGACAAATGATTAAATAAAAATACATAACATCAACATTTAACAAGGGGTCAAATTATCCATGACTTCACAAAATATTCAAAGGTTACAGAAAAATAGAGGACGAAAAACAGTAAACTGATTTATTTTTCAAATCTTTGTTTTTGTTTTTTCCCTGCCTCGTTAATCATCTTAATCATCTTAATCATCTCGTGACCCCTCAACAACTCTTTCCATAAGCCTGATCCCCTTAGTTGGAGAAAAACAGAACTATTTATTAATAATAATAACAATAATAATAATACATTTAATTTATAACACACTTTACAATTATTTTAATATTGCTTATTATTTACATTTCAAAGTGTATCCCATATATAAATCCCATATATAAATATAAAATACACATATATGTGGGTACATCTGCACATGCAGTAAAATAAAATACCAAATATCCTGTTTCCATAATATTGTGTTTTTTCTTATTAAAGGGTCTTTGTCCCTTTAATTCATAATTTTTTTCTTTGTATTTTCAAAGGGTGAAAATGTAAGAAAACTGAAGGTTAAATACAGAAGTAACTTCACTTCACATGCAGTACTAAAACCTGGTTTGACGAGTTATAAATGCTTCTTAGACATCGATGCATCAGTACAAACACTAATAATGTCACCTGTGACAGAATCAGTCAGGCAGGCAAAAGGGACGGACTTCTGCTGCAGGACCTTTTAAAAACTACCTACACTTGTATCTCAGGAGGATTTTGAACCAAAGAACGCAACCTAATGTTTTCAGCAACATGGCTGCAGATTTATTCTATTCTATTAATTCAACAAACAGTGAAACTAGTTACTTCATGTTCTACTTTTCAGATGCTTTTTACCTTTAATATTGATATTTCTAACCTTCAGGTTGAAGATACACTGAAGACATTTTCTGCGTAAATTCATCTCATCTAATATAAAATATGACATTATGACATCAAACACCTTCAATAATATTCTGTAGTTATATCAAACTGTTTGTATTTTTAATATATGGGTCATATAAATCTTGGTATTAACCACAAATATACATACAAACAGATTAAGAAACAAAACAAATCAAAGATCACAGGATAATGCAAAGCTATCACTAGAATAAAATCACCTTGGGGTTAAAGTTCACATCCAGTGCCTCTGAGTGGAGTGGGTGTGGAGAGAAGTTCTGGTGAAGGTGCTGCTGGTAGAGCAGTTGATGATGAGGGTGCAGGTGTGTGTCCGACGGTCCTTTCTTCCTCTGCAGGTTGGGAGGTGGTCTGCGAGGACACGTGGACAGCACAGACGAGGCCTCTGAGTCAGAGTTGAGGGTCTCAGTGTTGGTGTACTGGCCGGATGACGGGGACGTAACAGGAAGGTGCTGGGTGTACGTCCATTCTGGGTCGTGCTGCGAGTCTGTGTAGTAAGTCTCATCGGACAGCTTGCGGTGGAACTGTCGCAGTGCTGCACCCCAGCCCCCCTCGTCGTCCTGCTCAGAGTCCGATCCCATCTCGTCGTACGCGGAGACGACCCCGGACTCCTTTTCCAACACGCTGAACACCAGGCTCTTCCTCTTGGTGAGCAGGCTGGGCCGAGACAGCTGCGAGCTGTGCAGAGCGATCCAGTTACCGTCTGGGCTCTGGAGCACTGAGGACGCACCTGGAGGTTCAGGTACAGACAGCAGGATGTTTGGAAAACAAACTCAGATTTCCAGCTGTAATTATTGCATCGGCTGTTTGACCCACTCCTTTAACTACAATACATTAAGTCCAAATGAATTTTCTTTCACAACAGATGGATTATAATTAATCAATTATAATCCTTTTAAGATTCTGATCATGGATCATTGAAGCAAAGACAAAATTATTTGATTTGCCATTTTTTGGATCAAAAACAAAAAACTATTTTCCTGGTATTTTAAATTATATACATGTTTGCAAAAATACAATGGACGGAATTCTTTATATGTTAAACTGAAACGGGAAACGGGAGTGGTGTTACACTGTGAGAGAGCATTGAGAACACAACAAACTTCTACTGGTTCTAAAAGACGCTGATTCGCTTTTTGACTACACCTCACACAAAATGGAAACATTAAGGAATACAGCAGGAATGCTGGAGAATTGCTGGCACATCAATGGTCTGGTCAATCACTCACATGTTTTTAGGTCATTTTTAGACAATAGAATCATTTTGGAAATGGGTCCCTCAGAAAACCGAGGGAATTCTAAAATATTATATCGCTGGATTTTGAGAATTAATGCAGAAGATGAGATGGAAAGGAGGTACATTTACTTCTGCAAGATTTTAAACCTAGTAAGAAAAAAAGGGCATCACAAGAAACAGGAAGATTTCTTCTCAGTTCCCTGCGTGTAAACTGACTGTCCCCCCCATTCTGGCGGTGGGTGTGGAAAAGTGTTGACTATAATGCATGACATCATCAGATGGACATTTTTAATTGATGAATTCCATATCCAATAGCATGTAAGGTAAACAATGACATCAGAATGAGTTCATCCATCAGGGCGAGCCAGGGTTAAACCTGCTGAGCTGTGAGTCTGAGTGTGATACTTACTGGAGTTGTCCAAGCGGTCCACGCTCTTCCAACTAGGAAGAGACGTAGCCTTGCCCTCTCTCTTCAGAGAGGCGTAGTCCTGCAGGCCGATGACCGCGCCAGCACCCTCGTCGTCTGGACCTTTCTCTGGGGAGTCGTCACTGGTGAGGGAGAACGCTGACCGAGAACGCTGCAAGCACACACAAGAAAACACACAGGTGTGAGACACAGATGTTTAACTGTTGTGAGCAGGTCCTAGAGGCTGACGGTCAATCATAAGATTATTACCTACGCCAAGGATGTTACGTTTTATTATTGTTCACCGTTGAACAGTGGCCACACAGTCATACATAATAAAGCATCAGAAAGCAATTACAGAATTTAATGAGGGCTCCACTTGTCTACCAGTCTGTGTGGAAGTGTGTGCAGCTGTAGCTGCAGGTCAACATTTTCATCAGCAGGTGGCGCTAGAAAACAACAGAATGACCACAGCAGAGGCTCGATGAGCCCAGAGTGGTGATTCTCATGTTCTCTATGTGTGAGGAAGGGTCACTACCTTCATCAATAATTGTAAAAGGGGAAAAATATCTCCAACGTTTCTAATCTTCTTTTTGACAAAGAGCTTATTTACGTTTATGACTTTGAATCAAACAGGAATGTTTCCCACCGTATAATCAAGAATATTTGAGGACATGAAATAACGTTGGTCTGTCACTAGGATGTAGCTTGGAGAGTTGCTTCACTGAGAATGAAAGGAACGCATATCTTGATCTTTGGTTTAACATCCAATAATGATTACACGTACACTGTTCAGCCATAACATTATAAACGCCGGCCCAATACTGTGTTAGTCCTCCTTTTAGCTCTGACCCGACGAGGCACAGACTGAGCAAGACCTCTGAAGGTGTGTTCTGGTGTCTGGCAGCAGGAAATGAATAGACCCTGTGAGTTTAGTCCAGTTTGTTTTGTCCAGCACAACCCACAGATGCTCGATTGGACTGAGATCCACAGAATTTGGAGACCAGTCTCTAACTCAATTGTTGTGTTCCTAAAGCCATTCCTAACCCATTCCTGAACCAGTTTTTGCAGTGTGACAAGGATTATTATCCTGCTTAGACAAGCCACTACCGTTAAGGAATATGAAGGGGGCACTTTGTCTGAAATAATGTTTAGGTAGGTGCTACATTTCAAAGTAACATTCATTAATGGCAAGATCCAAGGTTTCCCAGCACAACATTGCCCAAAGTCCCACACTGCCTACCCCAGGCCGCATTCTTCCCATGCTGCATTCTAAGATTCACTCTGACCTGGCCCATGTGCAACAAGTTGCAATATACCTTCTGTTCTGACACACAAAGCAAATTTTCCAGCAATTTGTTTATTGACAGACAAGGCAGGCGAGCCTTCTCCCCGTTTGCATCAGTGAGCCTTGGGCACCTAAAACCCTGTCGCTTTTGGTAAGTATTAACAACCGCAGACCAGGAGCACCAAACCAGATCTGCAGTTCTGTAAATATTCTGACCAAGTCATGTGACCATCAAAACTCAACTCTTGTCAAAGTCACTCAGATCCTCATGCATCGTCACTTTTCCCGCTCCCAACACATCAACTAATGTATGACACCTACTAGTCAGATTATAAATGTAACTCACTTCACCTGTTATGGTGTTATATCTGAATGTTCAAGTATAGAGAACACTGATTCTTACAGTGATTCACCCTCATGGTCACCCTAAGGATCATTGTGAGGCGGTTTGTTTGCCTCCTCTGTTATCTTAGTGATTTGAAGAGAGCTGGGGATCACTTCCTACTTCACAAGAACTTAAATCCTTAAATGTCGCCTGATTGAAACTGAGTGAAGACCCTGCTGTCTCGTGGTGTAAACCACTGCTAAGTGAAGACCCTGCTTATTTGTATACTCCTATGTGTACTATAAACTTTATGAGCCGGGCAGCTTGAGAACTCTCACCATATTGTGTGTGCTAACCTTACAGGATGCCAGATAGACATGGCTTCTTTTGTTTTTTATTCTGGTCCACCTGGGCAATCATGAAGGTTGGGTCTGCATGTGGGTCACATGTGATCTTACTTCAGGCACCAAATAAATTAGCTTCCATGTATAGTCTTTAAAGTTATATATGCAGAAACTTTTGAATCGGATGAGATCATGTTTGTTATCTACTACACTTCTGGATTTCTGCCACACTGTTGGGAAACAGACATTCCCTTTTGTGTGAGCGTATATTATGTAAATATTCTGTTTGTTTTACTGAGAACAGGAAGAAGCAAGGACCTGTTATCTGCTGAATTCACTTTTTGCCTTCTTTAAAAATTATTAAAAATGTTCATGGTTTTCTTAGGGGATAAAACAATGAGATTTTCAACTCCACCTAGATGCACAGATTTTATCTCATTTGTTTTTAATATGGTTCATTAAGATGTTCATAAAATTAAGTTGGGATTTGTGGAACATATCGCTGTGAAATAGCTGGTTTATTCAAGGATGTCCTGTATTTAACTATCACATCTAATTTCAAAAAATCTTACCAAGCGATTTTTCACTTGTTCTTTTGGCATATTCTTTTTTTTTAATTTTTTTACTAAAAACCAATTTAATATCAAACAAAAAAAAAATTCATATTTAATTAAAATTAATAAAGTAATACATTTTTTAAGGGATTACTTTCCAATGCATGGCACATTCCTTAGAAGTGGGCGCTCTCCCTCTGTAGAGAGAATGGGCTTAATTTAAGATAACAAAAACACAAATCTTACTTTAATGTGCACAAATGAGGTAACAAAAACAAAAATCTTACTTTAATGTGAATGTGCACAAATGAAAATACAATTGTGACCATCACATTCCATTTCTGCCTTTAAATCCTGCACACTGGAAGTTTAAGTGCTCAGAATTTCGGAGGAGTCAGACTCCTCACCGCCGTCTTTAACTACAGGATCCACAGAGAGTGTGATGCAAAGACAGAGACCCAAATGGGACCACATGATGACTACATATGGAACTGGTGCTGCAGAAAAGTGATTTACATGACAGTGATCTATGGCTAAATACCTGTGTTCCTTTAAATCTGGCAAACACACAAAAATAACTGCTGGTCCACCCAGAGGAAGACACAAAAAACACAAGGTTATCATTAGACTGTGAAATGAAGTTAGAAAAGTACAGTGTTTACGATAAAAAACCCAAACCATTGATCTCTAAATGCAGTCTACAATAAATCCTGCTGGTCAAGACTCAACAGTTTACACCCGACGACAGGATGGTTTTGTTCTGACTTCACTTGATATGGTTGTCATGTCTAACAGTCTGTGTGGAGGCAGACTGACCCAGAGGGAGTAGGAGGTCTTGAGGGGGTCCTGCGATCCCCGGGAAGATGCTTCAGGATGGGATGGAGAGGAGAGTTCACCGGGCTGGATCAGGGACTGATGTTGAGGCCAGACAAAGTCATACTCTGTCTGCATCTCTGAACGCTTCCTCCTCTGGATGATCTGAGAAGGACGGACAGAGGATGGAGGAGAAAAGACTTAATGAGAGACACATGCAGCAGCAAAATCATAATAATAATTCCAAATTAGAAAATAATAATGCGATCTCATCATGCTCTTAAGCATGAATATGATTTGTTAAACTTTAAAACCAATGACCCACTTTCCCTTTGCACTTTCATGTATTACCCACCAACGTCCTTGAATCCAAATACAAAATACATTTTTTATTTCATCTTAAAAGACTGAATGGCCTAGAAACATTTTCTTCACTTCTTTCATGTATATGCAAATTAGAAAACAGGATTAAAACAAAGGCGTAGGTAATTTAACATTTCATCACCACTAAATGTTCTTGTTCACAGTCTCCGTCCTTTTTCTCTAATTGTATCAAAATCCGATTTAAAAAGAGGAAACTTAAATATATCTGCTTTTCCCCTGTCTTCTCCCCACCAAAATATAATTTCAGTGCTGTGGAATTGCTTTTCCTTCACATCATGAACTGTCAATCTAAGTGTCAAAGACGGGGGGACCATATTTGATATTGAGATATATCGAAAGTTTAGTCAAAAAGAACACCTTTTCATGAAGCATGAGCTATCACGGCTCTAAACATCTCACAAGTACACCAGAAAACACAGAGGTCGCAATTTATAACACCAGTAAGGATTAAATAAGCTGTGAACCCCGAAGAACAACGAACTTAATCAGATACTTCAAATTTAATCACCCCGAGGAACATAAAAATGTTATATACGCTAACTTTAGCAAATCGGCTAAAGCTAGCGGGAGCTCAGAGCCAGCAGAGGGGCCTCGAGACCTTGAACAAAAACAACATATAAACAAACATATAACATATAATGGACTGAACGAGGCTTACAAAGTTTTATTTTCGCGTCAAAATGTCATATAATTGGTTTAAGAAACGCACGGGGGATTACAATAATTTCAACAGGTCAGAATACATGCAATACAATACATGCCGACCAGCCTTACTTCAACTGTAATCCTTCAAAATAAGAGCACTTAAAATACATCACTCATTATGATTTTAAAACCTTAAAGAAAAAAATCGGTATCAGCCGAAAATTGCAATCTGTGCACTTATATTATAATCTTCACCTTTTACACATGCTCAGTGTCATTTACCTGTTTCATCGCGTACCTGCATGTTTAACCAATCAACATCAGCTGCTGTCCTTAAATCACTCCCTCTCCATTCATCTAGTTATTTCATGCTGCTGGTTCACGCACCCTCCCCCCTCCCATCATTGTAATGTTGATGGTCCATGATCCATTAGCCTCATCATCCATCAGCCTCACTATACTCATCAGCCACCACCACCACCAATATCCAGACTCCCAAAGATGGCATATACCTGTTAACCCTTCAATCGACATCCCCTGAGGAGTCTGAGTACCAAAGATTTTCTGATGATATAATTATCAAACGCCATCGGTTGTGATAACATCATTCATCTTTTCATCATTCTCTGTCTACTCTGAACTATTGTTAGTATGCATGTTTCATCAGAAGTTGAACATTAGCATAGTGAAAAAATGAAATGAACTCTTATTCAACATACTTTTTGCACAATGGTCGTAGCAAGTTCCTCTATGAGTTCTTCTTTGTGGTCCTGCAGATACCGAGCCTCATTCTGCTTCTCCTGCACACACACACATATTTACAGCTCAGAGTACATCGGATTGTCATGAGGGGGACGTCTTAGCCATAAACTACGACTGCGTCCTGCTGATACAGAGACCAACAAGGAGGCAAGAGAAGAGAGGTATTAGAAATAAAGCAGGCATATAAAACATGGGAATGAAGAACAAAAGTAAGGGAGGAAACGGCGAGAAGGAAAGAAGAAGAATATGGGAGGAGCGTCTCACCAGGCTGTCACTGAACTCCTCTGCTTTGGCGATGGCCTCCTCTATAGCCTCTTCAGCGACACGCAGGGCGACTGTGAGAGTCTCTGCCATACTGTGTCCTAACATCACACAGGTACACATGCCATAGATGTTACACCTCTTTATGCTTGTCCCGTAACTCATAAAACTCAAACTTCTAAGAGATGAAGAAAAGGATATATTTTTTTTTTTCATCTCCACTAGGTATTCAAGTGAAACATTCTGAGAGGTTTTGTGGCCCTGGAAGGAGCTGTGCCAGACATCGTTTGGGTCTGAGGACTACATGTGTGGTCGATGAAATAATATGGGTGAGGATGTGGGGTTAGAAAGATCTTACCTGGTGTTACCTGGTTGTGGAGTGATGTTACATTAGCCGTTACTCGCACAACACATCTATATCTCGATTGTTAAGTTCCACTGTGATTTAATTTTTAGATGTTGGAATGTCATGTAAAAAACAGATGACAGACGATAAATTATTTTAGGAATTAAGCATGATTGATCTTTTAAAAGCTTGCAGTGCCCCAAAGCACAGATCCCCATTTTACAGACATTGATGTAGATGTATCATTTGACTTTGCACGCCAATGAAAGCCGCCCTCAGTGTTTGCCATTATGTAAACGTCTGATCTTAATTGTTCCATAAACAACTCAACTATAATTACAGTCAAACAGATGAAATTAGCTTAATTAAACCAAGACTATGTGGTTTCATATATATTTTTGTGTTGAAAGTGTGTTTGCACATGTGCATGTGTGTGCTCAGTGTGTAGGAGGCTATAATGCGTTCTGTGTGTGCATTTATTAGATGTCAGGGGGGCTGGGTGTATCCGTTAGATTTATCTTTGTGTGTGTGCGTGAGTGCACGTGACTTTAAATGGTTGTTAAGGCAACAGTTAATAGGTGATAAAAATAAATGTTCAACCGTTCAAGAAAATTGACAAAAGGCTCGAAGAGAGTGAAGACAAATATACTGCCAACATAACAGGCCATAAGAAACTGTAGAGTGGAAAAGTTAATGTTGATTATGACGGGGGCTGAGATCGCCCATCTGCATCTCCATCATAAAACATTGGTCGTTCATCACGACGTCGCTCACCTTCACTCTGTTTGTAGAAGGCGGAGTCACTGCCGCAGGTACTGCCATCATTGTCGTAGCCTGTGCTTCCCTCGTGAACACTGCTCTCTGAAGAGGGAGGGAGAAAGACTTCAGACCAAAGCCTGCAAACTGACACTTGTCACAGACATGCAAATATTCTGCTCATGTCGCATTATGTCATAATGTTCACGCCACCACGTGAAAAGTAGGTCACACTGGGCACGGCGCCAGTGAAACCCTTTCAAGTGGATTCCCAACGCCATTTTGTCATCTTGTCTATTGCATTAACTCAGTTTTTCTTCTCAGTGTCTTTCCTTTTTGCGCCTATTACAAGCAAAAAAGAAGAAAATGACAACTCATCCTTATAATTGTATACATCGTTAACACAAAATGAATGCTGGGACTTCTCAGAGCACCGAAGTGTCGGAGAACAGTTGGTGTGATGTGCTGTTCATTTAAGCCAAGTGTGTTTAAGCCAAAGGTTGATCTTAATCCTTTGACAAAACTATTTAAAAGTCCAGAAAAGATGTGGTGGTCAAGTATGAGATGTGGGGGGTGTACCCTTGCTGTCGGGGACGACAGCGAAGGCCTGGGTTTTATTGAAAAGTCTTTGGCACTTCTTGTTTTGACACAAAACAAAAACCTCCTGCCCCAAAATCCAGGCCTCGTTCCAGAAAATTTGCCCATGAAAGTCAAACACAACCAAATTCCGTGACTCCAGTCATTTGCTGATCCTTCGCTCCAGTATTAAAAGACAGCAGTGTCCTGTTGTTACTCCTGATGAAAGGCAGCCGGCTGACCCGCAGACAGCCACATCCGTGCAGTGGTTTTGGTGTGAGGAGCCAACAGACAGTCACCGATCTCCGCTTTATCTAACGGTGACTCTGACAGTGTGACAGCGAGTGCAGCCTCACACACAAACATCCTTCGCCTGATCCCCAGTGCTGCCATTTGATGTAGACTAGCTGTCTCTTAAGAGTAGGTCTCACTAAAATACACATGTTGAATAAAACTGCAGTAGACTTAACACTCATTTAAAAAATGTGTTGAATGAGACGAGGATATGGACATACGACGCCAGTCAAATGAAAACAAACAGATCAATTAAATAAAAAAGACCCTGGCCTTTCTCTGTTTTTACTTGACAGCAGCAGTAACTCAACCAACTATCAGGTATCTTATACTGCTCCAAATTGAGGGGCATGTATTAGGTTGAGTATTTCCCTGTGTGTTAAATGCCCCAGTCCTCCCAAACCATCACTGCCTGGGTTGTCTCGCTCTGGCTTTACCTGAGTTGTACCTTTCCCTCTCAGTTAGAGCGGATTGTTAGGTTCTGACAGTGAGTGAGGGGACAATAGGTGAGGAAATAACCTTCCGCAGCTCCAGACAAAGTAGACACTAAAAGACAGTGGACAAAAAGAGGTGGACAGAACACACACACAGAAAAAGAGAGGGAAAGATACACAGCGTCTAACAAGTTTTTATACAAATGAAGAGACGAAAAAGGCTCCTGCGATCCGGTCGACACCGGCTCAGCACTGTTTACGCCGCAACAGAAACATTGACGAGGAACGAGTACTTTGTCATTTCATTTGCATATCTTGTTGAGAGTTAATTTATGTGGACGCTGTAGTTTCACACTGTTCTTTACTGTCTGCACCTGTCAGGCCTGACAGCATGTGGTGTGATCTCAGAAAAGCATCAGGGTTAGTGTCACGATTTGTAAGTGTTGCTTTTGTGACTCTGGCCATCAGATAGCACATCTCAAATAACGTCTTCCTTTGGATCTTTGATACTATTCTCTAGAGATTAGATACTGTTCTGCTTTTCATCAACTCCTGAGGGATATATTTTGTTTTATAGCTGGTAAAAACTCCACAAACACAAAGTAGTTGCCAATTTAATTGGTCGGGGTATGGAGTTAATGACAGGGGTGGGACGGTATAAAAATAGTTAATTTGTGATTGATGAAACCGAAACGATGAACTGAAAGATGCTATTAAGTCTGATAGAGCAGATGCATTTCAAATTAAACAGAGTAATTTAATCATTATGTCCATATGGTGAGGACAGCAGTTTAAGCAAATGACCTCGATATTTCCTTCCTGGGCCACATGCAACGTTTCACACTAAGTTTGGACGTCGTCATTATTATTTATTGCCAAGTCTTCCGTTCAGCCTTGCTTTTCTGACATACATGAAAAGAGAGCGATGTTACCCAACAAGTGTGACACATCAGAGTTATGCATGGTCGTTAGTTGTCCCTGAATGACACTGCCGCTGTGTCATTGCACAGTTGAAAGAAAGTGAGTCTGTGTGTTCCGGTCTAGCAGAATTCCACGTAGTCCAACTTCTGTATTTTCTCCTGTGACCATCCTCTCACCTTTTCTCCTCACCACATGCTATTCCTGCTCAAATATCTCCATGTTAACCTCACGGCCAACAGCAGGGACCCGCATCTGCAAGAGTGTCTGTCTGCAAACCGTGAGAGAATGTGTAAATGTCTGTTGACTGCTGACCTTCCCTTTCAGTTAGATAAATAGATATTTCTGCATAGTCTGTGCATATTTGTAATATAATCTCCTTTTTTAGACTGAAGTGAAATTACAGAAATCAAGAAAAGTGAATTTTTTTTACTGAAAGGTAGTACCTACAGAAGTAACTGTTTTATATCTCTGGTAATAAAAAATGTTATTGCACCCTTTCAGATGTGTTACGGTAATAATGTGCTTTGGGAGAGTACAACGGGTTTTTTTTTCTTTAAACAATGCCTTTGTTTACTCACTTAGTATACCCTATAGATATTCACTATATACAGCAGTAAAATGAGACACTAATGACTTATTTTCACTTGGTTCCTGGTGGGTGCAAAGAATATGGGAAGCAGAATACACAGTGATTTTTGCATCAATAATATAAAATTCAACAGACCATATTTTGCATTTTTGGCAGACACTATGGAGCATGCAGTCTATATTTTTTGCTCATTAGTGAGTAAATGTCAAGTCTTTCCCGCTGTAACTAAAACTTCAGTAATGAGAAAATGGTTTTCAGTCTATGGCAAAACAAAGGGATGAGTCACACTGCAATGATGACATTTCTATACTCAGAATAGGCAATAGCACCCAATCCATTCATTCTGGAAACCTACTGCTGGTATTTGAAATCAGGCCTAATCATAAGCAGTATATGAGTTATCAAAAAAAAAAAAATCACAAAATGTTGGATATGGATGCGTTTTAAAAAAAATCTACATTGAACAATGCTGAATCAGCAGTTTGTCAGTTAAGGATTGGTGGTAGTCATGTCTCTTTCCCTCTCTCTCAGGTTACCTTGAACCAATACATACTTTTACCCCGTGAGTATTTATTTTAATCTCCCAGATCCAGATTACAATACAGCACCTGATCCAATTACCTATAGTGGAGGAACATCACGATTTTTCCACGCCTGGCTATTTTAATTTTGATTGGCCCATTACTATTTTTCATAACATGGGACCAATCTCACCATATTAAAGAACGTGAAATAGGTATCCAGAATTTGCTTCCATGACTTGATCTACAATCAAGTCTTCCATGGGCCACGATCCGCCTGTACACAAGTTTCAACAATCCATACGAACAATATCTTTTGACATCTTCTCAAGATACCTTGAGGGCGAATAAATAAGGCTGATCACATTCTCCAACAGTCAGCTTGATAAATATAGCCCACTTAAAGTAACTATGCAGTGATTGTGGCTATTCTCAAGTATCACCAAAGAAAGGCCATGGCAGCATTGAGAGATAATCAAAGAAGAGCGGTATAAAAATGTAAGAAAAAAATGCTGTGGCCATATCATGTCTGGCTTTTCATCCCATGTTAAAGTCAACTAGGATGTATTTCTGCAGCTAATTATACTTGACCCATCAATATGTTATATCAGGACATGATACCTCTCCAGGTTGTAGTCATTCACAGTTTTTTACAACTATTTTATTGCCTGCTGATTGACTCATCACTAATCTTAACCAGCTGATTGGGGAACTAAGAGATCAATGAGAACTTCAGTTGGGAATGTTGCTCAAGTTACCAAAATAGGAACCTGAAGTGAATGTAAATGAATAAAGGGCTAAAATTGAAACGTATGTACAAGAGATTCATCAGTATTTGTTTATTTCTACGTATGAATCCTATTGCTGTCAAGTACCAAGGAGTATTAGGGGCCAGGTATAAGAAAAAAAAATGAGATGAGGAAGATTTATTTCTTATTTCATTTCAAGAAAAAAGTCAAAAAATCAAGAAAAAAATTAAAATGATGAAAATAGAGTCAAACTAAATCAGAAAAAAATATTTTTTATAGTACATTTCGAGAAGAAAGTTGAAATAGGCATTCGTATGACAAGCTGAAGCCGTACGGCATTGCTGTTAATGGTTGTATTGATGGTTTTAGTCGTTACGTTGTGAGGATGGAGGCCTACAGAACAAACCATGACCGCAGAGTAATAGCAGCCCACTTCATCAAATCCTCTGCACACTTGGGAGGATGCCAAGAGCGACTGCAAGTTGACAGAGGCACAGAAAATGCTAAATAAAAAAATGAAAAAACTTTCTCTGATTTAATTTGACTTTATTGTCGACATTTAGATTTTTTTCTGGGACATTTCCCTTTTTTTCCCAATTAAAATATGAAAGAAAAGATCTCATCAGCTCATCTTTTTTCTTACACCAGGCCATAATACTCCTTTGTAGTCAAGTGTCTGTGCAGTCCAGTCCACTGCTGAGTGAGTGAGTGAGTGAGTGCATGCTGTGCAGGACAGCGTGACCATACAGAATTGGGTATCAAAGTGCAGGATGACGTAATAATGCCTAGTGTGAATGAAATTAGTGCATATGGAAAGTTTTTTATAGAGAATATCATATCTGGAATATGAAAAATCTGTAGTTGGTCTGGTTCAAAATGGCACCAAACTTTAATATGAATGTAAGTTTTTTTACCCAAATTAATGGACAAAATGGGGAATACAGCAAACTGGGCATGCCAATAGATGGATATGACTTTTTGTCACAGCATAACACATAAGGGAAAATACCATTGAAGAAAAAGCAGAAGCTTCACAACAGGCGCATAAGAATCATTGCCCATTCCTATTTGCCTCTCACAACATCTAAATTTGGCACAGATGATCTACCATGAACAGGTATTCATTAGAAGAGTTGTAATTCTGTCGGGACTCTTAACATCACTACCAGCAGACAGGCTGGCTCAGTCCTCGTATAAAGGTGGACTCAGCGGAGAGTGTGGCAGAGAGGCGAATGCTGGCTAAGGGCCATAAAGAATCCAACCCACTCCATCTCTGACACGTTACAGAGAGACAGAGGAAAACATTCGGCCGCAGACTGTTCCTGCCCAACCGCTTTCACAGGTCCTTCCTCCCTGCAGCCATCAATTTGTCCAACTCTGGACTGTAATTCATTACATGCCCGAAAAGCCGAAGATATTATGGGGTCATCATCCATGCCACTGCGTACGCATCCACCGCAGTTCTTTCATGTTAAAACACTAACTCAAAATCTCTTCCAGGGATTATTTTCAATTTTATACCTCCACCGACATTAGTCTGAGGAAGACATGGATTGATTTTAGGAAAGGACAATTGCATATTTCCACCACTAGGGCGACCTTAATCTCCAAAATTCGCCTTATTTTCAAAACCATTAGTATGATTTAATGCAAACTTGTTTTAAAATGTTATTCCACTCTCTATCTGTATAGCGACTTTGAGTTTTTATGAAAAGCGCTCTATAACAATCTGTATTATTATCATTATATGAATCAACTAAAGCTGATCTATATTATGTAATTATACAGATCATATTTTAATGTATTAGTTTATATTTAATGTATGTGCTTTTCTCTGAAAATCACAGATTTTTTAACATAACGCCCTAATTGTTGCTATTATTTAGTCTCTCAAGGAGCTCTAACTTGTATTTGTCATATTTTATTGCTATTGTTCATATTCCCCACATTCGTTTTTTTGTGTGCAAAAAAAAAAGAAAAAAAAGGTTTTGACTGACATTTAATTCAAATTCAATCGCTTGTACAATGCAGGGGATTGGGGGCTTTTCAGGAATATGCTCTTGTTGTAGGGGAAGGCCGAGTAGGCCTAGTTTAAGCAGGAAATGAGATTAAGTTTGGTTATCTAGACTGGCAGCCAGCGGGAGATTTGCATTTTACTGAGTGCACTCTTTACGTTATACATATAGGAATGCGAGACGAGGACGACGAAAGTGTCTCATGAAGAGAGAATAAAACGAGAGTATAAATATATGAATCAGTAAAGCTCCTCTTAGATCTAACATTCCTGAAAGTGCCAGAAGCAGCAGAAGGAGGAAGAGTCCTGACGGTTCCCTTAGAATTATAATGCAGCATCTGGAAAGAACACAAGAACACAGTCGCATGAATAATGTCCTCAGTACAATGACTGATCGGACAGGATGTCTGATGTCTGAAGGCCAGGGCTCGCCACTGCTGGACCATCATCCAGGATAAAGGATGCTTTACTCTGACATTAATATTTTTGTAGATAATAATACTTGTGTCATGCACAAATGAGTGTGTTCCTCTGTGTGCGCAGAAATAATTGGTGCCTTCGCTGACATGGCCTTTGTATTTCAAATGTTAGGTGTGGAATAAAAATGAAGGAGTGCAATATCTCCACTAATTAGCAAAGGCTTTCAGGATTTCATTTTTTATTTTTTTTTAAATTGGGCTTCTGTCACCTATGGGCTGGTGTGCCTGATCTAAAATCGAGCTTTAAAAGGATAATCCCTATCATAAATGAACCTCAGCAAGAATAAAGCCGCAGGGAAAAAAAGCCTGAACGTATCCTGCAGCCATACAAAACATTCACAATGTAGCAACGAGGAGAGAAAAAATGACAATCCAGCACAAACCATAACATATAAAGATTAAGGTTACCTAATGAAAAGCTCAAAGCTGGTCGGGCGTTGTTTGATTCCTTATATTTAATATTATCATAAATTTATAAAATTCAGTCGTAAAATATGCATCTGTTGTGAAATAAATGTCCAATCTTCAATCCATTCTGCATGAATCATCTCATATAAATTATGAGGACACACATCCTGCTGATAAAGGTCAGTGGTGTCAAGTCTACACACTCACGTCTGAGTGCAGGCAGGCTGATGTGTGTACAAGGGTTTAAGCATCACACAAATAGCGTTACATTCTTGAGAATAATGCGGTCCAACCTCTATTCGCTCGGTTTTCAACATAACTCAAGGCTCTTGTTTAAAATTCTGCCCAGCAATCCCCCTAGACTGAACGGGCAAAGCCCTCCATGCTCCCTCAGCTCAGCGAACACAGGCGGAATAAAAACAAAGGACAGTAGAGCCATGAATGTCTGAATTACTGTAGCCACATCAGGGATGGGGCTGTAGAACTCACTCTGACTGAGAAGAACACCTTGAGTTAGAGACCAGGTGATTCAGAAGGTTCTACACAATGATTTGCTTATTTGTCAGAGGAGGACCAAAAAGAACAGAGGTCAGTGTCACACTGTTGTGCACAGACTCACAAGAACAGCCAATTCTAACTTCCTGCATTTTGGATCAGTGATTGTTGAGACGAGATGTGTTGGCTGAATAATCACGGGAAAGTAAGAAACAGAGGAGCAGAATAGCAGACAGTGTTTCCTCTGCATGATTTAAGTTTCAACATCCGAGTTTCAGTTGTGACACAAAACTAAACCCAGTTCTGATGAAAACATTTGTTTTCCTATAGTTTGGCACAAAAAACTGCTAAACGACGTCTCAACAGCCAGAACGTTAGAAATGACCAGGAGCTTCATTATGTAACCTTGATTGTGCATCCATCCATCTATCCATCCAACTATCTATCAATCTATCTATCTATGCATCCATCCATCTATCCATCCAACTATCTATCAATCTATCTATCTATGCATCCATCCATCTATCCATCTATGAATCTATCTCTGCATCCATCTATGCATCTATTATCTATACATCCATCCATCCATCCATCCATCCATCTATCCATCAATGTATCTATTATCTATACATCCATCTATCCATCCATCCATCCATCCATCTATCCATCAATGCATCTATTATCTATACATCCATCTATCCATCCATCCATCCATCTATTATCTATACATCCATCTATCCATCTATTATCTATACATCCATCTATCCATCCATCCATCCATCTATGCATCCATCCATCCATCCATTATTAATAATATTTTCAGTTTTATATCAATTTGCACTGCCGTTAAACGCGATATGATGAGTTGTCCTATATGGTAATGAAGGACGTGTTGATTCATGGTGGCTGTGGCTCAGTAGGTAGGACGGGCGGTTCATGACTCAAAAATGAAGGATTAGGCCGTATGAGGAACTTTCCACAGCGTTTGTATGGCTGGTGTCACTGGTTGAGAATGGAAAACATATCAGATTCTGACAAGGGTTCATAAATTTAGTATAATGGTGACAATTAGAAAAACTCACATTATGATCACCATTAAAATTCAATTATCAGATCGATAAGCTAACAAAAGTCAACTACAAATTATAAGCCAAACTCAAAGAGTGGCAAAGAACAACTAAACTTTGGAATGGATGCAGGAATGGATCCAGCGTTCAGCTTCTCTGCTAATTTGTCTCTTACCAATTTTCTACAGCCTTTAATTTACAGCAGCAACTCGGGCAAAAATCAAACTGCAACATAATATCCAGAGCTGTCACATTAATGCTAGTGATTAGTCTGATTTCTTCCCATAATTCCTGCATGGATATCATGTATCATCTCTGCTGTCTCAAATGGAAAGTTTCACTTCAAGAAGCTGCCATAGGGAAGTTTAGATGAAACCACAGATAAAGTACATTCAGAAAGTATTCACATCCCTTCACTTTATTCCCCATTTTATTATGTTTCAGCCGTATTCTAAAATAGTTTATATTCATTTTTTCTCTCATGAACTTACACCCAAATCTATTAAAAAAGAAAAACTGAAACATCACATTGACATAAGTCTTTAAATGACTTGCTATCAGACTCGGGATCAGGCTCAGCTGCCTCCCAGTTCTCTTGACCATCTCTGAGATGTTCTACACCTTGATTGGAGACTACCTGATTGAACATGAATAGAAAACACACAGGCCACACAGCTGACAATGCATATCAGAACACCATGAGGTTGAAGGAACTGCCTGCAGAGCACAGAGATAGGATTGTGTCGAGGCACAGATCTGGGGAAGGCTAAACAAAAAAGTTCTGCTGCATTGAAGGTTCCCAGGAAAACAGAGGCCTCCATAATTCTTAAATGGAGGAAGTTGCAACACTCCACCTATCCGGGCTTCATGGCCTGGTGGCCAAACTCATGAAAGATGTAGGAAAGCCCATTTGGAGTTTGCAGAAATGTACCTAAAGGATTCTAAGATGGTGAGAAACCAGATTCTCCGGTCTGATGGGACCAAGATTGAAGCGTTTGACCTCATTTGTAAGTGTCAGGTCTGGAGAAAACCAGCTGCCGTGGCGGCAGCATCATGATGTTGGGCTGTTTTTCAGCGCCACGGACTGGGAGACTGTTGAGGGTTGAGTGAAAGCTGAACGTTACAATGTACAGCGATGTCCTTGATCCTTTGTTCAGGGTGCTCAGGACCTCAGACTGGGTTGAGGGTGCACCTTCCAACGGGACATGACCCTGAGTGTCCTCGAGCACTGAGTCAAGGGTCTGTGTGGCGGCTTCAAGTACCAGACATACCATTATAACATCATGTTTTCGGTTCTTAACTGGGATACAAGGCAGACATTTTCTTGATTGAGTGCAAAAAATTTAGTGGAATTCAGTAAGGTGTTAATTCAAATCATTTAACAACTTGTAGGTGTCTGGTAGCATCTAACATCCTCCTGGCAAAAGATGGAGCAGCCGAATCAAGGCTTAAGTAGGTAGAGCTGGTTTATCAGAATGTACCATTCTGTTCCAGCCAGAGGGGTGTTTACATCAGTATCCTCAACTTCAATCATTCATTTTAAGAAGAGGAATGTCTTGCAATTGCAATGCAATTGGCTAGGGACTAGCAAGCAGAAGAAGACACAAGATATTGGTCAGTCCAATTCTTCCAGTGCTTGAGCTTAAGTAATATTTTGTTTAATTTCCTGATAATGCTCTAGAATCGTTAATGCACAGTTATTTTGTCATATTGGTTACTTTTTCTACAGTAATTGCACTTCTGAGGAGACCTGAATCCTGAAATTAGTTATTTATGGCATATTAAAACACTTAAAATTGCTTAATTGATTGTAACATTTGAGCAATTAAAAAAAATAATAAAGAGGGGTAATTGTTAAAATGAACAAACGTAAGGTCATAATAAAATTGTAATAAGATAGTTTCATACAACTGTAATAAGAAATTGGCACAGTGTTGTTTTTTTATGAAAAGGTATTTCCTATTTCTTTTCAGACAGTTTCCTGATCATGTGAAAAGATCTGTATTTGTCTTATACATACATATATATACATATATAAGTATATATATATATATATATATATATATAAAAAAAAATTTTTCAAAACTAAACAGTATAAGATTGTTTATGCAGTATGTAACTACCTTTTAGTAAAATAGAGATAAGGTAATTGTTGCCTTATGGAAACATCATAGTATAGAGGGTTAACATACCTATATTGCAGAAGCACACACAGATGTGCAAACAAACAAGGTCGTCTGCAACCCTGCTTCTCTTACTATGTCTCCTCTTCTTCTCTCTCACATCTGTTTGAAGGTGATAATATGTTGGAACATTCCTCCAGTCATTTTAATATTACTTCATAGGTGTAGGAAGGAAATGACAGAAAACATAAAAGGCAGGAGAAAAGTGGGACAGCAGTAATCCTCCGTTTGAAATGAGTGAGATTCGAGTGTCAAAAAACCCCATTACTCCTGCTTTTGATACTTCACAGTCGACTCATCATGTCACATTTCACAGCAATTTTTAAGACGTTGGGGCACAAAACCGGAACAGAATTGTAGACACGTATAAAGAAATTACTCCGTAATGGAGATATTAAGCGCTTTGCTGCTCCACAAATTAAGAGCATTATCACAGTGAAAACAAAACATAGCACCCTCCTCAGATAGATTCTGCCCATGCAGAAATCACATGGGCTTCAAATGTGCATTTACTGTAACTAAATCTTTAGTTACATCAGAAGATCTCTAGCACTTTTATGTCTGGACAGGAACTATTAAACGTCCAGCAGCAGATCAACTTAGTTCCCCACCCAGACTGTCATGGTTCTGATCTCCGTTTATTTTTTAAGGGTTGCCCTGTTTGTTTCCTGTTTTACTTTGAAAGTTTTAGATTAGCTTGGTTAAGTATTGTCAAACTTTCCAATTCCTTTCCTTCCACTTCCTCTCCCAGTTTCCCCGCTGAATCTCAGTAGTTTATTCTGTTTTTTCACTTTGCTTGTTTATTTAGATTTTGCCCTTGTTATCCGTTTTGTTGGAGTGGTTTGCCTAAGTAGACTGCGTCCTGGTTCTGAACTTTGTTGGCTTAAAGGGACAATGTATTTTGAGTAATGGATTGAATGATTAAATTATCAACTGCTCTCCTGCCTCTCATATTGTTTGCAATTTAGGTCCTGCTTTGAACTGTAACACAGAAAATACTGGAAATAATTATAATCAGCTTGTATTTCTCTGTCCAATGGTGATAAAAACTGATTCCCAGAACCAAAAAGCTCCAATTATTTAACATAGTACATGCTGTTTTATAAGGGGTTATGAGCGAGACTTTTCCTAACCAGAGGCAGTAGATCTCCCTACCTGGAGATCTGCTGTCACCAGGAAGTTGTCTGGCACAAAATAATAAAAATAATAATAATAATAATAATAATAATGTACACTGAAATTTTAAGTAGCCTTAAGATGAGATGAAATGAGATGATATAAGATGATAAAAGATTAAAAAAGATAAGATAAGTTACAATAAGATCAAATAAGATAAGTGGCCTTAAGATGAGATGAGATGATGTAAGATGATAAAAAATAAGATAAGATACAATAAGATAAGTAGCCTTAAGATGAGATGAATGAGATGAGATGATAAAAGATGAAATAAGACAAGATACAATAAGATAAGATGAATAGCCTTAAGAGGAGATGAGATGATAAAAGATGAGATAAGACAAGATACAATAAGATAAGATAAGATGAATAGCCTTGAGATGAGATGAGATGAGCTAAGACAAGATAAGACGTAGTGAAATTGTATGTAAATGTATGTCAAGGAGATTCATCAGAATTATCAGAAATATATGGGTATAAATCTGAATCGCGTTGTATTCAAGAACTATTGTCCTCTTGTACCACAGTTTGTCCCAGTTTTCTCACATCAAAGCATCATGTGCACCACAGACTTCATCCAGACAGAGTCAGGTGTTACAATGATCAGTATAGGGTTGTACGGAGTGAGAGGATCCATCTAGAAGAGCATCATACTGGATAGTTTCAAGACAGTTTCCAGCTACTTGCTTGGGAAAAGAACTCTTCCATAAAGGCTTTCTCATTATGACTCCTGAGTAAGACACATTATAACATCCTCTGCCCTCCAATAGGAAATTTGGAGTTCCTAAATTTGGAACTCCGTTATACATCAGTCTTTACTGTTGCTAAAACAAAATCAGAGCCACTGGGCTCTGCATCCAAAGGTATGGCTCTTCATGATGTGGTTTGAATGATGTGGTTTGTTTAATGTGTAACTGTCTGTTTAGTCTGTATGTAAACGGAACAGCCCCAGGAAAAAAAATGGAAGCAGGTTGAATAACTATACTGTGGAGGAGCTGGTCTGACCGCTGGGTAATGTGATTGGCCACCACATCATGATTTCAGAGTGAATGTATCTCAAAAAGCTGACGTTTTTTTTTTGCTGCAGGGATGCTGCCTAATCTCACTATGCACTGCTAACATGAATGGAAGACGGGGGTTATAACTCTAACGCCTGACCCTGACAAGGTTAAGACTGTTGAGGATTCATTAATGCATATATAAAAACAACTGTTATTATGTATCATGCTATATTGGCATTAATAACTAATTCACGGTTCATCATTTGCTCCTCTTTAAAAAAAACATGTCTACCAACAGTCTCCGGGGGCCGCAGCAGTCTATCAGGCAGAGATGGGATGGTAAGTGTTACAGGTAACACAGGGGCATAACTCTGCTTCCTCCAGAGGTGATGGACATGAAAGGACAAATTGCTGACTCTATTCCTGTTAATTTGAAGGTCGCACACACTCTCTGGGGACATGACGGATGTAAACAGTCACATATCTTTCCCTAGTTGTCATGTTCAGCTGCAGTGTCTCAGCCGTATAGAATTCATTTAGCAACAACTGGCACCGTGGTGATAAATTATAAACAATGAAATATTATTTACTACAGGATGCATATGGGCCGCCTACATTTTACATATGGTTAGGAGACGGTTTATGGGAATTCTTTACAAGCATGCGGTCGCTCTTTCATATGCATGAGGAGAGCAGTAATAAAACTCAAAGCTGCCTAACAAAGGCTCATTTTCCTGGAGCTGGGGTCCAAGTGAGATGGTCTAACATACGTTTATTAATGCGCAACATTATTTTCTAATTGCAATTTTTCCCGCTCTGGTGTTGATTTACTTGCTGAGCTAAAATCTCATTTCGTTCAGCACAGTCATCATCTCAGGCCTCGAGATAATCCGTTCTGGACTCACTAAAACACGGGACATATCCCATTATCTGCTGAAAAATAGGTCTTATACTGCATATCCTCTCCAATAAATTGAACTCCTGGCATATTTTTTTGTTTTCAATATAACGTAATGGGGGAGGAATATAGAAAAAAGGAGAACTTCGTAGAAGAACACCCATGAATGCAGGCAAAGACTCAATGTTTACCCTGTACAATATACTCAATAATAATCAGATGGACAAACAGGAGCTGCCACCACTGTTAAAGAATGAGAAAGGCTTATTTTACTATGATGAAGGTGTTACATCAGATAGCTTTATTGAGATGTGAAGGTTACATTCACAACTGTTGCTTCTTCATAAATAAGTAATTAAGGAGAGATAGAAAAAAGAAAAAAGAAAAAAGAAAACATGGTAACTAAGCAAAAGTAATTATTATAAATTGATTTAATTTAAATCCCACTCAATATAATTAGTAGTTCTGCTTGGTGTCGCACCCTAACCCCTTGGAGGGTGCAATTTAATGAGGAAACTGCTGGAATCAAAACAGGCAACATTTTCTTAAAATAGTACTTTATACAAAGAACATAAAAACATGCAAAGTGATGTTAATGTGTGTTTTAAATTTCATAAATTTGGGGATATTATAGATGTGTGACACCATGCAAGAAGACTGAACTCTTTTACCGTATAATTATGATGACTGATTTAGCTTGCACCAATTCACAATGGCTTAATATGCTGCCTGGAAAAAGCAAAATGTAATAATGTAATAATAGCACACATCTTTCTATCTGGTCCACATACACTCTAGTTGCATTTATCTACTGTGTGAAAAGCATAACTTAAAGAAAATGGAATTTTTCTTTTTCCATATCACTGAGGCCAATCATATCCCTAAACATTCTCTCATCAAAATCTCATCATGTTTCACCTCAGTATGACATAATTTATCTCTCTGTCACCCATTTAATCCCATATATCTGGTTTTGGAGTAATGCTTTCTAGTAAGGCAGACCGATCATGTTGCACTCTGGTCAAAACAACGTTATCTGGAGCAGGCAGGGCTGGATGAAAGCTGCCCTGCTGCTATCCTCTCCTGTACAGGGACACACTGAAGATGCAAAGTGGCCTGAGTCACTGCAGGCATTAACTGACGAGATGAGTCCTGTGGGACACCTCATCTGCAGAATATCACCATCACTCCTGACACACGCTCATGCGTAAATGCAGAAAAATCACATCATGACAAATAGGTTTTTTTCAAGGTGGGCCTCCAGCCTCAGAATGAAGCGCTTTCCTCAAATCAATAATTAAAAGAATGTTCTGAATCAATATAATGCAAAATGTCAAAATGCTTCCAAATTATGAATCAGCCACCCCGATATGTGTATCTGTCTGTGGGACAATCCATCTGTCTCAACAACAGCAATTAGGTAATTAAGTTAATCGCTCGGTGAGAGCATAAAAAGTTTGGCAAAAAGTAAGTGATTGTTTAGCAAAGAAAACTAATGAGCGATCAAATGAGCTTCTCTGTGTTCGCTCTTAATGTCCTACCAGAGTTTTGTGAATCAAATGAAGCCATTTGTATTCCAGAAAGATAATGAGGATGTTAAATTACCTCTGTGGCCAAATAGGCTACATCTCTTTAATTACAGCAGACATAACAGAAAGCTGCTTTGAAATTAAAGTAATTAAAAGACAAAAACAAACATTTAAATAAAAGCAACAGAGCAAAGAGCATGCATGGCTGATTACAACAAATGAAGTGCTCAGAGTTACCTGGGAGATCTGAGAGGGTGCCTCTCTCAATGATGTGCTTCCTGTACAGAGTCTTCAGAACTTTGGCACTGCCGAACCTCTTGAAGCGGCTCTTCACATTGTTATAATACCATTCCAGCGACTGTGTCCTTAAAATCCTGCAGACAAGGGAGAAAGAGTGACGGGAGGGCTGAGTGAAGAAATAAAATATGCTGAGCAGATGGGAAAGAAATGGGCTGGAATCAGATCAGATAATAATTATATCAGAATAATTGCTTTGACTTCAAGCGAAGACCTCTATTAAAGTCTGTTTGACCACGATCTTTTAATTATCTAAGTCCAGATGACCCGACTTTATAGACCTTCATAATGATTTTGAGAAAGACTGAGGTCATTGCAATAAAATCCAATAAAGTTTTTGCATGTCAGGGCACAGATTCACAAAGAGTTTTCACCCAAAGGCGTCAACACGCTGAACTCTGTCTGAAAGCACATCCCCTATAAACTATCCACAATTCTGTGCAATAATCTTACTATTTATTGACCATTGAAATCTGATATTCCTATGTGCATACTACTAACACACCACTGCCATATTTCTTAATCTGGTACCGATTTATAATAAGACTTCCCTCATTACGGATTTTTAAATGGCTTGAATGTAGTTTAATAATTAAGTTGTAATCACTTTACAAATCATTAATAGGCCGCCACAACTCATTAGATATAAAGGGGATCACAGACCTGAACCTTGCTATATAGCCTGTACAGCTAACTTGATATTGCCAAACAGGGACACACATTGATAAATTGAGAGTTGTTATAAGCTGTTTATAAACCTTAAATAATGACTTATGAAGTGTTTATAAACCTAATTCTTAACCCAATTATGAACCATTTATAAATCTTTTATAAAGGTAGTCTGATTTTAAAATGATAGCATTCATTTTTATTGTACAATGTATATCCTGACAATGTTTTGCGGTGCTGTATAAAAGTAGGTTAAACAGTATATATATATTTATGTGTGAGAATTTTATTGTTTATTATGATAACATATCAATGATGGTTCCTTTTTGTGGTGCCACATCTTCTATGCAGAGATTTCTCAGTTTCTCAATTCAAGAAATGGATTGAACATATTAAAGATATTATTTACAGTAATATTTAGTAGTATCTGTTATACTTTATGTGTAACACTGCCGTGAGAATCCAGGTTTTTCCACATCATTTTTAAAGCTTTTTAAAAAAATTTTGGGGGTTATGGTCAGTTGGTGTTTGAACACCAGTGAATTACATAAGCAGTAATTCAAAAGAAAGAGGGTTATGTAAAGCCCTGTGAAAAACGTTCCCTTTACGCCAGTGCTGGGTTGGATTGCATGAGACGGACAACTTTGGGTTGAATCTCGTGGTCAATGTCTTGTTTTGCTTCTTCATTCCAATGTCGCACACATGGTTGAGGTTAAACACACACAACACACAGAGAAAGGAACCAGAAACTATATGAAGATCCATTGACAGTTCAGTAAGGAAGACTAACTCCTTGGACACTCTGGCCACCACCACAGTTGAGCCTATCTTCTTACCGTGGCCTATTTAAAAATGATTCTCTCCATTCATCTGGTTCTGTAATGCGGCTGGTTTGCACGCCTCTCCACCCCCCTATCTCCACCAAGTCATCGCAGATCAATCAGCCTCATCATTCATCAGTATAGGCAGAGTCATCAGCCACCACCACCAATAACCAGACTCTACGAGGGATGTACATGCTGCTAGTCAGAGACCTTTGGATCGCATCCCCCCGAAGAGTCATCACCAGCAACTTTCTAATGGACTGAATATCACATATTATCTGTTAATATAAACATTCCTCTTTTTGTCTTTCTCCATCTATCCTGATTTGTTTGCCAGGGATTATGTACACAATCTTGTTTTCTTACTTGTTGACCAACAATCTGATGATCTGATGATCATGCCGGCGTAATCCCTAAAACTAACTTAAATGTTTCTGAGTCCGTTATGTGAAAACAGTGTGTTAAAAGAAAATAAATAATTGCCAGGACATAGATTGATACAAAGAATTGTTGCGTTAAACCTGATTCATTGTGGTATATAAAGGCATAGGGTGGGGGTTCATGCCTATAAGAACTGCAGGATTACATTCTATACAAAAATTGGCACATGAATGAAGTCGCACATTTTATCTTCATACCTACTGTATTTATGGGTGGAACGAAGAATGTGTAAGGGTTATCTATATGAACATGCTTCCACAAAAGAAAGATGCACAGACTGTACAATCAATAGTAAATATCTTATATATTCATGACCAGAATGAGTGGACACCCCAAGTCATTTCTCTTTTACACTTCTTTTCAGCATATATATGTATATCTAGGCTTGAAACATGGAGGGACCAAAATCAATGATCAATTCAATTCGATAAAGTTTAATCGTCTGTGTCATGAATATAAGGAATAAATGGGGTTGTGGCCAAGAGCCACAGGCCAGCTGTGAATATTGTACATTTTTAGGAAAAGGACAAATGCACTATATTCTGTTGATAATATGAAGTACTGCAGGTCAAATCCTTAAAAGGAGCTATGAAACCTTTAAATCTGACATTGTGACATTTTCAAATATTTTCCTAACATTCAGTAAAGGTCACATAAGTATTTTTATTATTTCAAACATGGAGTCTTCATATTTCAAATGCCATTGATTCCATCTCCCTCATTATGAAAGAGCAGGGAGAAAAGGGAGAAGTGAAGAGGAGCACACAACACGTGACAGTGTTTTATGTGTGCATGTTTGGTTTATGTATGCGGAGGTGTGGTATGTGTACGTGAGTGTGGTGCCTCCATTCGACGAAGACACTGGCCAATGAAGGACAGCACGCTAATAAAGGGATCCTGAGTGCCCCTAAGGGTGCCACATCCATCCCATCCACCCCTACCTTTTTAGCCCCCCTCCACTCTTTGCTGCCTTCCTCACTCTTAGAGGATTTATTATCAGCTCGGCTCCACAATGAGCCTCTGCTCCTTAATTTCTGACCACGGGTCGAGATAGTCTCTCTGATGGTGGCTACTGAGCTCTTGTAAAGGGTCCTTGCTCTTTTTTTTCCCCTCCATCTGGGCCATTGCAAAGCGGTAGAGATTAACTTAGAAGAGTATCGCAGGACGTGATGGCACCGTATGAGGTAGCGATGCGACGCGGCTCCGCCTGGACTGTGCAATGAGTTGGAGCCGCCGGGAGCGACCTTTGAAATAGAACGCTAGATTAAAGAAGAGAACAGGGCTGCAGCTTTATGTTAGCGACATTGTTATCTCAGTGGAATCTTAATTTACTTTCAAATTAAGCTGCATGCTTGAGTGGCACACATAGCTGCACTCACAAAATGAAGATTAAAGAATAATTGGCAGTTTGCTTTACTGTAAACCCCTGGACTGCTGCTCAGCTCCCCATTCTGGAAGAGCAATTTCAAAGTCAAGAGAAGGCTGGATTCTCTATGCTTCAGCGAGCTAACCTAAGTGCTCTCCGGCTTTAAAGAGAATATCGCTGTAATTTTGCTGTAATTCCTCACTAAGGAAATTAAGAGTGAATGCCATGAACTATTTATTTGAAGGCAGATATCTTTTTGTCAAACTTAAAGTAACATCCATAGTCACACACTAACACTATTCAAAAAACCAAACACTTGCTGAGTCCCAGTAATATTATCAGCAAACCTGATTTGATCTCATCTTAGACCTGAGATGTGGGAGTTTAAACCGCGGCAACTTTTCTCCGTAATCTCAGCCCAAGTTCCACCATCACTCCATCCGAATGACTTCAGGCCCACAATGGCTGAAAAAAACTAAACTCAAACTAAATAATGTTCTTATCCTCCACTATTTTCATAATAAATAGCCCTGTAGTAAATGATTGCCACTGTATTATTATTATTAATATCCCTTGTTAGGCATTTCTAATTGGCTCATAATAAAAGTATGATGGTAAAATTTCAACATACTTTCTTTGAAACTTTGAAATTTTTATTTACATGTATTTTTTCTCTAAGGATAGTCAAATTCCAACTTTGAAGGTAAGTCTCTTATTCTGCATTCAGTGACATGCTTTATTTGTGATTTATCACAGAACATAATCAATGAAATTGTTCAGGGAAAACACCTTGTATATATTCTAGTTGATTGGGGCTGCAAGGAGCTGAATAATGGATAAAGAGAGATTGACCTAAAAATAATACATTCCAGTTAGTTTGTTCTAAAATAAGAAGAACCTCATTTAAATATGCAGTTCCCACTGCCTGGAATCAGTTGTAGAAATTACCCGATTCTCTGAGAGTAGATAGATGTTTTCGATATTTCAGATATTAGACATATTTTGTATTGTATTCTAATTAATATTTATGCAAAACTGTTTGAATGTTATCAAGTTTCTCTTAACGAAGAGACTCCTGTAAAGGTCTTTTACCTCAATTAATTATTTTCCTGGTTTAATAAAATAAATTCTTCATGATAAGGCCTAATTAGGCCTAAAGTTAGATTTCAGCTTTATTCATATTTTCAAACAGTATATTTCTCTATCAAAGTCAAAAGAAAAAGGTTCTCAGTTTGAGGGTGACTGAAAAACATCATGAAGCTTAAAGGCTGAGTTTGGCTGAGGTAACTGGAGTTTAACCTCCTTAAATACAATAAGAGAAAGAAGCTGCTTGAATTACAGAAGATAAAAAGAGCTGTTCCTTAGCAGAGTGCGCAATGTGAGGCAAAACTACTGTATACAATGGTGTCACTATCAGGAGAGAGGTATTTTAACCTTTAACCTTTATTTGTATAGCAACATTAAAAAACAACTGTTTACAAAGTGCTTTGACATACCAAAAAAAAACATATCCAATGTTCTATTCCATTCTATAAGATGGATCAAATGTAAACATTATATAATATGAAGGTAGAGTTGAGAGAATGTCAAAATAACAGACATATAAATACAAAAGGTAAAGAAGATGGTGAAATAATAAGAAGCAATCAAATAAATAAATAGATAAATTAAATAAGAACACCTCATGTCCTCAAGAAAAGACAAGAGAAATGAAGGAAAATAAGACAAATGAAAGAGAATTAGGGAGAATTAGGAATAAATGGAAATGATGACGCCATAATTATGACATAAAAGCAATAAGTCAGGGGAGTAAAACAATAAAGATGGTGGCTCACCTGCCGACTAAAAACAACAAACAATAGAGAAGGATAAAGGGGCTGAAAAGGACAACATAACATAATATCAATTCTGTGAAAGTCTTTTTTAGGATGAAGTTGAAAGGTCCAGGAATGACACCAGGCTATCTTATTACTAGAGGTAGAGGCTGGTAAGCTGGACATGCAAACACTTTACAACACAGTAGCTCTGGAAAGGTCTAACAAAACATCTTTGAATACAGAGTATATGATATTATTCAGCATCGTACAGAAACACTGTACGATGTTTCTGTACGATGAAACATCGTTTCATCGTACAGAAGATTGACAGATTGACATCACTGCAGTGTCTAGCAACAAATGCAAGTACTTCTATTTCCAAGCACAAATGGTATATATTTTCAGTGTGGAGTAAAAGTAACCAAAGTGCTTCTTTTACCACGTTTTAATATACAAACACACAGCAGCCAATACGTTTTTTGTAAAAAAAATAAATAAATCATATCACTTCTGCCTATCATTGAAACTGCCACATTAAAACATTATAAGTAAATGCAGGTTTCAACTAAGGCATCTGGTCTCTCTTTCACAACGACTAAATGAACTTGCTGAAATTAACCAAAATGTCCCTTTAAGAGAGAGAGGGATTCAGGACAGTGGGAGAGGCATCTGGATGAGTGAAGCATGACATTGCTTCCCTGTAGTGATATGATCTATAAAAAAAAAGGGCGAAGGGAGAGGAGTAGAGTGGATAAGCAGAAGCTTTCAAGCAGGAGCTGCAGTGCTGTGTGAGCTTCTCCAAATACGCAATTTTCATAATGAGGCTGGAGGAGATTCCCTGATGCTCGGCTGCAGCATTAATAAGTAAGAGGGATTCCTGTGGATGTTCCCCTGACACCAGGGCTACTCTACCTCCATCATCACTTTGTCTTCATTTGACTTTGTGGATTCTCGGGTACCATCCTCTCCCTTCTCATGTTCTCCTCGTCTTTGCAGATCCTTTTACCTTCCAGCCTTCAGATGATTGATTGGCACATCAAAATAAGCCCTAAATAAATTGAATAGGAGGAGAAGGAGTGCAATAAAAGTATCTGGCTTTACTGAGTTTCCACCTCCCCTTGCAAAGGGAACCATTACCATAATTGACTTTCTGAGCCTTCTAATGAATTGGTTCAGCTTCTATTGAGGCGACTGAAGGGATGGATGCAAAGAGAGAAGAAAGAAGAGTGGGAGTCGACTTTTGGAGAAGATCAAATAGACTCATCTCTTCTTTAGACTTGCAAAGGGAGTGTCTGCAATAGACTGGGACATTTTTCTCAAAAGGCCAAAGGATCGGGTTGGGGTCAACTGCTAAAAGGTGCGCGTGAGATTTTCAAAGTGTCTAGTTTGGAGCATGTAGGAAAACAACTTAAGGTTTTGCTGAAGTAGCTGTAGGGCTGCTCATCAGCTTTTCCCCTTAGTCACTGACATCCCAACAGGCAGGAATGAGAATATGAAAGAGCTCATTCTGGATTATAAAGTTGTTAGGATTGTGTCCATGAGAGTTTTTTTCTCTGGCACTCTGTAAACACACACCTATACTAGATTTATCAGCAGCTAAAGCTACACTTTTAAACACTTTTGCTCTGAAATAAAGGCAAAATTATACAGTGTTCGATTAGAAATCTAATCACAATATCGAGCTTCATTTTCTACCTTCCGGATAATGCAGTGGTAGGAAGGTTCTCGCACACACAGCAGAGGGTCATTAAATGATGACCGGGCATTTATTTGAACGCTGCTGTGCGCTCAACAGCAGATAAGATCTTGGATACTTTTGATAGCGTTTTGTTTTGGCATTTTTAACCTGGAAAACTACTGCAGGTTCTCAAGCTATTCTGTTTTCACTTACCTGCATCTTTAAAAGATGAATTTAGGCACTTTTCTCTGCAAAATTACTTTTACAGGCTCTTTCTATTAAGACCTGAAACTGTCAACTTTACTCTTATCTCTCTGTCTGCTTCTCTCTCTCTTTATAGCACAGCTATCTCCACAGACTTTCCTCATGCAGGGTGTTACAGATGAAAGTGTCTGCAGCTGGGAGAGCCTGTGGCAAATGGAAGACTGGAAATGAGTAATACTGGGACAAATTGCCCACAAACAGAGCATGGATAGAGGAATGAAACTGAATTACAAACTGCTTTCACTGGTTTCCTAGTTTTTAGGGGTTAGACCACAGACTTGCATTAGGCCACTATAGTATTAGAGCTTCATCTTTATTTTAGGGCTGATAACAAATTTTGCAGTGTGTTAAAAAAATAATATATTCCAAATCAGAGCACCCGGTTTAATGCAGGATCAATTATGCATACAAAAGATTAAATTTTCTATCATCAATTTTTGTCGTATGCACATCATTCATGGTTTGGAATAACACAAATGTCTTTTCTGTGTCCCCAAAGATTCCATCATTTGTGTTGCTTTTACTGTCTCTCTACGCGGATTAAAATAGCATTCTGGGAGGTGACTCGATTCAAGCTAAACTAGAGCATTCTTACAGTATTGTAATCCAGCATTTCAGACAGTTTATGGTTATGGCATGGGCCGCAGTTTGGCTGTAATAAAAGCTGCCCAGATGTTATTTGTTGTTGTTCATTTGCACATGTGGGTCGTTTTCCGATGGAAGGTCTGCTGGAATGAAATCAGATATAGGTCAACTCTCCACTATGTTCTCCAGATAAAGTGATGATACTGCCCAGCTTCACAGGCCGGAGTAAATTTCTTTATATTGCCGTTGGACGTCCTGTGTGGAGCCTATGGGATTGTGAGATAATCTGCTCTGAGCCTCCTGCTTCTACTCAGCCTGAGAACCACATAGGATTTAATGGGAGCATGCATCAGCCCGGTGACAGTATAGACTGTGGTTATGATTTCCACCCCTCAAGTCTTTCTCCATCTGGCTATTCTGTGTGGCTAATGAAAACTGCAGCGGCATGCAGCTATAACCGCAGCAATTATTCTATGTGGGGAAAATATCTGTCTATGATTAGAGGTCAAAAGAGGCAATGTCTGTAAACAAACTGAATTTGTTAAATATCTATTGAGAGAATGAGAAAGCCAATGTGACGGCAGTGAAATCTCAATAAGGTGGCAGCACTGGCTTATGCAGGTTTTCTGAGGTCAGTCTGAGGGGCAGCCCTCATTTATCCCCTTAATCTCATTCACCTCAGACAGGAAATGAAAACCCACTGAAATAATACGATTTTGGAGACATAACAATGGGTGCGCAATAAACTTAGTAAAAACTTTTATTTTCTGTGTTTTTTCCTGTCGCACTGCAAACAGAGTACAAGGGCTACACAGCAGCTCTGCTTGATTTGTTCAATCAAAGTCCACCAATAGCTGGATAACAACTTCAGCAGCAGAGAAATACACTGAATACATTTCAAAAGGAGAGGGCGGGAGGTTGAGATGGAAGCGACGAACAGAGGCCATTAACCGGATTGAAAACCAAGACATTTTGCACCAGTCACTTTGAGAAAAGGACAAACAGGACAATGAGCAAATACAATACTGAAGCTGCCAGAGCCCAACGCACTGAGGTGTCGACCTTAACAGCCAGTTAACGGCCTAACAAGACCAAGCTACAATCTGCTGTCTCCTATAGGAGAGCGAAGAGAGGATCAGGACTGGGGTGAAGGAGACAGAAGAGGAGAGCAGGAAGTGGCAGGAGTGACATAATCAGCAAGTTAAGAAAAAAGGCCATTGCTTTGATTGGCATCAGGGAGCTGGGGCATTCGGGGGCATTTGTTATTTGGGATCTATTTTTGTAAGTCTTCTTTTGAAGAAAACAAAACCCGTTCTCTGTAATCCCTGTGAATCAATCTTCATTGGAAAAGTGACGGAAGCAGAGAGTCCGCCTTTGGCTGCGGTTGCCCTTTTAAGATTTGCTGGAGTGTGTGTTTTTGTGTGTGTGTGTGTGTGTGTGTGTGTGTGTGTATGCATGTGTGTGTGCCTGATAGGTCGGCAAGCTCTAAAAAATGTTTTTTCCTGTCACAGAATGATTTTAGGTAGGGGAGGAGTTTCACAGGTTTGCTCCTCCACTCCAAATATCAAGGTTTGACATTTGTGGCAGGAGTGTAATAAAAACAGATGAGAAGGGGTTTATTTACATTTATGGTGCAGATACAGCAACTCTTTGGCTTTACAGACATCTCCCATTAATTCAGCTGTGTCACTCATGACTTAAGATGAGATTTGTAGTTCTATACACAGGAGAGGTCACATGCAGAGAGAGACATCAGATTAAGTCTGAATATTTATACTGTTTTCAAAAGCAGACTTTTGCCCCTGAAAGACTAAAACATTACACACTCTATGTTTGACACACATGGGAAATAAAACCCCCATACACACAGCTTTGAAACACAAATTTAAAAAAGAAACAGCACGTTTGGGTGTATCTCAGACTTTATGGAACAGTATTGGCTTAAAGAGATCTCTGTATTACCGTGATGAAAACATTGGAGTAGGCCAAGAATACCGTCTATTATACATTGAAATGTGTTTGTCTGCTTTTATCTGTGAGCTGAGGGCCACATCCTCCTCTTTCATTAGAGAAAGTCCAGCCCAAAGCAGTCAAATGAAGTCAGACTTTCAGAGGACTCCCACCCATTAGGAAACCAACAAGTGGCACTTTTCCCCTAGAAGCTTTGGATGCACTCATTCTGGGAAAAGCTCCCATCAAGTTAGTCACACAACACCAACCAGGAAACAAGGATTGCTGCTGGAGCAGCAGACTACTCTCATAACTCCTGTCTCTGTCTTCCCTCTGGTTCCCTGTCTCACTTCATGTTGCTGTCTGTCTGGCCATGTGTCACTCTCTATTTTTAATGCATATACATAGAGAGCATAGAAGATCTGTCCTTGGGCCGCTGTAGTGGCAGATTTAGCTATGTGCGACGTGGGCCACATCTTATCCGGTGGGGAATCAGACACGCGTCAATAAAAAAATCTGAATGCCGACATCACATGATCAGTTTGCTGTTGCTCATGCTACACGTTATGTCTAATATAATGTCAACATGTGGGTTATTTAAGCTTGTGAACTGGGCGCCCTGCTTGTTTGTGAGCAGACTACAGGTTCTGCCTGTAGACGGTCAGAGGTGTGGTGGAGGGGTGGCAGAGAGCAGCAGGTACGTCAGGTCTATCTAGGTTCCAGCCTTACATAATCCGATCATCGAATGAGGGGACTTAATGTTAATGTCTCTCCAGTAGAGACTGATGTCCGTCCACCTGCCTGCCTCACTCCACTGTCCCATCTCCATCTTCTGAATATCAGAACGTGTCATTCCCACCCATCATGTGGTGTGTATTGGAGTGTGGAAGCTCGAAGGGTCTCGTCGGCAGGTGCTGGGATCAGACAAGTAGAAAATATGTTTGGGGCTTGGTCACGTCAGGGAAAGCCCAAGTCGGGCTCAGAGCGGGGGGATCATGCTTATTTGTACAGGATTGTAATGCAATGACATGTTGGTTGCTGTGCTGTGACATTGGGCAACAGTATTAGGTTTTTTGTGTCCAGCTAGCAGCTGATATTGGATGTAATTTCTCACAGTTTTGTCATTATAATGTGTGTAGCCTGCATCAGAATGATTAAAACACTGACCAACATTACTGGTTTGGTAGTACGAGTCTTCATAAAGGTTTTTTGTAATTACTTTGAATAGGTCCGGGGGTCAGAGGGTCCGTCCTAGGAATTTTTTACTTTACTCGTTGAATCCAGAGAACCCAAACAAACACGGACAGAACATACAAACTCTGCACAGAAAAGTACCCAGGTGGATTTGAACCTGTAACCTTCTTGCTGTGAGGCAAAAGTGCTTCCAAACTTGCAGTGCAACCTAAATAAATTAAAAACAATGCCTATATAAAACTATAGAAACAAGTCCAGCGTCTTCTGATTCAGCCTTTGAGGATAAACGAGAGTCTACACAAATAACTGTGAGCTAAATTGAGATGACTGGTTCTGGGTCAGACATGTAGTCTGTCCTTCTTGTCCAATTTATGAATGTATGATTGACAAAAATATTTTGTCCACTGAATCATAGATTCTTCACCTGCAAGGATCACAAAGGTGTAGCGTACGATTTCTGTTTCAGTGCTAGGTTCGGCTGACAAGGTCAAGCATTTACTCAGCTTGAAAATTTGCAATAGAAACAGTTGATGCAAAATTGGTGAACAAGTTGAGGGCTAATTATTCTTCTGGTGGGCCATCACTGAACATTAAATTAAGACTATTAAGATATGTTATATGTTTGAATATTTGAAACTAACTGTTGGTACTTTCATCGTATTTTATTCTGTGTCTGCTCCCTGTATTTGTCACCAGTCTCTCATTTATACTTTTATCTTCTCTGTCGTTTATATATCTGATGTTTTTATCTTGCTGTTTTTTTTCTTCTTCTGTCCAGGGACTGCAGATGAAAAATAGCCTTTTGGCTAACTCTGGTACATTTACAGAAATGTTTGTTAATATACAATGTCCCTGCCAAATAAAAGAATTAAAAACATTTAAAAAAAGACTGGTTGGACTACAAATTGTTTTACCTCTCACAGAACGTTTTCAATTATTGGTTTGTTCAATAATATTTTCCTGTTCTTCTTTCGGCTCTTCACTTTAAGGGGCGCCAGAGAGGATTTTCTGTTTCCATCTTGCCCTGTCTGCAACAACAACAACATGCATGTCCTCTTTCACCACATTCAGGGACCACCTTTTAGTCCTGCCTGGCAGCTCCATCTCCAGCATCCTTCTACCAATAGATCCACTTTTCCTCCTTTTCACGTCTCCATCCATCTCAATCTGGCCTCTCTGTTGTTTAATCCTCAGCATCTTCATCCTTTACCAACCTCATCGCTCCCGAAGAGCATCCTCAACTCTGCCACCTCCAGCTTTGCCTACTGTCTGGTACTATTAGATTATATAATAACACAATGTTACCTCCACCAGATCTGTGACACCATAGAATTCCTACTGGGCTGAATGAGGGTCAGTTTTGTTGGGCGCCGGCGAGTGGGGCTCTCCTTGAATTTAACAAGATGCATGCTGGTACAGAGCAAACAACATTCTCTTAACTCAGTCTGGCAGACAGGGCGTGGGAGACAGATGACGATGAATCATTGATGCTCTGCACACAAAATCACACACACGCACACACATGCATCTCCTCTCTTGCTCATTCGTCCTTTCTCATTTACAGCGTGGCGTTTTCTCTGTGCCATCAGTGATTTTGTGGTGACAGAGACAGATGGAGGGGTTGAGAGGGGAATGGCTCACCAGCAGAGGAGGAGAAATCTCCCTCTGGCTTTCACTTTGCTGTGGAATAACATTAATAGCCACCGCTGACCTCTGAGTGTCTGATTTGTCATAAACATCCTTTCCTCTTTGCACTTTTTCTGTCACTTTTTGATGCCTTTATTCACATTTCTTAATCTTAATCTTCAATCAGAAACTGAATCATAAAGTGAGAAGAGTAAACAATCATTCTTCAAAAACAGCTGAGGCCCTTTGATGGAGAAATTCATAATATCAGACTTTTAGGATTATCTTGTGTTTCTGGAATTGTCCTGCTGAATGGGACCTGCTAGAGTTAAAATCTGAAACTCCAAAACACCAACACCTAAATGATTCTGTTTCATGTAAATATACGTGATCAGGTGGGCCATGCAGGGATGTGGAGCAGGTGTTATCAGGCCTGAGATGATATAGGAGGGCTGCATGTGGGAGAAGAATGACTGCGTAAGGTAGGAGTGAGGAGAACAGATTGCAGTTGGAGAATGATGCTATATAGACAAAATACAACATCATCCATCAACTGATGGTGCCCCAGTGACAGTAACCTCATCCCAGTGTGACATACTGACGGCAGTTTAACCCTGGAGAGAATGCAAAACAGCTTTAGATGACACTTCTAACCTTGAAACAATTTTAGTATGCAGTTACGGTATTATTTGTGATCTAAATATCACAGGATACACTGGAAACAATTACTTAAAAATAAGTAAAATGACTGAAAGCAATGTGTTTTTTGCTTGTAATAAGTTATTAAATATACCAATAGAAAAAGGGAAAATTTGTTTCTATAAATTAAGCTATAAGTCAAAACAAAAATAAGTGCATTTAACTTGTTCTAAATTGCAAAATAGTTCCAGATTAACGACCATCGTGTTCTTGACATAATATTAGAAAAATTATATTTGAACATTTTATTCAAGCACTGAAACTGATATATAAGCATTTATCTAAACATTTTAAGATAAAACATGTATTTAAGTTATCTGGAAACGCTCATATTGTGCATTCGAGCTATTTTCACGATTCTTTGACTTAACAAAATATTCGAGACGTATAGTCTAAAAACTAGTCCCTGTATATCACCGAATTGTTGTTAAAAAGTTCTAGTGTCTTATATACAGTGCTATGAGATATTTTGACTAGATATTAGACAGATATATTTGGTAATATTTTGAGTTTTTGTCGTGTAAAAATATCCTTCGCCAACAACAGAGGAGCTTAAAGCCAAAAAAGCCAAAAAAAAAACACACTATTAAACATAGATTCTCATGACTGTTGAGTTCAAAGACCACATGGAGGTCCAGGTATGACTGCAGTTTAAGTTAATTTGGATGACCAGTGTATAACAATCTGCTGTTTCAGCTTGTTTGTTGCTGCCTTTCATGCTCCAGCTGGGCTTTGATCGTTCTCACGAACCTTTCCCCTCCATGTTTCGTGTCAGAGTGCAAACAGAGGCGTCCATTGGACTCCAGGCTACGATAGGCTACTGCTGCATTATTCATACTAATGCCGTCACAGCAAGTAATTGCAGCCATGAAGCAGGGGACGTGGTCGGTGGAAGACGGGAGATACCTCCTCTCTCTGGAGATTGTTTTGATCATTATCAGTGACCTCTGAGTGTGATCAGTGCAGACATCAAGGTGATCCTCACCATCTAAGGACAAAGTCGAAACCAGCAGCGATAGAGGGAGGCCAATATATGTGCAGAAATCGCAGCTGCATCGTGGGCTGCTGATCATTTACTGAAAATAATAAAAAAAAGAAATAGCTCTGCTAATTCAGATCTGTTTTTACATGAATGTTTGTTATATCTTTATTATGTGTCTGCTGTTGTCCTCTTTTCCTTGACTTTTTATGCATTTTATAATTTAATACATTGTTGCCAGGATTGTTGTTGGGGTAAAATTTTAATTAGTTGCATTACATATTTCTGCTGGACCAAATGTGTCTCTGCAGCAGAATTTAGGTTTATGTGAAACATTTTACATTTTGACTCTTCATACATTCTGTATGAACAATAATATAAACTCTTCATTACATACTTGTGACATAATAATCACGCCAGTTAACCTCTGCCTTTCACCACAATATTATTTTAATAGAGCTATGAAGAGATTTCCCATTTTGTCCCATTTTGGTTTTCACAATGCAAAAATAAACTCATACACACACGTACACATGTCAGCAAAAACTGACACAGAAAGAACCTGCATGTTAGCATATACACAAACAATTAACACTGATCCAGATAGTCACCTGTGTGTGTATCGACAACAACGATACACACAATGCATGTTACTGAGTATGTTTTCTGCTGGGTTCATGTTAGTTGTGTTGCACATCTGCAGCTGTGATTGATTGAAAATATCACATGATCCAACTACTGTAAAGGTAACTGCAAAGAGGGAACAACCTACAGAGAAGAAGTTCTGGGCTCTCTGCTACCACTGGTCACTGTGACGTAACGAGGTAGACACAAGCAGAAGTCTCACTGTTTTCTTCATATATAGCCTCTTAGGTAGATCTCACTCTTGTTTATCCATTACCCTTTGTTTTAATTCATTCCTGAATATACCTGCTGGTTTATTGATTATCATACAGGAGTGAATATTACCAGCTTATTCACTGCAGAGGTTCAAATCTTTCAACCTGGGTTACAAATTGGTGGACTGGTGCATTTAATGAGATTGAATAGATCAACTGGCCCATCAATTTTCCTTTTTTCAGATGTTGGTGCCCCGAGCTGGATTAAATTTTAATTTAATGTTATTAGATTAGATGTTCTTCTATTATATAATTATTAAATTATTTCTAAGATAATAAAGGCGTTGCAACTATAGAACAATGCTGCCCCGTTATTCTTTTGCTGCAGTTACATTTGTGCACTCTCCTTGTACACAGATGTAGGTATTTGTATGCCTACAGATATTTGAAGCTGGGAACAAGGTGGAAGCTTTTACATCAGCATGGGTCCACTGCAGCAGCTACTCGGATATTGTTGAGATTAGTTTTCTGAAATCAATTCAACCAAGACGTGCAAAGCTTGAAAAAGTGTCGGAGTAAACAGACAACAGAGAGACCAACAGACGGCGAGAGAAAGAAAGAGAATTCTCAGGCCCTATACACAGATCTCCATTCAAAAGGCATATATCTGCAACTAGGCAAAGCAGCTCAGGTTCTCAAGACTTTGACAGCTTGCCTCTTCAGGTTGGGGCTGAAAACATTTCATTTATTGTGTGTTACACAAATACTGTTGCAGCGATGAGATGTACTGCAACTACTCATGCACATCAGTGCAAATACGGATCGACCTATGATGCACAGACGGCACACAACCATGGAAATCTTTCCTATCGCATTGATATGATCCAGAAATATATGTTGTTTAGTTAATTAATTTTCTAAAGAACATTACAAAGGTAAAAACAAATTTACAAGATGTGTGATACTTATGTTACTGAACACAGGAAGTGATTGTTGCTGTCCTTTAGTGTCAATGAGATAGTCGCAACCAACACAAGTTTGAACTTCCCAGATCACTACCTAATTCACAAAAAGGTTGTCAAAACACCAACGATCCCCGTCAACACCCATGACATCTCTTTCATACCGTAGTGAGCTAGACAACAACGTACGTTCGCATTTTCATCCGAACAAACCCTCCTCCATGTTACACTGATATCATTGATCTCCTTGTGAGGCTGAAGTGTGCAGCGACCGCCTAGGAAATGAGTGACACAGAAGGTCGTAAACAATCCCACCCTGTGTTTAGTCCTGACCCTTTGGGTCCGTTTTAAATTTGTATCAGGACTGGTAAAAGTGTCACCTCTGGGTAACCGTATCCAAAAAGTGAGCTCCAAAAACATCCATAGATAGCAGCGTGCCACCAGAATGACTGCTGCTCACTAGGCTATAACGTTATCTTTGCTTCCTTGTACAGATTTTCACATCTCCTTCTGTGAAATGAGAATTTGTCAACCGCTGCAGAGGTGACTGTGGAAAGACAAACTGAGACCTTTTGGTGAGATTTATTAGATTATGTCAGGTTTGAATTAAGAATTTTTAAATTGAGATACAACGCAATTCAGCCAGTCTTAGTCCCATATGAGAGGGAAATATTGGAGTTTTATAAACTCCATATTTTAGTGTATGTAAGTTTGTTTTAATTCCTTTTTGAATTAAACTCTGTATGAGCTTGTGAAATGAACTGCTTCTTTTCAGTTCTAAACTACCGGGGGCTTTCATAGTACCCCTTACAGCTAGAAAGTAGTACAGACAGGATGTTTAGTGCTACATGACTCCGTGACACAATCTTCCACAGTTTCTTCACAAATTGATGATAATTTAGTTTAAACATTATATCTATAAATTGGGGCCTTATCTTGCACAATACTCGTTTACTAGTTTTATTTATAAAATGGCACAAACAGAGGAATATCAATTATAATAAAGCCCAGTCAAATCTTATGTCATCAAAATGCTAGTATTTCTTTCTAAAGTGAGTTGGTGGAGGTGATGTGAGCCGTGCGATCGTGTGTGTGTTTGTGAGTACGTGTGTCAGGGAGGGGAACAGATTATAAGATTCTGAGGCTTATTTATCCAGTTTTTTTTTAACAACAAATCGTCCTACGTCGACAGCATGAAACATCATTGCAAGGCAACTAGAGGCAGAGTAGTACATGCCATGGTGTCGCCATAGTAGGGTACATGTGTGGCTAGGTTGTTTTGCTCTTTAGTTCACAATACTATGACATGGGGCAGCGTGAAATTGTCATGAATAAATGGTAAGAAGTCAGTTAGAAGTGAAAGGGTTAGTGTTTGATGATCACTCTATTAAGAGCATCACAGCATAAAAAACATTATTACCATTAAGTGAAATGTGTTGTCTCAAAGTCATGACCTCCAAAGCTGTGATGGAGTGTCAGTTTGTGCATATGTGCGTTTGTGTTGCTATGTGTGCTCTCGTGAACGGAGTGCCTGACTTTGTGTATGTTGGTGTTTCTGTCTATTTGTGAGCTCTTGTGCACGCCGCGGCGCACAGAGCGCCTCCCTCTGCCTGTGTTTGTGTGCTTATGTCTGCTTTGATATCTCTGCCATTGGCAGCGCTGAAATAAGGAACTGCTTTGATCCCGTTTGAATCAGACAGCATCACTCAGATTCTCTGCTGCTGCTGCTCTGAACAAACATCCCCACAGACACACAGAGGGAGGGGATTAGCTGCTACAAGATGTCCTATGGCATTTAAAACCTCAACAGCAAAATCTTTTATTTTTATTTGTTATATAGTAGAATTCTCCTTATTTTTCAAAGGATAGTAAATCAAAAGTCCGTAAATGTCTGTAAGGCATCAACTGCTGCCGCTGCAAAAGGAGGGACGAGCAAAGACAGCAGAAGAATCGCTGAAGTTTATTTCGGATTATAAAACTGATAAAGGACTTGTGTTTGGAATAGGGCAGTATGGTGGCATAGTGGTTAGGTTCTCGGTTCGATTCCAGCAGGTGACCTTGGGTCCCTGCTGCTCTGTTTATTCAACATACAGATGCTTCTGTAGTGCCTTGTGGTATTAATGACTTTAGGCATTATTCATGCAAGTGTCTTTCCCTAAATCAATCCAGTTCTTCCTCGCAATAAGATCTATGTGAACTCAGCAGCACCACCGTCATTATCATGTTCAGCTAGATGCTACTAATCCACACTGGCTTTTACACTTAGAATAATAAATAAATAAATCATCAATCGTCATATACATACAAATCAAGTCTGTTTACCTTAACTCACAAGGACAACATTTTAAGTTGAATAAGCTTTGAGTATGGAAAGGTGAAGGTTTCATTTCGCTTTTTCTTTTTGAACACCATTACCGTATTTATGTGTTACATTAACGCACTTCTCTGGAATATTATCCTTGAAACTACGCCTCTGCTTGGATAATTTACACATTTCATAGTCATATTATTCTTTGCACATCATTTTTTACACGGCCACTAGTCTTTTACTCTATATTGAGATTTATGTCGACTTCCATGTTAGGGACCAGGACACCAGCTCAAATGTTTAAACCATTTTTGACTCTCATTCCAGATCGCTCTCCACAGTCATTTTGGTCTCAAATGTTGCTTATATAATGATTGATTAAAATAAAACGCAGTTAATGTAAAACCTTGCCAATTTCTCAAAACAAATCAATCTCTGATCAGCAAGAGAAATGAAATAAAAACTGTGATTATCCGTATTCAACCGACTTTCCACAGCAAAGTATTTCTCATCACATCAATCTGATATAAACGGCACTGATAAATAAGGCAGAATGAATAACAGACACACACTGCATGATAATCTCAGTCCATAAATATCTAAATCATTATAACTGGAAAATTTTTGGATGGTGAAAAAAATATTCTTATGCCGTTGGTAATTCATTTTCATTTGAGGAGCTCTAGAAGTTGACGGGCGAGGAATGTGCAATGAGTATGAGAACCCTGTGGTGCCAGTGCTTTATTTTTTTTTTATGTAGCTGAGAGTGTGATCTGCCTGAGGGAGAGAGGGAGAGAGGGAGAGAGAGAGAGAGGGAGAGAAGGAGAGAGGGAGGGAGGCAGAGAGAATAGTCAGGGGTGGAGCGAAAGGACAGCAATATTACTATTCATGCAGCATCGTGGAGAGGTTTCTTTCGATTAAAGACACAGTTACGAAGAGAAAATTAAACATTACACAAAGCTATAGTAAATAAATAAATAAGGTTTAGTGAAATATGAACACTTAATTGTTAATAGGAAAGCAGAGATACATTTCATCTGACGGCATTCGGCTGAATGGGACCCAGAATTCCTCTCACCTTTAATGTAAGAAAATATAAAGCATACTTTTCATAGGTCAAAAGCTGAAAGTTACAGATTGAAGAAACCGTTTCAGGGTGGATGATTCCAGCAGAAGCAGATGACATGTGAGGGCCGGCTTTGCTAGCAGACATGCTGTTAACTTCGGGCGTATAATAACACTGAAGTACGACTTAGCGATGGATAACGTCATTCATGTTAGACACGACTCCTACTATAAGGAACTATTATCTTATCCTATTCTTTTAAGCTATTTCGGTTCACCTGTTTTCCCTCCTTAGGTACTTGGGTACGAAACACTGCAGGCTAGAAACACCCTGGGACCTGCAGTTCGAGAGAGGCTCCGATCCAGTTGTCTAGCCACCACAATTGGGTTCTAGTGTCTGAGAGGTTCCCTCAAGGTCACAATCCAAACACATGCAGAAGAGGTGACTTGGTCACTCTGAATTACCTGTAGGTGTGAAAGTGAGTGTGAATGGCTGTTTGTCTCTATCTTCTGATCCTGTGATGAACTGATGGCTTGTCCAGCTTAAACCCCGCCTCTCGCACAATGTAAGCAGGATAGGCTCCACCCATAGGATAAGTAGTCACAGAAGATGGATATTCCTCTATCATGGTTCTGGCTGTGGTGTGACCAGACAGTCAACTCACCCTAACCCCTTCAATGAAGCATCATGAGATGCGATTAAAGATTCATGTTGTAGACATTCACTTTGCTGGTATTTGTAAAAAGTTAAATGATGTCTGCAGTACATCTCTGTGTAAGGTTTCTGATGACCTATCCAGCTGAAATGAAAAGTCCTTATGGCACATCTTCATCATTAGTAGCTAGTTCATATTGTCGCAGCCATACCAAGTACTCAAATAATGTAAAGGAGAGCTGCCCTCAACTGGCATGACTTTCAGTTATGTCGGAATCAAAGGTGGAATTCTTTTTAGGAGCAGCTACTGGGAAAGCAGGATAAGGCTCAGGAAGTAAGCCAGTGAGGCAGCTGGGCTAAACAGTCCTCTAGGGACCATGGCAGGCTCCTTTGCAGCTAGAGGCTGTCCGTTTAGAGGAGAGCTGGTCCAGTTGTCACCATACGGGGCTTACAGGGCATCTAACAATAAACATGCAGAAGCTGGACTGGCAGAATATGTTCTCCTTACATCATAGATCTGGTGGTCCTCAATGGAGGTACAGATAAGGACCTGGCCAAACGGACGTGATATCAACTTATTTTTTACGTCCAAAGACGTCACTGGTTATTAATTACTACCCTCAGAATTCTCTCTGGTACCATCAGGGCGTCAGTACTCTCTACCTGTCTGCAGGTGCAACTGGTAAGATCCTTTATCCCCTCAGCACTTAGACTTTTAAATAAACAAACATAGTTTTTGCACACTATTTATCTTCTTCAACATCATTTACACGTTTAACTCCTTGTGTATTAATGCATATGGTATTTTCTGCGTGTCTGTGATTTGTGAATGTGCTGCACATGAATTGCCCCTACTGGGATAAATGAAGTTGTTTGAATTGTACTGGTTTTAGTTGAATTGAATGTATCAATAATACAAGGATGGACAGGATTAGAAAGTAACACATCAGAGGGACAGCCAGGATTAGATGTCTACGAGACAAAGTCAGAGAGGCAAGACTGAGAAGGTTTGAAAACATCAAAAGGAGGGGAAGTGGATCTACTGTCAGAAGGACACTGGAGGTGGAGCTGCATGGCAGGAGAAGAGGGGGTAAAGAGAAAGTTTCTGGATGTGGTGAGAGAGGAAATGCAGTTGGTTGGTGTGACAGGAAGGTGCAGAGGACAGCGCAAGATGGAAAACGATGATCCGCTGTGGCGACCCCTAAAGGCGACTGAATTATATCTTTGAAAAGATGAAAAACGAGCAGTAAGGATATATTTAAAGAATTGATTTATTTTCAAAAAATGTATTAAGCTTAATGTATTTATTTCATTTAAGTGAGAATAGTCAGATACAGAGACAAACTGTTCACAACATGTTGCTATCTTTAATTCGCTGGTACATCTTTTAGAGAATTAGTCTCAGAGTGAAAAAGATTTTCTCCATTGCATGTAAATCAGCACCAAGTCTCCGGTTACGTGGAGACCTTCTAGGTGTCACACGCATCTTACATTCTGTCACAAACAGTTTGTGTCTCCAATCCCACTAACCCTCAATCAAAACAACAAGGACTTTCGCTTCTCTTCTGATCCACTAGCAGCACTTAAACCGATTTAAGAATCATTAGATTTCCAATTACATGTGCCTTAAATGAGCTCCTTCATATGAGCAGGATGACGCAGCACGTTAATAATAAATAATAATAATACATTTAATTTATAATGTTCGTTAGAGAGGAGGAGCGGCACATTTTCTTTATTGAGAGGAAGTTCAGACATTGAGTGCTATTTCCTCGACCGTGGGTATAAAGGAGCGGTATATTGTGCTGCTCCACTGTAACTGGGCTCACAACTGCATCTGGAGTGGTGCTTATCTCAGAGGTGTGACAGATTCAGTCTCACACGCCCACACACAGACACACATGTTCTCATCCATGCATGCAAGGAGGAGGCTTGGGAGCTAACGGACAAGCAGTGAAGTCAGAGAGACAGTAATGAGTCAGAGCAATAGACACAGCTAAACTATCACACAAACGTACGGAAACAATTGACAACCCCCCACTAGAGGTGTGTGTGTGTGTGTGTGTGTGTGTGTGTGTGTGTGTGTGTGTGTGGTCTATCTCTATGTGTGTGTGTACTAACATATTTACCTGGTAAGCAGTGATTTATAACTATTGAGAGACTACCCCATGCAGAGAAAAGCTTTCATGGAAGACAAGGGTTCTCACACTGGGGAGACGTTACACTGCAGATATCCACCCACACACACACACACTCTCACACAGACACACACACAGACAGATGCAGAAAGGCAACTGCTGTACACCCACTGAGATAACATCGAGGTTAAAACTCAGCAGCAATCAATTCTGAACTTTGAATCTTTTGCACAAACTGTATCAGTTCATGTTTCAGATAACGAGAGTGAGATATTGAATAGTTTTAAGGACCCCCAACTTCTCTTTGCGTGTCTGCTGTCTGGCCCCACTGTGTGTATAAAGTGCAAAACACCATCAAAAGTTATAAGCGACTGGGGGCTCTTGTATCCGCTGGATTGGGCACGAGGAAGAAGAAATAATAGGGAGATGGAGGGAGAGAGGTGATCAGTGGCTTTCCTTCCTGTGCCTGCAGCTCATAGAGATGAGGGGTTTTACCAGTTCAGCTGTGCTCTATATTCTCCAAACTGCACAAATTGATGAAAAGCTTCCTGGGTACTAATTATTTAGACTTTATTCAGATTTCAGTCGATTTTGTGTCCTGTGAATGGAATATTTTTTCTGTAAATCCTGAGTACATTCACATGCCGGTGGCGTAGTCTCCAGTCTGAAATATGGCTTCTGATATCTACTTTCTTCGCCGCTAATGTTGCCTCGTTAAATTCGAAAGTTCTGCAGTGAAAGTTGATAGCGATACATCGTGACATATGAGGGGGGGACACTTCCATTCTTCATCTGCTCAGGCTTGCAGATTGATGATTATTGGAAAAACCACACAAATCCTGCAATCCATTGTTCATCTAGTTGTTACAATGAAAGAGCAAACAAGCAGCAAGACACAGATGCAAACAATCTCCAATTGATTCTGAGGCGTCCGCCCTGGTGTATACATATTTCATCTGCAGCCCGCTGCTGTATAGGGCGGTTTTAGGCCAGATGTCTGGTTTTAGGCCAGATGTCCGGATTTGATACAATGTGTCCTCCTTTTGAGATTATGTGGCGCAGTGGGTTATATTCTTCTTATTTTATTCCTAAAAACCGTCTAGCAACTGATAATGCTAAAGTGCAAACAACAAATCAAAACCAAAACAAATGTTTACTGTTGACATTGGCAGGAGAACTCGCTATTGTAGCTGTCAGCAGCATTGAGACAGAGTGCATGAAGCATTCGATGTCTATTCAGTAAGGATAAGTTTTGTGCTAAGCAGAATTGTAACGTCATCGACCCCTAGATGTGTTTGAATGTAAAATTTAGTGTTTGGCGAGAAACTTTAATAAAAGCTTTTTGAATGGGCATTTTGTAGACTTAGTATTCTTAGTATTCGCCCCTGAACACTGAAATCAGATTTTCGCTGCTGCCCACAACATCGTCACAGTATTGAGATCAAGATAATTGGTCAAAAATTTGTTTTTGTCTGTATCGTTGGTATTATCGCTGAATCCTGTAAGGTGTCCTCCTTTTTTATGAAATAAAAGTGGCCACCAACGGTGTAGTAGGGCAGCCCCTCCCTGTCTGAGACTAGACTTACTCACCCACACTGATAAAAATACCCCGTGAGGAGGACAGGAAAACATCAGACAGTCTGTCTCTGCCTTTCCTAGACGCAGGTGCTTGTCTGATAGTAGAAAGCGTGACTTCATGGAGTTCTGGTTTCTAAATAAAAGCACATAACCTCCTAAAAGTGTGGGAGGTTAAGATACACAGTTGTGTGCTTTTACATACATATGAAATTAGTATTTATTCCATTCACTCTTTAATGGCCTCATTCAGTTTTTTAGAAAACTATTTGACCCCTATCAGGCTTCTTTTGGTTGTATCAAGTCACATAACTATATCCACGAAAAGTCGGGGTCATTATGAAATCGTCATTGCGTCGCCGCATCCTCCATTGCCGCATCGCCGCTGTATCCCCCTCAGCCGCAGATCCTTCATGTGAACGCGTATCACAGGAGTCAGAAAATGGTGAACTATATCAGGGCAGGTTGAATCCTGGCAGATATAATAATCTGTGGTCCAATCTGAGTATATATGTGAAACACTAATCAATCTAGTAAATGGTTCCATCAAAAATTGTCCTCAGGCTGGTGCTCAGAGTGTCACAGCTTCATCAGCTGAAGCCAGTGACAAAAGCTTTTGGGACCAAAACGACCTTAGCCTGTTGTCAAAATTCGAAAGGGTAAGGAGGCCAGGTTGCTGGCTTGAAGCGGAGCGTAGTTCCAAATAAATATGCAAATCAGAAGATGTTCCATGACTGGATGTATTGGTTAAATTAAGTGCTGCATTCCTAATTGTCAACCTGTTTCTCACCAGTTAATGCTCAGATAAATCTGGAAAACAATATGTGTATTAAGAGTAAAATAAACAAAAGTGTTGGTTATGGCTTTACCAGATTGAATGTTAATAAAAAACTGAGAAAAGATTCTCACAGTGTAAACAAAATAACTGTGGAGTCTCTATCACAGCACTGACGCGCAACCTCTGTGCAAAAAAGGCTCTAGAAGAGACCAGAATATCAACATTTCCACTGACAAAATAGACTAAAATGACTTTAGTTTTTTTCCAAAGGTCCAGATTTTTAAAAGAATAAAACTTGATTAAAAGAAACAGAGTAATATTGACTAAAAATGATAAAAACAATGTACTAGGCCATAAAACAAAAATAGCTGAAAAGATTAAAATCGCATGTAAGCCTTTGAGGTATCAATATAGAGGTAGATAAATGGAACAAAACATCAGGGTTGATCAAAGCAGTGCGTCTCAATGCTGTGTCTTAACAAGGAAATGAGGTGGAAACACTTCACTACATAACTGCTAGAGGAGTTCAAACGCTCTCTGGCTGTGCTGCTTAAATATAAGAGTTACGTGACTTATTATGTGACTTATTTTCCAGAAAAGCTTCAAACCAAACTACGTCAACAAACAGTCACATCATCCCAGCAATAAAACACTGACGACAAAGATCAGATAACGAGAACAAAGCTGGAAATGGTGAACGAATGATCTGGATATGTGAAATCTCAGCTATCAATTTAAAAGGGAATTACAAAATAATAGAGAATAGAATGTTATTTTGCGAAAGATAAACATTCCATAGCTTTTCTTCTTACACTTTGTAAAATTGAAGAGATTATCGTCTATACTATGAAAAGAGTAGGATTAAGATGATCAGAGCAAAACCGTCTCATTCATATCACCTAATGAGCACCTGGATCTCCGAGGCTTTGTGATCATCTGTTTGTCTGCTGACATGAATCTTGTTGAAAAGTTAAAAATAATGAATTCATTGAAACAAACTAACAGCCCCTGAGAAACAGACAGGGAACGCTAATAAGTTGTGTGTGCGGTGTATGTGGTTGCATGTTAAATAAACTATTAGTTAAGCTTCTACTATGACTACAAGAGTGTTTTTACATGGTTGTTAGATAGAGAGATAAATGGATAGATAGCTTGTGTCCTGAGGCACCAGAGTCAATCAACTCCTAGTTGCCCTTTAAAAAGCAACAACCCCATCAGAAAAAACAACTCTGTATAATTAAATCTGGTGTATGTGTCATTTTGTGCACGTGCATGTGTGTGTGTGTGTGTGCGCGCACGTGGATGCATGTGCTGTACTGTTTTTCGCACATGCACGCTCAGGATATCTGTAATACTCACAGTTATTCCGTAAAGCGATCTACTTCCATGCATGGAGAATTAAGACATGTGAAAAATGTCCTCAAATTGAACTCAAAATGGACAGTGTGTGTTTGTATGTGCGTTTGGGTATATTGTAAATTGTGCACGTTTTGTGTGGAAGCCTCTTCTGGTTGCGTATGTGTGCATATGCACAGAACAGTATAATGTAGGTCTGCAGCAGATGCCGTAATCTCCTGCAGTCATGCTTTTGGATGAGATTATCAAAGCCATAAAGTGGTAAGAACAGTTTGTCACTAAAGGGTATTGCTATTTCTGCCCCCACACACACACACACACGCACACACACAGACACGCTAACACACATACACACACCCACTAAGTACATCATCCTATGGCTGGAGGACAGTATAGAAAGACTCAGAGAGGTCAATTTCTGCAGAATAAGCACAGAGAGGTGCAGTAGCTAAAATATGAGAATGTAATGGAGACTTCATCAGGTAGAAGGAAAAATGAGACGACAGACAGAAGGGAATATAGAATAGGGCAAGAAAAACGGTGGAGATCTACGAGTAGGTATATGGAAAGAATGAGGAAGCAGGAGAGATTTAAGGTGAGGAGTAAAAAAAAAGGAGAATTTGATGACACCACTCCCTCTGAGATAATTAGGACAAGCACTTTCCTTCCTCATCCTTCATTCGCTTTCTAAATGCCCTTTTCATTCTGCCGCCCTCCCCCTCTTCTCTAATTTACTCCCTTAACCTTCATCTCCTGCGTTCCCCTTTAACACCATCTCCATTGCTTTGGGTGTGGAGCCAGAACAAGAAAAAAAATGCTTTTCAGCTCCCAAAAAATACTCTAACTTCTATCATGTGTGTGTAATGTGAACCGTGATGTGCGGATGTAGGTAATTCTAACAGATTGCAACTGCTAGTAACATTTGTCCCGGTCCCTGAGGAGAGAGCGAGAGCTGTGGTGATGAGTGTTTTTAAAAACTAGGTACGTGTTGTGATAGAGCTGCTGATTCACTTTCACTTTTCTTTTTCCTATCATCTGTCATCAACACATAGGCATCTCATATCAAATGACACAATCTGAAGCAATGAACCAATAATTAATGAGTGGGTCCATCTCCACCCTAACTCCTCATAAAGGCAAACTGTAATTGATATGCATGTGCCTCTATGTGGTCTTGGCGATACAGTCATTCATTGCATTCATATGTCCATGTGTGAATGGGAGACTTTAAGCTCTGAGTGTGTGTCCATGTGTGTGATGATTAATAATCTGCCTCCTCAGACAGATTGCACCCATGTGGACATTGGCCACGCCAGTGTGGATGCTGATTGACAGTCGGAGCATGTGAGTGAGACCGTGATTTTGCATTTAGATTCAGCAGAATGTTCCAGCATCAGTATAAAATGAGCAAAAAAACACTGGAATTCAGGGGCTGAAGCGGATTTATCATTATGAATCAATACATCATATTTTAAAATGAGTCATTTTGACTTCACTGACACTGACGCTGCATTTAATTGGATGTTTGCATGTTATTCCCATTAATTGGGAATAACGTGCAAACAAACAACAAAATTGAAAAGATTATCTTCTAATTCTCACCAGTTTTGGTATATTTAGCATGAAATCAATGTCTATATATTTGTAACCATCCACGCCAACAGCAGACAAATAGCTATTTCCAGAATGATGTTCCTCTGACCGCCAGCTCAAACCCTCATGCATGCTGTAAATCACTCCTCCAACTGACCCAACTCCACCAAAAGAGAGTAATTCATGCTAAAACCAGATTCAAGCCCTCATAATGCGCTAATGAAAAGTGTTGTATTTATATGTGGCTGGTGGACGGCAATGTTGTGACATCAGGCCCATCTGTGACTCAGCCTAAACCCCTGATGAGAACCTCACAGAGCCCCAGGTGATACACACACACACACACGCATACACACACACACACACACACACACACACACACACACACACACACACACACACACACACGCACGGAGCAGCGCGAGGTAGAAGATGATCAATGGTTGGGGTTTTCATGGACCCCAATTAAGAATGCAAATGTTACATGTAAACACCCAACTCCGAACGAGAACTTCCATTCTGATTGAAATTGAATTCCGTTGCACGGAGGGTTAAATAAACCTTTCAGAATAACCCACTGGAAAGCAGCACTTGAACAGTGGGATGGAATACTCCCCGGCCTCTGCGTGCCTGGTGAGGCTTCTCACGTGTTGCCAGCATTTAATGAAATAGATCGCAGCGGAGATTTTGGTTTTCCGTTTGGGCGACGCCTCCCCCCTAGTACCGTTAAAAATGTCGTCTTTTAACGGTACTTTATTTGATGTTGATGTTGACTCAACATTTGTGGTGAGTCAACAACACAGCACGGCCCCCCTTATCTAGGTAGCTTAGGTAACGTTGTATTGATGTACCATTATAGGAAAACCACTCTGTGAGGTACCGATAAGGTTTCCTTCACATTCTCCCTCTCTCCCTCCCTTGAGCGTCCAGTGGGAATAAGCCTGTGTCATAATCAAGCTGCTGCTTCATTAAAAACATGACAGCAAAAACTGGACTGATCACAAAATAAAGGCCCATTTTCCGATAAGACAAGTCATATATTCATCAATTATGCACTTGTCACAAAGATGTTCGGATTGAATAAATCGCCACATGTTTAAAGGCAGAGCCGACTACATCACTACTCCTCTAAATGGTTAACCCGAACTATTTCAGTCATAGTGAAGAAAGGTGTCCATGTAAATCCATTTTCTGTCAAGCTTGCCAGCTCTTTTAACCACCATCATCCATTCCCCACCACCTCCCTATTCGCTGTCTCCCCTCCTCCCTTATGCCTCCTACACTAGGACTCAGGACAGCAGCTCTAACTCAATACCCTGTCCAGCGTAAATCAATGAGAGACGAAAAGAAACTGAAGATTGAGGGGGAAGGAATAACGCTAAGAACAGGGGCAGCACATTTTCTGAAAGCTTTGTCCTGCTCTGCAATTTTGTGCACCTCCTTCTTAACACTAACGGGTAGGAAATCCAAAATGAACCATGAAACACACCTGCAACACTGTTTTTATGCTTTTGTATTTTGTGATTTTGTGCAAGATATTAGCACCAAAAGCAGAAATGGGAAATGGGGAACATGACCATCTGACTAAATATGATGGCAATGCCCCCCTATAGACAAAGAGGAAGTCATATACACGTCACGTGTCATATACACGTCACGTGTCATATACACGTCATTGTCATATACACGTCACGTGTCATATACACGTCATGTGTCATATACACGTCAGGTGTCATATACACGTCATGTGTCATATACACGTCATTGTCATATACACGTCATTGTCATATACACGTCATTGTCATATACACGTCACGTGTCATATACACGTCACGTGTCATATACACGTCACGTGTCATATACACGTCATTGTCATATACACGTCACGTGTCATATACACGTCACGTGTCATATACACGTCACGTGTCATATACACGTCATGTGTCATATACACGTCATGTGTCATATACATGTCATGTGTCATATACACGTCACATGTCATATACACGTCACGTGTCATATACACGTCATGCATGTTTGCATGTCTAATAATGAAAAGGATTTTCCTGTACAACCTCCACACAGAGACTGACCTAGACTCTCCAGCATTACAAAATACCCAACACCCCACCCTTGATGCCCAGACTGATGGATCTTAGTATTCCTCCAATGGTGAGTCGGGGCATTAGGGCAACTCCCAAGCTTTGGACAAACTTGTGTCTCTGAACAGCCTTCAATAACAGACAAACACACAGACACAGCTCTGTCAAACGCATGCTAATTCAGAAATCCCCAGCGTGTGGCTAATTCCCCGGCCTCCCCCGCTTGATAGATTCTTTTATCTTGATCCATAAAACATATATCCATTTTCACTTCTTCTCTTTAGTACTCTGAATTTTAGTTTGGAAGCAGGGATGTGATCAGAGGACTCAAAACAAGGAGACAAAATAAAACTGAGACTGAGACTTCAGTATGAATTGGTGGATTTTTTTCAAACTGATACAGTCACGCTCATTCATCTTCAGCATCCAGTTCATGTCTTTCTGTGTCGATGTGCTTTTCCAGTAGTGCACATACAACCCTCTCTTCCTAAAAAGGAATATAAATTTCTCACACTCAACCCTTCATTTTTCATAACTCATTTCCTCAAGCGCGCAAGCTTATCTTTCCTTTCTACCTGAAATGCTGAAAATGCAGGGAGACAAAGCAGAAAACTGTCATTTACCGTTAGGAATCCAGACAAGAATTGAATATCAGAATCATAATTGAAACAAAATCCCAAGAATATACGTCTGTGCAGGATCAAAGTCCTGTCTTACTCTCACTTACTCTGCAAAGACTCCCTCAACGCTCCTACAGTCCTGTATTTTACACCTCAGAAATGATCCAGTTATTTTTCCTCCACCCAGATTTAGTTCAGTGTACTACAAATCCACAGCTTCTCCTCTGTCTCTCGTCCCCATTCAATCCTCCGTCGTTACTCCAATCCCCCCCCTCCCTCTCTGCTGCCGGTGTCTGAGTGAATTTGTGTGAAAATACTAACCTGCCCTTCTGGCATGCAGAGCAGAGCCAGGCTTTGTCCCTCTTGTTGTAGGTGCAGCAGGTCTTGCAGACGTTGTACTGGCAGTCCAGGCACTGCCGCTTTGGGTTTAGCAGGAAGGTGAAGGGCGCGCAGCAGCGGATACAGCAGTGCTCATTGAAACGGTGCTGCTTGGAGAGGATAGAGCATCTGCTGCCTTCCTCCACCAGCTCCTGCTTCATTTCACTGAAATCGAGGGAGAGAGGGAGAGAGGGAGAAGGGGGGGGCATGAGGGGGAGGGGGATGGAGAGCAAGAAGGTGGTGAGTGCCTGAAGAAGTAGAATGTGAAAACAGCCGAAGACAGTGATGCAGAATGATTGAAGAATCTGTGGTAAATTATGAGAAAGTGTGGACAGGTGGTTAAAACAATTAAGGGGAACTTGGAACTTGGGGTCTTGGGTTTCGTGAAAACACCACCTCTACTTTCTTCTAACACTAATTCTGGAGAATTAACTTGATGGGTGACATTTCAATTTCGGAGAACCTGTCATGCCTGGTTTTCCTTCTTCAGTCAAAATACAGCTGAGGACAGCGCAGCATCCTTTACATCCTCAAACGAAAGCATAGCTTCACGGTTGTCATAGGCTTAGCTGGCATTATGAAGATGAGGATGATGCTTATTAATAGCATTAAGTTGAAGCTCCAGCACACTTAAAACTAGCCTGTGTGATAAACAGCGTCAGTGGAGATCCTCCGCGGTCACAGAGGAGAGCTGCTGGGCTTCAGTCCAAAACTTCAGCGATGAAGGAGCTGTTAAGAGCTGCAGAGTCTGACTAATCTTAACACCTCAGAGAATCCTTCAGGCTAATTAACTATTTGGATTATAGACTGAACCCTTGACCAAAGCTTGTTGGCACTCAACAGAGCACATGCCTCCATAGAAGCAGCTCAGTTGCTCCATTACAACATGTCACAAAAACATCTTCATTGACTGTAATCGTTAATTCTCAGATATATCGCGCTTTCTTGCACTACTTGAATGTTAAACGGTGCTCCTGTGAGATGACAATACCAGCAGTGGCCAAAAGCCAAGTTTGAAACCCCTGCTTTAAGTGGATCCATCCCAGAATTTAATTGCTCTTTCTCTGGCATGAGTGCAACCAGTTTTGGCCAATTAAACAGTAGTTTCTGTTTAATCCCACTAAAACACCACAGACGATCACATTAACCCTCATGTTAAGCTAAGAAAATCCACAGCTGACTTATCTCCGCATCATCCTGACTTATATTATATTATAGATATTCCAGATAATGTTGAACTAAATTTAATCAGTAACAAGGTACAATTATTGTTCTATCCCAGAATTCATTTCCTCATTTACTGGACTCATCAAGTCCACCTGCACAACTTCAAATTTTAGAAATCTTATGAAATGACACAAGTGAAATGGTGTGGTCTACACCAGCCTTTCTCAACCTCGGGGGGTCGGGAGATGATTTCAAGGGGTCGCCGGATGATCGTGGATAGAATATATATAAATTTACATAATAAATTACATGATTTTAAATCATGTTTTACTTGTTTTCTGTTTGATTATTTGTCCAAAATTCATTTTATCAACTGTGTTTATATAAGTTTGAGATTCTGTTCAGACACACACAGCAGAGAAAAAGAAGACTCTTCTGGCGCCGAAGATGCTTTAGCTAGCAGCCGCAGCAGGTTTGCTAGCTGTCGCATGGATGAAAAGAAATGGAGCAATAGCTTCACAGAAAAAGTTTTCCAGCTCAAGACTTGGGTCAGCAGGAAACTGTCTCAAGGTAAGTCAGCTGAAAGCCTGACAGCAGCCCCATCACCTGAGATACCGGCAGAGATTCGGGCTGTCCAGTGTCAGCGACAGAAAAGGACACGGAGCACTATTAAAAGTCAAGAAATTAAAGAAAACGTCATCAAAAAACAAATAACTTTTGAGACATATGTACATTTATTCATCATATCATTCAGAAATATTGCTCAAAATCTTGATGGGAAGATCGTCTACAGAGGCAAATCTGCTGCAATACTCTTTTATCCAAACCTTTTTCTATCTCCCACTTGTTGACTATCACTTCACGTAGTTGTTGTTTTTCCGCTATAATTCGATTTCTGCAATGAGAGGAGTGTGAAATTAGAGCCACAGTTTTATTTAATACCATTAAAGGGAGAAGAATAAGAAATCAGAGGGAATCTCTCAGTTGGTCTTTCAATGTATCTGCTCCGCTGTATCCATCCGCACTGGGATGGAGGAGGGAAGGGGGTTCACGCGGTGGTGGTGGGGGGTCTCGGACACCAACAAAAGTTATTTTGGGGGTCGCGATTCAAAAAGGTTGAGAACCACTGGTCTACATAACACTGGTGTGTTTTGTAAACCACAGCAAAATATGGAAGTGTCTCACAAAACAAATGATATGAGAAAAATGTATTTTTTCATTAACATGATCCATGACCAATTTGAAAAATGTATAGTCTGGTGCCTTAATTTAACCCATAAGAAACTATGTTAAGAAATGTGTAACAAACCATTTAAAAGCTGTCAAAGACATATTTATCCTTGAATTGAAACAAATAAATTCATAAAATCAATTTCTAGCGCCAATTCACAACCAACATTAAGTCAAGCCACTTTCCAAAATGAATATTGACAGCTATAAGGGCCAGCATTACCCTCACACTAAGATGAAGCTTTTTTTTTTACATCAGCTCAATGAAGAAACTGAAATATTAATTATAAGGCTGTCTGTCTTAATATAGACAGATTCTCATTCCTTATAATAAGAAAGTTTTCAGGCTCATGATAGTTTCCTCATTTACAGATTTGTTTTTGCTCAATAAGAGACAATTTGATCATATCTACTAATATTTGCCTTCCTTCTAGTATTTATGCAATGTCAATGTCAATTGCAGTACATTTAAAGTGATCTATTAAGGCTTAAATATGCAAAGCCTGATGTAGAGAAATGGACGGGCAGGATAATATAAAGTGTTAATCAGTGTCTTAGCCGGCAAAGCAGCTTCGCCTGAGCTCAGTTGTTCGCATAACTTAAGCACATGGGGTTTTTTCCCCAATTAGATTTGTGCTGACTGAGCAATACACAATGGGCAGAGATTAGAATAAATTGTCTAACGTTTTGCATTTAATAGCATAAATTTTTTATTATGACCGCATAATTGTCTCATGTCAAATACACACATTTAAAGTAATGCAACAACCAGGGCCACGAGCCACGTTTGCATGATCGAATATCAGCTGACATTAAGTGTGAATGGTGATGCAGAGATGAAGCTGTTGCTGCTGGAAAGGTTTAAAAAGTGTTAAAGCTTGAATGGGCGGTGGATCAATTATTTAAGCTGCTCTTTTACACGCTACACGCGGCAAACGCTGCTTCCAATGACCCTGCAAGGCAAATGCCATAAACGCTTTATGCTAACAGACACCTAGATGGATTCCACAGACTCAAAATGTAATTTCATCGTGAGAAAACGAGCAAACCGATGTGTTAGAACATACTGACACACGCCCCAACCCCATATACAGGCATTCCAATAATAAAAAAAAGAAGATTGAATATATATCGTAACAGAATGCTGAATGTAGCCCATCATGTGTAAAACGTGTGCTGCACGTGTCTTTGAAACCAGCGCGGGCTTTCCAACCTCCTGCTTCCCTAACTTATTATAGCTGCTCCTCAAGCACATCCTCCGCTGCCCAGCTGATTGCTTCTCATATGCACCATTAGACGAGGTATAATTAGCAAGATGCACAAACCATTTTATATACGGTGTCATGTGAGAACGGGTGGGGGGAGATGCAGCGGTTGGCATGCGGCTACGTGGTTACTGACACTGAGAAGAAGTATTCATCAAGATGATCAAAAGGAGGTTTCATATTTTACCAATACAAGGTCAAAACTGCTGGGAAAGGTAGATCGCCCCCTCCCAAATCGAAATTAAAAAAGTTAATCAAGCTTCCGAGCAACATCAAAGAGATTCTTGTGCTATACTATAGCATCGGGTTCAAAGAACATAAATCCACACCCACAGTAGAGCGACTCAAATGACTGCAGCTCAGAGAAATATAGGGTCTTCATAAAAAAATGTAAAAAAAAAAAAAAGGAGTCGTCAAGAAATTATTTTCCTCATTTCTGATTATGATCATGTTCCATTTTGCCTCTTTGTGTCTGCGACACGGGTTTAATGAAATCACATTTATAGAGGCCAGTTTTGGCCATTTAATTAAATGAGTGGGCAGATATACACGAATATCCAAAGACGAGGGTGGGGCGGGGGGGCCGTTGTCATGCCTGGTCTCTCCTCATATTAACTCGTGTCTCTTTTAATGAGACATGAAAACCGAAGCTCATCTGGCAGCCACGACTTTGGAGACAGTTAGTTCAGAAGAAATAACAGTAGTCGCTCTTTATTAGCATTAGTCCCATATAGAGATACAGAAATTTAAAAAGAATATATATATATATATATATATATATATATATATATAGTTCATTCTTTATTTTACCAGGTAAAATTCCCATTTATATAAGATAATATCACCATGAGTGACAATATATAGACATAGTATAATATACTGTACAAATACTGTAGGTACATATAACTGTCAATCACTGCAAAGGAATGAATGCAAAGAATCTAAGACTAATTCAATCAAATCCAATTTGACTGCTGTGTTATTGAAGAAGAAATCATATTGACCATTAGTGGTGTTTTCCAGATCTTCCAAAATAGATTTGAACTCTCCCAAAGTAACGTGCTCTGACGGTTACACTTCCTTTTGTAAGGTCTTCCAGGAAGAAGGGGGGCGGGGCTTATCTAAAAGCTTTTTTCTTCCTGACTGCTGGGGACCGTCATTTGTAAAATATTTTGATCATAACATAACAGTCGACATTGTTCTCTTCTTTATACCTTTGAGAATGGTATTAAATGTATGCGATTCTCTTTTATCACAGCTGGATCCTTCAAAACGACGACTCTCATGCTGCGCTGAGGCTCAGACCGATCCGGCCGCAGCTCTACAGTCTATAAGAAGCAGTTCTAAATCACATTATTTGCAACCTTCTCACTCAGGACTGGTGCACCTGAGTGCGGCCGTGCTCGACCTGAGGTACCGTGAGTGACTTTGCATGTTACATAACATTCAGCAATGACTACTGGGTTTCAAGAAAGGGATCTTTCTCACCGTTTCAAGAACAGTAAGAAAAATCAGAGTCAGAGCAGTCGATTGGCTCGGGCTACAAAAGAGCTGAAATTATGCTGAAGACGTTTATTTCCCAGGAAGGTAAATATGACCAAGTTCAGAAATATTGTTGTAAATGTGATAAAAAAATTTGACACTAGCTTTAAACGTTGTTTGGAGCTAAATGTGGAAAAAAGTTTGCTGTTAAAATCAGTATGGGCTACGCTATAAACGGCGTCCTATACTGTACGAGGTGGAGAAAAAAGAGAACGGTTTGCAGAGATGAATGAATCCACAACATCCTAAACGACTTACCTATAAAGCAGACTGACAGCCTACGATGAATGAATCCAGAGAGATGGTATGTTTCTTGTGTCTGTGAGGGGAAATAGTTTGTTGTCTAACCGGGACCACATTTTTTTTTCCAGGACAGTGATAGATAGACGTGTAACACGTTAATCCTGAAGTAGGCATTGTTATCTATAACAGCATACTTCTTATTAGCCAGATGACCACAGATTGTTAACCCACAAAACCCACATAACCCACAAAACAAGTAGGTTCTGGGGGGGAAAAGTCTCTGCATATGTATCTGCTAAGTTATAAACAAATCTTACGAAGGGAATTTTAATTTACCAACAAATACGGTCCCTTAAATCTCTGATTAAGAGGAATTTGTTTACATGTCTTTATAGTGTAAAGACTAGGCCGTTTCTTTTAGACGGCACCTTCGTTTTGTTCTCCTTTATGTGAAACCACTGATGGTCAAATATGAGACTTCCTGTCCTGTACAGCTTGTACAACCAGAGCAGTTTGTATTTGAAGTGCAGCACAAATATTTGTGAATTAACCACAGAGGCATTGCAGTTATAGTGCATTCTTGTTCATAGAATGACAAAGTTCTTCACCAAACTGCCTTATGAAGGAAGAAAGCTGTGGTTGCTGATGTGATAGAAGAACCTTGGCAAAAGCTTACAAAAGTCTTTACTAAAAGAAGGACTGGATATGTCACGGACTTTTCATAACTACTTCATCTTTTCCAGCAGCCACAGTGTGTGGGGGAGTGAAATGTGGTGTCATTCTTTATATATTCTCTGTGAAACTTGCCTCAGGAATAATTTCCCACATCATTTCCTGGCAGAACTATCTTTCTTTAGGGGCTTTTAAATGGATTATATAAGTCCACAATGGTAGGAGCCGGTTAGAGGTCCTGTGTCCGCTCATATCCTGTGACAAAAAAGGAACTGAGACAGGTTTCAATGCTAATTTAAATGGAGATCTAGTGAAAGTTCAATCAGAAAGATTATCCTCTGGTGCACTAGGGCCACAGTTACTGCTCATACCACTCAGTTACCCTCACCTTTCACACATGCTCAGTCTCGGTTACCTGTTTCCCGGTCTTGGGAATTCAAGGGGGGTAGACTGGCTTATGTAAGTTCCGTGGATCCCCATACATTTTAGACAGACGTCCATGCCTGTGCAAGTAAATTGGACAGGGAGGGGCTGCGACAAGAATGTGCACACACATTGTAAGCTGTTCATTGATTGGGGTTGATTTTGCATTAGCGCCCCATCTGACGGACTTTTCACTCAGCCTGAGGCGCGTTCATTGATTCTGCTGAAGTGTACTACCTCAAAGAAGTCTTATATACCATTACAAGAGCCTAAAATACTCACATTGTAAAAATATTTGGCTTTTTCCGCTTGAAGCATCACTGAAACCATTATCAAATGAATTGAATTATTTAACGTATAAGTAGATGAATCAACTAGTGGTTCCACATGAACACACTTAATTATTATCTGATCAAGTTCCTTTGGGTGGAAAGGCTACACAGTGAAACAGAAAGATTTGAAATAATGAGTTGGAACATTTATTTCTCAATCAAACTTTTTACAATCCAGTGCGTCTCTGCAGGTCGGACCACGAGAAAACAGACGGAGGAGGAAAAATAGCGCCTCACAAATCGAAGTCAATTTTCTCTCCTTTGCATCCGGTAAATGCTTGATAAAAACAGTTCAAGGTTAACTCCAGACAAACACAGCCATTCAAAGCTAATTTGGAACACAATGTGAACTTCCTGCTGTTTAGTGGGTTAACATCCAAGTATGCAGCTTCATGGAGACTTACGTGTTTATGAAATTATGGATGCATTGCATTCATTCCAAAGGGATTCATTGCTTTAGCTCTTTGCACGTAGAGAACAGCCACACAGTTCTCTAGATTTTCCTATAAGAAACCAAACTTTTAATTATGCACATAATTCATTGTGTCACAGGCACAGGTTTAAATACGGAGTGGCTTCATTTAAAATCAGGGCAGCAGATGTGGGTTTAACGATATGCAGTGTATTTCTATGCCCATCACTGGTGAATATTATTTGCAATGAAGATCCATGAACTTTATCCAGCTCCTTTCTTTATAATTCTCCTTCACATGACAAACAGATAAAAGTGGATTTTCTATGGTCATAATAATATTCTTATAAGGAAGACCAGGGGTTGAGGAGAGATTCAACAAAAATAAACCCTGGTGACAATAGAGTAGGGATCTGATGAATATGCACATTCAATTTATGTTAATCAGAAGAATAGAGAATAAAGCCCCGAGTGGATTACAGCATGAGTTGCTGAATGGTCCACTTCCACTACATCTCCCCACCCAGTCTTTGTACTGTGACCAGCAGCTGCTGCAGAAGAGAAAGAGTCCAACACCTGGAAGAACATCTGAATCTAAACATAACAGCAAGAGGCACACACTCGTGATTACAGCATTTTGATGTTCAGCAGAAGTCTGACCATAAAAGCATCTGCAGTTGTTTTTTTTTAAATGATGTATGGTCCTCTAAGCAGCCGTTCTCCAGCTCAGTGCTTTAGAGTTCCACCTCTGAACACCCATCGCTGCTGACCAACACACAACCAGAGAGCAATGTGATGAACCAGCAGAGGTGGAAATTAAACCCTGATGAGTCTAGAATATGAAATGTTGGTGCAAACATGTTGGGAATGAAATCAATCGAAACCTATATGATACACGGCGCTCATGAATGAATGTATTTTGTTTATTGAACATCAAACCATTTCCCTTCCTGGAGCAATGTCTCTGATGATGCACTAGCCTGAAAATATTCTTCACTGAGGAGACAAGCTCGTAAAAACAGAAATCAATATTAGGGGTCATAATAACAGCCATTACACTTGTCCTTGTGACCTTGAACTGAGCGCCGTCTGGTCCTGGTCTCCCTCGAAACAGATTTATTCTTATACTCCAGGTTAAGAATTAAAACATGAACGTGAAATAGCTTCTTCAACTTAAACATTTAATTCTAAATGCATAATACTGCATACACTCTTAGAAATTAAACAGGGATTTCATTTGAATCGCATGATTTTTTTAAGATGAAGAAACTAAATAATTTCAATTGCATTGATGTAAAAGGTTTATAAGAGTCATTTAAATAAGGGAGTTCTATTGCATGAATTTACGTAAATGTGTTAATTAAATTCATTATATTTGTATGATATAGCACTTAAGACATTTCAGTGATATTTGCTTTAATACATTTCATAATAATTTGTTTTCAAATCTTTTTCTCCATTTATTCAAACAACAATTTAAGCCGATGGGATGTATTTATTTCTTAGAGTGGACCTCTATATTTTGTGAGGCACCAAATAACCTTAAAGAAAAGTATAATTCACCACCATGAAGCAGACACGGGAAGTAATTATAGAAGAAATGGTGGTGAAGGGCTGCTGATAGGAAATCTGATACGGCTATTTCAGACCGTGTTTACTACAGCACAGGGGGGTGTTAAAGCACATATGGATTTTTCACTATGGCAGTGGAATGTATTAATTTTCGGGAACCATACACAACAATTAAGGAGAAATAAAAGGAGAGATGAAACACTGTTGGAGTGAAGAGAGGCGGCTGTGCGTCGCTGTAAAATCCACTGTTAGTATAACTGAGAGAAGGGTCCTTCAGGGAAAAAGCGAACAATATGGCAGAGAGTCTTTGATCCGTATGCTGCAGTGGAAAACAACAAGACCAGCATCTACAGTTCAACGTTACACCAACAGCCCCGGAGCAGTAAGAGGAGCACGCCTGGCGTGTGTGTGTGTGTGTGTGTGTGTGTGTGTGTTCAGTGCACAGGTGTTTGTGTGTGGTTTCATTGATCAAGGTTGTTGTGCATTATCAAGTGTGCACTAGCTAAATGCACTTGGTAATTATAAATTGACTGAGTCTCTCCAAGGGCTTGGAGTGCGTCTTAGCACAAAAGCGTATTTATTATGTGGAGATTTTCCTTTTGGCATTTCTAAGTGAGTCTGTTTGTGAGAGCGACTGCACACTGAGATTTGTTCATGCTGGTGACGTGACATTAACTCACCGTGTTGTGTGTATGTGCCTGTGAAAGAGTACATACACGCATGCAGGACTTTTTTTTTAAATCTCTGTGCCCCCCAGGTGATTTTGCTCCGGAAGAATCTCTGCTGGGGTGGAAAAAAAAAAGGCATGAGAACGAAGGGGAACAAATTTCAACTGAACTGAAGCATAATTTGCATTTGGACCCCGATAGGGTAAAGCCGAGCCGCACAGTTCCTCCAACTTGAATAGAGCAGGGAGAACCACTGTAGGCAATCTCAAGCGACTCTAGCTCCTCTGCATTGCAGTGCTGATTTGCACGTAGGTCATAAATTTGACGGGAGAGGCTTTCTGGTGTTCAGCTGGTGGAATTGACAGTAAGCTGATGATTAAGGTGTGGGAAGGCTGAGATGAGACCCTATTGCTTTTAGCTGGAGTGGTTATAGTCCTCTCATCTGCAAAGATACATTTGTAATGAATTTGTCACTTTAAAACATTTGCAAGTAATGGTGACTTCCCATTAGCACTCGTCCATGAGAGGTTTGATAAATTGCAGGTCTAAAGTCCAGAAAATATGACAAAGTATATCTCTGTCTGTATTGGAGACAAAGATAAGGAATTATCTCTGATCAGTAATCTTCTCTGTAAAATCAAGTTACAACTACCACCGAACATTTCTGGAAGATAAGTGTCACACACATGGTGGTATTTTGGCCCACTCTTCTGTGCAGTACGGCTTTAGTGCAGCTACATTGAAGGGGTTTGAAAATACAAACGCTCTTTTCAGGTCCCACCGCAGCATCTCCAAGAGTTTATCTTTTTTCATCATGAGCCAAAAGTGTCTGCAACTAATTTCACTATGTGTCAGCATTATTTTTACCTCAGCCTACGTTGTCATCCCCTATAATAAGGGTATATTTCTGTAAAGCCCCCAATATCCTTTGTTGTGCAATTAATCCCCCTGAATGAAACCCTCAAATGTCTCAAAAACAGTTTTAGGTTAAAAAAGATTTATAAAAAGAAGCGAGTGAGTTAAATATAAACTATTAGAGTAGATTATTCTACACTATATATATATATATATATATATATATATATATATCCTGAAGTGGATTCAAGTTAACCAATTCTTGATAAAATTGGGCCAACGGTTAGAAAGTTATGTTTCCAAAAACAGGGTTTTGTCGTAAGAAGCGCCCCCTAGTGAGTAAAATGTGAACTATTAGAGTAAAAAAAATATGTTTACAAGATAGATCTCCTCGATTTGATTCATGAAAAGTGCACTACAAATAAAATGTATTATTATAATATGCATAGAATGCGGTCCAGATTGGATTTAGGGTTAGAAATGATGGCACAAAAACTTTGAGTAACAGCTCCCCCTAGTCTTTGAAATCTACAACCGACCCCGAAGAAGATCCATGAAATTGTTTTTGGTATAACACAAGAGGATCTGCGGTGGCAGCGATGACGATTACATAATATCTCCAAATTTTCCAAATGCTTCATGGTGCTGGAGACAATGGCAGTAACTCAAAATAATCCCTTTTCATCAGCTATTACATTAAAAACGATACGTTCTTTTTACCTTTTTGTTCATAGGAGGGAAGTGAAAAAAAGTTAAATACGTCCCCAGACTGCAAGAGGAAGTACACGAGAACCAATGGTAAGAAAATAGATCTTAAACGGCATTAACTTTTTTGGATTGAGGATGAAGGAAAGTGCTGCTGCACAGGGTTAGCTAATAAAACAGAATATACAATACGGGGTACAATGATAAGAACCGACTGTCTGAATTAAACAATCAGTGTATTTGTTCTACGTACTCCCCAGGTATGAAATAAATGAGAGCCTTATGCAAAATGCAATTCCAACAACATCTTTCATCTGTATGATCTTTGTGTTAGACTGTATTTACACTGCTGGAATTGGTGTCTTGCAAACAAACTCCAAATTACAACCTTATTTCGTGAGGCATTGATCCAATACCTAAATGCAGCATGAAATATGTGTTATGTCCAATGGATGCGTAATATTTTGTAGGTGAATAATGGATTATGTGCGACTTATGTTGTGTAGTGGTCCAGCTGGTTTTGTTTGATCCCTGTGAGATTTGTTCTGCTACAACTGTGGAGGCAGTCTTATTTAAGAATACAGGTGACTTACAGGTATTGTCAGACAAACAAAAATGCTATTTCTGGTCTTATGATTGCATCACAATGGATGGTCTTGGATAATGAAGACTTTCTCCGGAGAATCAGCTTCATTGACTGTCCAGTATGAGCAGTTACAGAAAATGACTGAATGAATGACAAGTCATGTCCAGAACAAGTTGAGGCACAAACTCTCCTCCTCTCTCTATCTAGTGGTTTGATGGAACCATTAACTTTTACACTTTTATTATTAACATACCTGCATCAGAAGCTCTCTCTCTAGGTCGTGCTGTGTGCCCATGGTCCCGCGGTTCAAACTATAGCTTCACTATATGTGACCACCTCCCATTCACCCTGGCTGATGGTGCTAACCCAAAACCATGCCATCATTTGATAAATGGAGCCATTTTTTCCACTTCCTTAAACTCTGATAGATAACCTGTTTTACAGCATTAGCTAATTTCTGTATTTAGTAAAAGCATATGGTTTATTTAATCAGCATACATTATTCATCATGTTCATTTTTCCGCGGTGGCATTGGTGTGGTTTATTTATCCATCGATTAATATAGTAGAAATAGAGACTGGTTTTCTTTTCACTGTCATTCCTCTTCCCTCCAGTTGGAACTGAACAACATGCTCAGTGGATGATAATGATAATGCACATTAGGCCTTATTTTTTCTTTCAATTAGCATATAAGATCCTAAAGGTGACCACAGCAGGGATGGTGTGATACAGTGGCTGGAACTGATGTGCCTTTCTGTCTGTTTCACACATACTGATAAAATCAGATGTCACATTTATTTCAAAGCAAGAATAAATCAAGGGGAATATACAGCTGCCAAAAATGTCACATCTCATTGCAGGCTGTTGCTAATGCTATTTTACAGTGTGTAACATGGGTATCTGCAATAAAGCCTTTCTATTTAGTGTGTGCATACATGTGCTGAATGTGTGTGAGAGAATAGTGATATCAGACTAATTCCAGATATCTGACTTCCTCCTACAGTACTTCCAAATAGAAACTCCCCATTCAGAATCACATGGGTGGTTTTTCCATGGGGATTCTTGCAGCATCACCAGGCACACATAAAGACCCGCTCCATCCCTTCACATGCATCACATCAAGCCTGCAGACTGTCTGGCCCGTTGAGCTAAGAGGCATGTTAGTAAACACTAGGAAGAAGACACACATGCAGGTACTTGATCATGACTGGATGAGTGCAGACAAGCACACGCCTGAAAGGATGTGGTCCGAGAGTGATGGCGCTGTCTCTGCAGAGACAGTAAGGCATGTAGCATGTCTATAACATGAACCATGGCAGAAAATGTGAAGAAAATGAAGGAAGCAATCTAATGTGTATGTCAGGCTGAGGCTCCATATCCAACTGCTAAAATATGATAATTCATTTATCCAATTTATTCAGTTTAATTAGGTAACATTATGCACTGTTACTGCAAATCATTCACAGCACTGAGTAAACACAGGTCATCCAAAGCTTTCCAAAACATTTTCAGCTTAACCTATGAACTTAGTATAATCTAGTGTTAAATTAAAAAAATGGCACCCATAACCCCCTTGGCTCTGAGAGTCTCATACTGTCTTCTTACAATGAGTGAAAACATTATTAAAGCGTACGCCTATACTCCTGTTATGCTAATATTGGCACTACTAAATGCATTTTAATGGAGTTTAACTACAATTTCTTTCAGCAGATTCAGTCTAATTATCAGAGGCTATACGCAAGGGGATAGTGGATTAGCTTCAAGACAAATATGAGATTACTTCTGGTTTAAGATGATGTCACACACACTAAACAAGGTTTGATTGGTTTGTTGCTGCAGCGGTACGTTAGCTGTACCTTTATATATTCCTTAGACCTCCATAGAATTGTTAGCCACTGAGGTACAGCTGGCTCATTTTTTATTTTACCAAAACATTTAAAGTTGTAGTTCATTTAAAGAACCAACCATTAGTTGTTTTGTTTTTTGGACAAAATGTATTTTTGACATAGATTTTGGAATTCACTTTTCAGAGAATTCAAATGTATATAATGTTCTGCTATAAGTAATTTGAGATGATTTTCTTTGTTATTTCCCTGCACATATACATAAGGTCATATTCCAGTGATAAATATTTAAATAATTGATACAATGTTTACATTTAAAATATGATTTGAATTTCAGTTAACTGATTTGTTAAGGTTAAAAATGCCAGAAGCAGAGACATGGGGTCCTTCATTCTCTGGGGGCCCATGGGGCGCAGTGTTGGCTTGGGTCCCTCTGCCCCCCGCTGATGGGTCGGTGTGGCGCTGACATGACCCCACACTTGAAACCACATCCAGTGATAATATTTCTCACTCATACACAAATACAATATAATATAATAATCCCTTCTTCCAGAAAACCCCATTCCGGTCCAGTCGCCTCATCGAATAATAATATATAATAATAATAATAAACAAAATGCAGTTTAGGTAGCTAGAGGAGTAGGACCGACTCTCCCTTTGAACGCTAAAATCTGTCTGGCACTGTGAGGCAGCCAGATCCTCTTTCTGCATGCCGAGGAAAGGACAGGTTAAAAAAAGAAGAAAAAAAACAAACAAAATAAAATGTTAAAAAGAAAGGTCAAGGCAAAGATCAGACACTAGTGTTTGATCAGTCTGTGTGCCAGCCGGGTGAATATTATATATATATTCTTCATTCAAAGTTTAAATGTCATCCATTTAAATTGAAATAAATAATAAAAGAAACTCTCAAAGTCTTGAGGACCTCATTTCATGACAAGCAGCAAACAACGGGACCTTATTTTACATGTTAATGTCTTTAGTTTGTTACTCACGCAATGCACCATTTTCCTTTTTTATTTCCTTTTCTCGTCGTGTATTGATTTATTTCAATCTGTTCATACATAATACAGTTACGGCGTTACAAGGCGTGACCTGGTGTATTCAAGGCGTCATCAAATCGCGATGAAGACATTCATAAGATGTGGATATTAAGGAGTCGGATTGCAAAGAATTAATCATTTTCAAAGAATCGCCGTCTGTCAGTGTTTTTGTGAAGAGTGCTACACCCATATTTCTCTGTGTGCTCACAATTTAACTTTAAGTTTAACTTTATTCAACCTCGAAATTACAAATCTTCAGACCAGATCTCTTTTATGTTGCCTTTGCATGATTTTTGAATTCTCTTATCTTTCCTCCTGCAACTTTTTTTTGTCATTCGAACCCACCGCCATCAATCCGAGCATTAAAATGGTGTCAGCTTGTGTGTTATATGGCTGAGCTCTATATTTATTCCTCGTTGTCCCCTGTGGGCTCCTCTGCTTCTCTCTCCCAACCCAAAACCAAAACCAACCCATGTTGCGATTTTCTCTCTGAACCAACGCTGCTTCTGACGATTATCCAACAGGCCAACAATGAATCGTCATTTTGGGAAACGATCCAAGTCAAATGTGAGCTCTGCTGATTAGGGTTTCAATCGGAATGCTCTGCCTGTAGGAAACTATGAGGGAAAATGAGAGGGAGGGGGAGAAAAAAAACATGCGTACAACGTTTACTGTTGGAATCCAGCACATATATGCACAATCTGACCATTCCTTCTTTGCAATGTGTTTAGTCATTTACAAGAAAAATTGAAAGCGGAGCAATCTTGTGATTATCATTTGTCAATAGAGAAAAATGACAAAACATGACTGCCAAACTTTAAAACGCATCAAAGCCAGACTGTGGTCAAAATTTAATTTAAAGGCAAAATGGTGTCCAGATATTTTCTCACTCCGGGCTATTCCCTTCCTCAAACACTCTACTGAAGCTCCATCACACCACTTCTATTTTCTTTCATCCCGTCTCTCCAGCCACATCTCAGATTAGCAGCTGCAGCTTTCACCAGCCACAATAACAGGCACAGATTGGACTTTCCTCTGCTGCATAATCTCTATTCAGACGGGCAAATCCAAACCAGTGTGCCAAGAATGCTGCTTAAGAGTCAACCACACCGAGAGACATCAAGCCAGGAAGGAAAATGGCTGCTGCTAAGCACATGTCCAAAATCCAGTGCCGTGGAATCAACTGTTTGTAGTGTATGTGAGCCACAAGGGAACGTTAGCGGCTTACAATGTGCTAAAAACATTTCTCATACATTTGATTGCTGCAGGGTGATGCAGCAGTCCCAGCAATACCTGTCATTTATCGAGCTGTAGAAATGGGAATTATTCTTGGACAAGTAAGGATTTAAGTACTGAAGGGAGAATGTGCATGATTCCTAAAATGACAATAGCTTCAAACTGGAGAGACGATAAGACCAAATCTGATATTTTGCTGCTATATGAATAGGATCTATTCACAAGATTTTATTTTCATGACATTATAAGAAGCAAATCGCATTTGAAAAAAAAATTCAAATGTGATTGTGATCTCTTTCATATGAGGACCTACATCAGATCTGATTTCTGCCGATCAAATGAAGCGTGAGCAGTCAGGTCAGAGTTCATTCAGGATTTCTCCCACTGAGCATCAATGTTTATTGACAAAGGCGGACAAAGTCAAATACGATTAGCAGATTTTATAAATAAGTGAAAAATTGCATCAATCAAAGCCTGTTTTTGACTACTTGCTCTCACCAGGCATGTTTTTAACAGTATAAAAAGTCAGTTTTAATTTGATTTGCTTAACCTTAAGACAAAGGCTGTTTTTTTTAGCAAACTTTTCAACCCATGTCCAAGTTTTTTGGGTTGGATCAATTACATAATTCTGTTTAGTAAATCCTCACATGCTTTAATATGCCAAAGAAAGTCCTACTTACCGAATAGGACTTTTCTCAACAACTATGCTTAATGCCTCCTCATCTGTGGCTCCTTTTCCTTTGGTGTCCCCCTCGGATCCATCCTCGGCCCCTTACTCTTTAGCTCGACAATACAACTGGTTCAGTCAAGTGGCTCAAATTTTTCAATGAGGTAAAGACTCTCGAAATGTGATCAACCAAACAGTTCAGCAGGACATTAAAGGGTAAGATAATCCTTTATTCGTGCCACATCAGAGAAATATTAATGTTAAAAAAAGCAAAAGAAAACCACTTAAGAGTAAAAAAATATAGGAAAACTGAAAAGGGTCAGTTTGGAGCAGGAGCGCTGTAACAGGCAGCCACACAGGCAAAAACGATTACATGATGACATAATGAGAAAATCGTCACACACCAAGAGCAGTGCTGTATTGTTTATCGACATAATGTCATTTTTTTCCTACCAAATACATGTTTCAAATATGTGTTGCATTGACTGAAAAAATATTTCAGTAGAGGTACATTATTAAAAAATGTGGAACCACTCCATAAGATAATATTCCACATTGGCTTAAAATGATACGTGTAAGATGATCTGTTGTCTATTAAAACGAGGCCTGGGATGCCCACCAGAGAACAATGGCTATTTCTTTTGAAATAAAGATGAAGAGCTTCAGAAGAGCATCATTTGCTGAATTCCCATGTGATGAGAGAGGCGAGCAGCATGCAGGGAAAATGAACAAGGAATGAACGAGGAATGAACGAGGAATGAACGAGGATAAGACAGACATGGGGAGATAATTAGGGTTGAACCAAGAAGAAAGGGGGGAGTTAGTTTTGGGAGATGCCAATTACTCAATTACAGAGGCACTGGCTGTGGCCCTGACCAGGCTACAGAACCAAATTAGACTCTAGGGGGGGCCTCACTGGCAGCCACAGCTCAGTTGTGGTACCTCGGTGTGTGTGTGTGTGTGTGTGTGCGTGTATGTGGGTGCGTGTAAATGTATTGGCTGACTTGACAAAGCATAGACTGCATGGATCCATGACAAATTTGACACTTGTCACATTACACCGAACACCCTCAGTGATGCACACACACATCAAATCAATTACACACTCGGGATGAGGGCATGTCAGTTCTGACACAGATATAGTGATGGAATCCAATACACACACTAGGATGTGTGTGTATTTGTGACTGATCATCCACAACCACCGCCGTGCTTCATTTTCAGGTTCAGTGAGAGCGTCATCGTTCGTCAGAGGCGAATTGGGGAAGGAGACGGCAGAATACGGTTTTGAATGGGGACGCAAAGCTATTGATTGTAGCCTGAGCGAGGAAGATATTTGTAACGACCCTTTTGATTCAAGCAGCAGCAGAACGACTGTTAATGAGAGAGAGCCAGGAGGCGCCGCATTTTATCAGTGCGAAAAGCATTTTGGATGAATGCCTCTTTAAATCAGCAATGGTACACTTGCAAATTAGTGGTTTATGCCTCCTGATGAAAGACAACAAAAAATGAAGATTTGGAGGAGAAATGATAACAAAATGTCAACTGAAAGGAAAAAAGGAGCAAACTATGTGGTGGAACGATAACAGTGTCTGTGTTGGCTGTTTTTGCTAGAGGATCTGTGTTGATAACATACAAATAGGCCTGATTCACTTCCCACAGTCAACAGTCATGCACACTGACTGTACGATAATACAGTGCAGGTGGCAAATTAAAGGAGTCAACAGGACGTAGGCTTTCATAATGTGACTAACAGCATGTCAGCTAAGAAGTCACTGCATCTGCATATGAAGAGATGTAAAAAGAACTATTCCTTGTGCACATTTGACCTCTTCCCACAGTAAACCTAAACAATACTCAGAGAGCACAGACACCTACTTCACACCTGAGGTCCAGAGTCCCATGGTAGTTTAACCCTCCTAATGTGACTCCCTGACCATGGAATCCTACTCCTAGAGTTTGTATTCATAAGGACATCATTAATTCAGTCACAGGGGACATGAACGTTTGATATGTGATAATTAGTCTATTAGTAGTCTCTTTTTTCAGACTCTTCATGGAGATTTTGATCTCAGGTCACTTTCACACCAGAGCCGTTTGATCCACTTTAAACGAACCCTGGTTGGTTTCCTCGTCTAGTCTGGTCCATTCGGGGATGGTGTGAAAGCTCATTCGAACTCTGGTCTGCTTGAAAACAGGGATGTTCACCAAGGGTAGATAAGTGAACCCTGGTGTGGTTTGTTTGTTGTTAGAAAGCAAAGCGGACAAAGTTATAAACCAAAGGAGGGAAGGGAAGCTTGCATGTGATTTAATCCGTTCAAATTTCATTAGCTTGATATATCAGTAGCCCTGGAAGATATGTCAAATTAGGCACCAAACTAAATCAGCACTGTTCCCTTCCAGGAAGAATTTCATCTTAGTTGTGTGACGACCCCCAAACCGGCTGGCTGCTGGACTGGCTATTTGTGTCTGTTTGTTCAAGACATCAGTAGGCGGGGTCAGTACATCAGTAATTGGAATCACCTGGGCCCAGTGTTCCCAGAATAAAAGAAAACGCATATATACTTATATATATACATATATATTATATATGTATATATATAAAGTATCTTATTTTACTCTAATAGTTCATATTTTGCTCACTAGGGGGAGACTTTTTTCCCAAAAAATATTATGGACATAACTTCACATTTGATTTGAGAAGTTCAGTCAGGGGGATCGGGGACTTTTCGAGGATATACCTTTGCTGTTTATATACCCATGCTGCACATGGCTTTGGGCTTGTCATGACAAAAGTAGGTCTCGGAAATTATTATATGTAATCTCAAAGATACTAATTTTGTGTTAACCCTATACATCTAAACATTCAGGATCACCAGATCCTAGTGGTGTAACTGACTGGAGTTGAGCACAGATCCATATGGACTGAATCCATGATTGTGCAGGTCTAAGAACTGCAGATCACTTGCGAAGTTTAACACCAATAATAGTGGGAAATCATTTTAGTCCCAATCTCACATTTTAAAGTAATGATTGCCTAAATATCAGAACAGAGTTGCAGTGATAAGCAACACACAAAGTAGCTGGTTGATCACGTAGGCGGGGCAACATGATGTGATAGACAGTTATGGAAACTGGAGAAGTGGAAGCAAAGCTTAATTTATCTTGTAAGGATGTCAGCATTTTGGCTTCCCTGTAAAATATACTGATGACAGAGGAGCTTCTGTCTTCTTCCGCAGAAAAATATTGCGGTATCCAGGCATTGACATATGACAGTGGCAATACATCAAACAGGGCCAAACATTAGAAGCAGCTGCCCTTTGTGGCTGAAAAAGACAAATCTACTGGGGTGGTTATTCCCGCAGACATGATTCCATACTCCACTTAGAAATAAAAGGGAATGAAATGGAGTAATTTCTTAAACGACGTCATAAAACCCCTTCGCACACCCAAAATGTTGTCAGGCAGTACGCTCCTGTCCTTTAACCCTCTTCTCCTCACATTTGAGTTCTTCTCATCAAAACATTACCCCCTTGGGTCGACTGATTTGCTCCTGGAACTGATGGTTGTGCGCGTATATAAATTTCACAATGTTTGTATAGCATAGTATGTAAGCAGCAGCACAGCCACCGGGTACACAACTGTTCACACTTTTATTTGCTTTGTAGATTTCAAATAGACTTTGGAAATGGTTTCCGATCTTTATGAGTAAGAAGAGATCAATACTGTCACCGGGTTATCCGATCATGTGCTGCCCTCACTACAGACGGCTGGACATCCATGACAACGGAACGCTATGTGACTTTCTGTCACGTAGCTACATGACTTTCTATCTGTATCTTATGGGGATACTGTTGTGTAATTTTTTCAAATCATTATTAGTAATTGACCGACACTGGCAGAGAATATTTGAAAAAGAAATTGGATCCAGATAATGATCCGGGTCACTAACAAAATCTAATGGATTGTTCCTTGGGCTATAATTCATCTCTCCAAAAACATCAGTAGATTTTTGAGCAAGATTAAACAAAAAATAAATAAATAAATAATCCTGGCCAAAAACATTTCCCCCACAGCAGAGTTGAGAATAATAGTCCCTAGATCTGTTTCATTGCACGATGCAGTAAAAAAAACAAAAACATAATCCACACATATGGAGAAACTTATATTTACAAAATATCATCTTTTTAATAACACATTTCATTTTTTTTTTCAATCATTAAGAAGGCACAGGAGCCACCTGCTCCAGCACACTCTCATCCCGACCCCCATAGTGATCGCACCATGGAACATTCTATGTGTTTAACTACGATTACAATTAGAAATAATGCATTACATTAACAGATTTCTCTGGTCCGCTCCTCTCACACACTGGACATATGGTCTTAACTCTGCTGGCATACCTAACCTGCATTATGCCATCTGCTACATATCCTCCTCTCATGTAGATGTTCTGTTTCTATTCATGCATAGATTGTTGTTGACTGCATGTTCTGCACCAGGATACCAAGTCAAATTGCGTAGAAGTGTGTCTTCCTTTGGTAATAACTTCCTTACTTTTCTCATTCTGGTAACTTAGGGAGATTGACAGGAAGTGAAAATCTTCTTATTATTATTCTTATTATTATTATTATCTCATAATTATATATAGCTGTTATATTGGCAACATATTCAGACTGTAAAAATAGTTCAACCAAAGTCTGAATTGGTGTATGAGTTAAGTTTGTTTTGAAAACTTTGTTATAATATATTCTGCATTCCACCAAAATGTCTTTAAGCCTTAAACAAAACCTTCTCGTAGTGCTGCATACAATAGAACCAAGTGACACACACTCATACACACACACACACCAGCACACACACGCACACAGTCCTCTGTTTGAGGTCAAAGCCCCATAGATTCTTTTATAGAGATATTATTATTATTTTCTGAGGAGCTTTTGCCAACAACAAGCTTTTTTATTCACCCGAGAGAAAATGTCTTCAAGAATGTAATCCTTCAGTAATAAAACAATTAAGAAGAAGATGTTTTTGTACGAACAAAACCAAATCGTATGAAATACTTCTCACGCTCACACAGAGATTCCGAGGAGTAGTGAGCGGGAGTGAGGAATTCACATAAGTATGTCTCTCATTAACCTCCGGGGGTTTCTTGTCACAGTTAAGATGGAAGGGTAAGGGGAGAGAAAATACTGAGGTCGGCACAGAGATTCGTCACAGCTGGACAGGAGTGGTGGTGGCTGGAGATTACGGCTCCATGAAGGCAGACTGAAGGTGTTTTTTTTCCGAAATGACTACACTTAATATCCTATAATGCCTATAATATCAGGAGGGGTTTCCAGCAAGTAAGAAAAACATAAATGCTGTAACAGACACTTTCCTGCATCTCAGCATGCACATCACATAGTTCCTACACCTTGACTCTGCAGCTCCGCCAGCCTCACAGAATGACAATGACACCCCACTCAGCTAGAGACAAAACGGCTCATCCATTACGGTACGGTCGGAGAGGTCAGAAAACTGTTTCTCATGCGCTGCAGCCGCGGGGGCAAACTGCCTCATTGCATAAAAGCATAAACCCGTGTCAGCTCCTAACGTGATTCAGCGATGATATGCAGTCAGGGGAGGTGGAGGAGGCAGTGGTTATAATCATCCCAACCATTTATTTTATAGATTTAACCAACGTTTTGGATCTTATTGTAACAGATTAAAAATCCCAATAAGATATTATGAAAATACCGGAAATGAGAGAGTCTCCTTCCCCTTTGCATTAATCTTTGACTTGAACTAATGACAAAAAATAATGAAATATCAATAAATCCATATTTGTTAGTAGGTCCACACATTATTTTCACAGTTTGGGTTTTGAGACTAAATTGACCTGCACTGCACTGCAGCTCTGGATTACAGACATTCCAGGCCAGTCATCTGTCCATCTAATGACGTGACAATCCTAGGGGGATAGGGGGATTGTAATATGTATCATCTACAACAATATCTTAATGGTAGTTTAATATAAATATTACATTATGGAGTATGTTACTGTGTGATTCTGAAGTCTTTCCTGCTGTTATTTCTGACAAAAGATGTGCGTGCCGTTCCGTCTGAGGTTCAACAAAAACTGACCCATTTGGTTTGGGACTAGACTTGAGAAAGTTCAACAGAGGTTTACAATCTTTTCCCTTCAAACCACTGATCATCCTCATCAACAGAGGACAAGATTTTTCTTCATCAGTTACGTTGCTAAAGCAAATTAAAACACTTGTTGTGAGTCCACAGATTCATTGACTTGTGTCCCAATAGTACAGAACACCACCTGCCCAATATTATGTATATTTGTCCAATTTCTGCTTCAAAAGATGTTCTGTGGATCAGACATACAGGCTAGCCTGTACAATAAATGTTATGTGTCAGCTGGGATAGGCTCAAGCCCCCATGGGATACAGGATACGTGGTTACGGATAATGAGTGAACATATAGAACCTTTAGAAGTAATTGCTTATAAAATACAAAAGCAGGAAACTCAACAGAACAGAATGCAACAGAAAAAAAGAGAAAGCACAAAACCATCAATGCAAACAACATGTACAATTGTGAAAAATTGTAAAAAGTCAAAATGACAGCTAATAAATACAGTAAGGTGATGAAGATTGTAAGAAGAAGTAAGAAGTTATTAAATAAATGAATAAATAAATAGTGAAAGATGACATCACAACAGAAGAATAAGATTAACTACAAAGAAAGAAATCTATTAAAGATAGAAGAGAAATAAAGGTAAAATAAGACAAATATAAGAGATTTACAGACGGGGAAGAAATTAACATTGACATTGCAATAACACCTTAAAAGCAAGTAGGGAGAAAAGCAATGAAGATGCCGAAGAACTATACAATAATTTTACAAACACATTTTAAAGATTGCATAATATTATCAACAAAAGAAATTTTTGACCAATATTGCACACGCCTATTTCATGGAAAGGCATCTTGTTATTCACAAAAAATGCTGGTATGTGTCATTAAGGCACGTTTTGATTTTAGTGAAGACAACCCTGACCAAAGCACATTATATACCAGTTTTCCTTTTTTTTGTAATAACTTATCATTCATGATTCGTAATCCTTGTATAATCTGAAATAACTGTGATATTGTCTTAAGGTAATATAACCAAAAACAAACCCAGGACACAACCAGGACACCATCGACTCTCCTTCACTGGTAACTTGAAATTGATTGATGGGCCACACTGTGGTTTATGGCCTTAAAGAGAGGCGGTTCTTGCAGCAGGAAATCAACAGATAAATAGGAGACACACAGCCGATGACAGAAGAGTGTAACACACAAGGTGAGAAGAGCCAACAGACACACAAACACACACAGTTCAGTACAGGGAAACTAGTGAGTTAAGATCATGGACAGTACATAAAGTTGCTATAGAATGCTATTAAATGGCCCTTATTATTAAAACACAATAAAAAAAACTGTATGTGCAATTAACTTGTGTTTAGTTGGCGTAATAAAATTCCTTCAAAGTGATTTATATAACTACACTGTAAACTAATGTCAGATTCCTTTCGTGAAGTCACATTATCTGTTGAAGCAGCCATATGGAGTCGTTACATTACCTTATCTACCGATTCATAATTCACTATTATGTGTTACTGCCTGTGTAGCACATTTTATTACACTTTGGATCATTTGAAGTCAAATATCTGAACATGTTTGCAGTCATTACACAAACCAACAGTAAGCAGCAAATCTCTGCAGTCTACGTCTGCCCAGAATGTCAATTCCTCTGCACATTCTCACACTCCATTAACACTGATATGGCACGTCTCTAGAACACTCAGCAGAGTTCCAACGCAGGCAGATCAGAGACTTGGCAGACAGTCAATTCTAGTCTGTATGCACGGACATGCTGTGTGTGTTTACTTCACCATAAGCGAGTGTCAACCCTCACAACCTCAGCTCTCAGCCGAGCAGACAGCCTCCACGGCAGCCATTTATCTCCCAATCTGATTGCTGTCACCTGTCACCCACTTCCGGGAACGGGGCAGCCCTTAAAATATATCACCAGCTGATGATCAGCTACGGTTTATAAGCAGCTTCTCTAACAGGTGCAAGTCTAAAAAATGTCCCCAAAATGAACATGAGATTTTTATGTTGCAAGATAATGAACTGAGAATTTAAAATCTGGTCTACATTCTACATCATTCATATAAGATATCCTAAAAATAACAAAACCAACAATGAGTTAGTGCATTTTATGATATGCTGCTCTGAGCCCCAGGCCATCCATTCCTACTGGAGAGATATTATTGATTAAAAAAGGTTGAAGAAAATATACTTTTGTTTCGTGAAATGGTAGAACTATTCCTTGAAAGAGCTGGGAAATAGTTTATTTTTTCATCTATTATGTAACACAAACAGGAAAAATGGTGCATTTTCAAGGGACCCTTTCCAGCAGTGGATTATATGGAATAATGACTATTTTCAGTAAACAGTAAAGATACAGCAACCATTACGTTTTTAATCATGGGAAATTTAGCACCACATTGTCTCCCAATTGTGGAGAATATGAAACCCCTTCTTATCGTATTCTTTAATTTTGTTTTATCCTATTTTCACTTCTTATTCTATGTCTTTAGCCCACACACACACACTGTCCACATCCTTTCTGCAAAGCAGCGCAGACAAACCTGCGCTGCTTAATGTGCATCAGGGCACATTAATGTTTACAGCACAAAAGATATGTGGTAAAATGAGTGTTTGAGTGATCGGATCACAATGCGTCTTGGTGGTCGTCTAAACTTGTATCTAGCGATGTGTCTCGCTGTCCACTTGTGAGTCGATCACTCAAAACCCTTTTTAAAACCAAGTCCAAACAGGGTCCTGGTTTTCATGGTGATCAAGGATACATACATGAAAATAAATGTGAATGTGGATAAAAGCATGAGGCGTGTTCCCTCATGATCAGAGTTGTTACACTGCCCACTAGTGATCAAACACCCTGATCATGGCTCTACAAGATCGAGAAGGTACACAAGAATGAGGCCCGGTGAAAACAGTAAAGAGAGGGGGGGGGAAAAATCATCCAGATATAAAGTAGAAAGCTTCGCTTGTAAACAGAGAGTAACTAACGATACACCAACTAGCAGCGTTTAATGGGCGTAACTTCATTAAAAGTCGCTCAGTGTTGCAGTTTGATTATTCCCCAGAGGAATGAGGACACAGTCATTCGCAGTAAGTGGCAGTCTTTACACTAATTTAAGCTTCAAATGGTGTACGGCTATCCCAATAGCAATATTAACTGTAACAGATGAATTCAAATGAATAGAAAACATTCTAAAAAGAATAGAAAATAAAATAAGTGAAGATGCACAACTACATCATTTAAAAAAACAACTATCTACTCTACTCTTTACAACTTTAGCTTCATGACTTTATTAATCAAATGCTGCTTTATCTCACTATCATAAAGCAGATGTGTCATGTGACCTGTGTGTGAACGTACGAGTGGTTCCCCATTTTCATTTATATACATTTTTCGATAAAGACTTCACATTACATTGAATATGTGTGAAAATGCGTAGCTCTTACAATCCCATCATGGACATGACAAATTGTTCCCTGGAGTGTCTTGTAGATGTTAATGAGGATTAACCAGACTGGAATAAACCCAGACTAGGAGAAGAATGTGCCGTCACCAGGGGAAAGTTAGAAATTGATTCAGATGCATGTATAGATCAGTCCCTGATTTATTGTGCCATAACTTGCCTCAAAATTAAACAAAGCTCTCTTAGAAGTAATTTAAGCTCCTCTCAGCCTCCTAATTCATTCCTGCATCATTTTTCACGCTGTCATTCTAACCATTTCAAGTTGAATGAATGGATCAACATTCTGGGGAACGTTTTCATTGGTTTACTGCCCAAATTTGATAAGAAGATCATCAGACCTCTCTTGATTGTCCTTTAAGTCAGCCTATAAAGATAAAGCTATAATGTGATCAGCTTATTTCAGCAGGTGGGAACATGCCAATGTCTAATCAACCAAAATAAAGTAACTAACTGAATTAGATTTTCAAGTGTGTTACTTCATGAAGTGTGTGTATTTTACAACTTAAGACAAAAGCAAAGGTAACTGTTTAGCCCTGCTAAGCTAAGCTAATCACCTTCTGCTTATGGCGGCATTGGTACTGGAATATATTGGCATTTTCACAGAGTTATAAGATTAGCACTCATGTCTTTGCATTAAGATTAAAGCTGGTCAAAAGAGGTCATCAGTTTAGCAGATCGTTGCCAACTCTGTGTACCTGGCTTGACTACCCTTTTTTTTGCCGCCAAAACAGCTCTGGAATAAACCAGCATTAACATTTTGAGCAATATGTGTTTCTTTGATATCTGATAACACGGGCTAGCATTCAATCACACATCAAATCGCCTCGGGCGCCCATGACCAGTGCTGTTTCACCAGCTGCCAGCTCAGACCACTTTGGTAGGTACTAACCAATGCAGAATGTGATCAACTGACAAGATGTCCAGTTTGATCAAGTTAGCTATCACACTGAGTAAAAGTCGCTTAGATCCTTTTGCTTGAAATTTTTCTTGCAATTGACAGGTGACATTGTAATGAGCATAATCAATTTTATTCTTACATCGGTGGTTATAATGTTATGGCTGGCCAAAGTAAAAGCGGTATCCATCTTCTCATTTAATCTTTGGAAAGAAACTACGGTGAAATATTTCTGCACTGTAGTATTTAATGTACTACTCCTTTAATTGTGAAACCATCCCTTCCAATAGCCCCCGCTGTTTCACTGACAAACACTGTCTGGACTGGGAAATGCAACGGCAACAGATAGAGGATGACGCTGAAGAAATCATCGGGCAGAATGGGACAGTGAAAGCAAGAAGTCAGGGATTGAGGAGAGAGAGAATGACAGGGATAGAGAAAGATCGAGAGATAGAGAGAGCAGAGACAAAAATAGATAATCGGTCGGAAAGACGGTCGGTTGTGTTTATGAATGAGTCATAGCTGGATTAGTCCGAGGTCTTTCAGTATGGAGATACTCTCAAACTGTTTTAAGCCAAGACTTTGTTGTGTCACATGTATTTTCAGGGCTGCCTTTCTTAGAAGAGAGTCCTTTTGTGTGGTAGTTGAATCAACAATGGAAAGTCACTGATCACCATGACAGCTGAGACCAGCCCAGCTGTGGTTGGTGAGAGCTCTGCACGCACCCGTTCAGGTGAACCAGACAGTTTAAGAGGCCACTCCGACCTTCTGAGATATCTGCTGAAGATGCAGATGGGTTCCCTAAATTCTCACCCTCTGACTCCATGCAAAGAAAACCATCAAGAAACTGCAACATTAATTTAAGTAGCTTTTGCAGTTTCATTTTATGGCAATGCAACTCTAATGTTTATGTTACCGCTAAATGAGTTCTTGCAGCACACTGCCTTTTTTCATATGCTAATTTCTACATGTGCATCCTTCTGTGCATAACTGCCTCTGTGTATCAGCAGACATGTGTGCTCATAGACATGCAGAGATGAGTATCCGTTATCTGGATGGTGGTTTAAAGCTGAACAAATCCTTATCTAAACATTAATCCCTATATTAAGCCTGGCTTAGTTGCTACACAACCACACCTTGCATAGCATTTTAGGTATAACTGAACTTGACAAGAAAACACAAATTCCAAATCTGGGCCAATGCAAAATTGCTATGAGTTCATTCTTGGAGATAAGCCAGGTGAAATAAAGGTGTTGTGTGTGATGCAGAGCAGGGAGTTTTCTTCTGGATGGATAATACGATAATGAAAAAGAAGTTCATCATGTCGCTGTGCTGATGAGTTCATACGTGTCAGGAATCCTGATGATCGTAATCCTGAATCTCCTGACGAATGAAAATAAAGCCGGAGTCATTAGTGGGTGCCACTGTTGTTATGGCAACAGAAAATGACAGACAAGGTGGAATAGGGGAGATTGGGAAATGAAGTAACGGTAATTAAGGAGCAAGCCCTTCAAACTATACAATTTACACAAATTATACACCATCTGCTCTGTATTTATCCCAATATATTTAGGTTTTACCCTCATTTCCGATCGGCCCACTCTCACTATCACTTTCAACTTATCTCATAGTTTTTTTCACATACGCAGCCTGACACAAAAACACTCGGTGGGCCTGAAACTCCCCCCTATTGTGGGTTTCAAAACTCTGAATCACTGCTGCACCCAGCTGATACGGCAGTTACACTCTTATCCCACACAGTTTGAATGACACACAGCTACACAGCCTATTAGCCTCCCCACCCTCTCTACCTCACCTCTACACCAAACAAAAGTCCAAGTGTATGATGTCGTTAATGTGCAAACATCTTCCACAAACAGGATGGAAAAACTGTGCCTGTAAGCTGTAGCAGTCATTCCATAAATTGAGCAAAAAGTCTGTAAATAAAGGTAAATAGCTAGATAAAGATGTCCAAAACTATCAAAATCTTACTAAGAACACCTTTAAATATCAAAAATTCTAATTTTATATCAGAACTTCAGAACTTTTCATTGCACAAGATAGTACAAAACATTTAACCTAAAAAATTGCATACCTAAAGTCATGTAGGTAAGTCATGTACACACATCTATTCATTTTCACAACATGCAGTAAAACTTAAAATACTACACATTATCCCAAATTAATGCACATATAAGGGGAAATACAGTAGTTTATGGATAAGTCCTGTAGCGTAAAGATGGTGCAGAGGTGATAGCAGTGAGGCTTCTTGGAAGAAGCTTTTTTCTCTAGCCAGGGGGTAAATATTTCAAGAGACCTGAAGTCCCTTCCAGATGGAAGCAGCGTGAAGAACCTGTGGCTGGGGTGGGCTTCATCCTTCAGAAGGCTGCTGGCTGTGCAGAGGAAGCGCGTACTGCCGATGCCATCCAGTCTGGGCAGGGTCAAGGATAAAAGTGGTACTAGAATGATTTAGTATATCACAGCCATGGAACTGGTAGAGGGACAGATTTGAAGAGGCTTAACAGTTAATATCAGACTAGTAAAATCTGAAATGCCATGAGGTCAAGGTTCAAAACAACAGGATCCTACCAGTACTAAAATCCAATGTTCATATTGATTGTTTTAAATGCACGCTGTTGACATCAATTATTCTATACAGTACCATTCAAAAGTTTGGATGCCGATTGTGGAACCTGCAAGTTCATTTAGAGAAAGCCTGAGAGTTGACTTGCAAAATTAATTTAAAAACTGACTTTAACGCACTTTACGTTTGGATCAAATCTCAACGTGCTAAAAGGTAAAAGCTGATAAAAGCATCAATAAAAACTATAATAATAATTATATAAAAATATGACAAAAAAGCGGCAATGTTAATTAAAAGTTATAGGTTCTGCTAAATAGGCAAGTTTTAAGTCCTTTTTTAAATGTCTGAGCCGTCAGTGGAGCCCTCAGATGGTCAGGGAGGGCATTCCTCAGACGAGCGGCAGCAGAACAGAAGGCCTGATCACCCATGGTGCTGAGCTTAGTCTGGGGAAGGAGGAGGCGGTATGAGTGGGTAGAACGGAGGGATCGTGTTGAGGTCAGTGGGGTGAGTAGTTCTTTCAGGTAGGGGGGTGCGTTACCATGGATGCACTGGTGAGTGAGGAGAGAGATCTTATAATCAATCCTGGTGGAGATGGGAAGCCAATGAAGGGAATGAAGAACGGAGGTGATGTGTTCGTGTTTACGAACTCTCATCAGGATCCTTGCAGCACTGTTTTGAACATACTGAAGTCTTTGAAGACTTTTATCAGGGATCCCGATGAGAAGTGCGTTACAATAATCCAGTGTCAGTCCAGAGTCGAAGGCAGCAGACAAATCAAGGAGAACTCAAGAGGGAAGGTGAACCAGCATTTGCTGCCATCCGTAGGTATATATACCTATATATAGGTAATATACAGTATTATGGATTCCTTTACCCATAAAAAGCCATGGTGACCTGAACATTTTAAATGCTACGGGAAGTTCCAGTCCATTTAACAATTAGATATTATTGATCTGTTCTTATGAAAGAAATTTAACAAACTACTACAAAAAAATGTGTCTAATCTAAAATCTAATAAATGTGTGATTTATATTCTCAAAAAATGTGGTATTGCTGTTTGCATATGTCTGTATGTGAAATGTACATTGTGTGTTTGTATGTTTCGGCATATACATGATAGTCTGTCTAAATCCCCTTCCATTAAGTAGAAATGGGTCCGTGTTCTTTGGTTGGGTTAAAGGTGCTGGTGGAAAGAGATCGTTCCTTCTGGATCAAGTTTCAGTCTTAGCCTTAATGCTATGCTAAGATAGCTTGTCCTGGCAGTAGAGTAGCTTAATTGGGACTGGGCAGAAACATTTACTGAATTAATTATGCAGGAGTTTGTTAGGACCCTATCACACCCCCTGACATTGTGACAAAGTGTCAATAAAGCTATTACACTGAGCTGCAGCTTGCAATAGCCCGAGGCTGTTTAAGAGATTATAACATATCTTCATAATGCAAATCACTACAGGGGAGGAATGGCAGAATAAATATGGGGCCCCAAGGGGCTTGTGGTGAACAGAATTTGTGCCAATGCAGCTGCCAGCATGTACAAAACAATAAAGTATCAGCAGTTAGCACAAACTGAGCCCATAAAACTTGACTGTAGAGAGAAAAGGAATCAGATTTAAGACCGAAGACATAGACTTCAATGGGTGCTAGAGGAGATGATGAATGAGAGAAGAGCAAAAACTATAGACATATTAGAGTGGAAGATAAATTAATTATGCATTTTATATGTTCACATTACATTATGTACTCCTGTATTTTGCACAAGCATACAGCATATTGTCCGTTTATAGTCTTCAGCAGTCGGTGCTGCAGTTGGCACCATGCCTCCGATGGCAATGTGTTTGTTCCTAATGTCTGAGAGTGTGCGTTTTGCCCTTGGCTGCTCTGTATATCAATTGAATGTTCTGCGGAGCACATTTCTTATTAAAATTACTTCATAAATATATAAAACTGGGGTGTATAGAATGGAGGGATAATGAAATGTCTCTAATATAACATGGGGCCATAAATTACGATGCAGGCCAGCCATTCCAGTCACTCCAGCCGTGGAGAAGTCAACATTGCTCAGTGTTACGTAGGGAACGGATATGATGAGATTACAACTCCTGTTTTCATAAGGAGTGGAAACAACAACACCATGCAATTTATTTATCAACGCATCCATCTTTCTTCATTCTATGTATGTACCATTTTAAGAGGTAGCTCTGCATATATAAAGGGAAGGTAATTTGCCATAATGTCCTGTGGTCTAAATTCAAAATACGACCTACAGTTTATTAAAGAATCTGGGCAATAAATGGTGAGTACATACACCAAACCACTGCATCCATCGTTTCAAGGACTTAGTACTCAAACCAGCCAGCAAGACACAGCAGCCATGAGAAGTGGATAAAAGCTGTGAACGGTGTTTAAAGACACTTTGAACCCCTCCTTCTGAAGTGTCTCTAATGTAGAAGAATCTCAAGAGGAAACTGGTATTTTCAGGCACCTTATGTTCCACCAATCTGCTTTTGAATATTGAATCTACTTTCATGAAATTCTCACACTTCACTGAAGCTTCCATGCATATCATATCTGTCAAAGCCTAAAGAGACCATGGAGATGCCTCTCCCCAAAGTCCGTTGAGATAGGCTCCATCTCCCCCACAACCATGCACAGAATAAACGGGTAACAGAAACTGGATGGACGAATAGACAAAATCCCCCTTTACTCAATGATTTTTGACGGAGATTGGTACCTATAGCTGTTTGCGTTTCCTTAACGCGACAACAGCTTTTTAGGGAAGATCAGAAATGATTGAAAACAGATTCCAGGGTGTTATGGCCACCGTTACCATCTCTGTAAAGTGGTAAATTTCAATTACTGTGAAAACTGTGATGACACAGCCCCACTTGTAAATGGATATTAAGTTGTGAAGCATTAATGTTTGTACACAAGAACGTTGGTGGGCTTTTCTGCTTTAAGCAAAACCATTCCCATATAAATAGGACAGTAGACTAGGATTGTCCCACAACACCTTTAACACCACTTTTTGAGCTTTTTGTGGTAAGCATGTTAGCAAACAGTTGTGACTTGTTGGGCCACATGGTCCTGTGACTGCTTTCCTTTGTGGAGGTGCGATGCAACCGGCTTTAGGTCGGCATGAAAGGCTCAAGAGAATGTGGTTTGCGAGCTTACAGCAATCTTGAATCCCTCAGGGGGGCTGCACCGACATTTAACTCTGAACAGTTTGACAAGTCTGGTCTTCATGTTTCTCTTCTTTGAGAACAGGTCTCATTCTTGACCACTCAGTTTTGTTACAATACATTTTGAGAGGAGATAGCTCAACAGGCAGTAATCTGCCGTTAAAAAAGATAATTATTTATCCTTTATTCGTCCCACGGCAAGACAAAAAATTTAATAAACCACAATATATTGCTTTCTTTTCATTCGGCTGTTCCCCCTAGGGGTCGCCGCAGCAGATCCGGCACCGTGCGACTGTCCGTCGCTTGACGAGCTGTAAATAAGCAATGGTTTGTTCACATGTTCACCAAAACTAATTCACAGATTCATGTTGAAGGGAACTGCAATATATTGCAATATATGTTATTGCTGTACAAGGCATATCACAAAATGTTCCAAATCAAGACAATATCGTAAGTTGAATTGAATATGGTGACTTTATCATATTGTTGGCCCCCTGGTGATTCACAACACCTAAAAGCCTTTTCTGTGTGTATGTGTGTAAATAGTTGTATGTAAAGAATCAAAATAAGATGAGCTGCATACTTACAGTTAAAACTGCGTTACAGTTAGAACAGTCCTTTGAACGGCTGTAAAAATAAAAGACATAAAAATGTCATTGCTTGTCTAAATCAGTGCAATCTACCATTAGTGATTCAGTACCAGGAGCAACAAGCCTGATAGAATTTAGAGAACTGGAGAATCTTTGCATGAAGAAGGCCATTTAATGTTTTATTTGTACAAAATAATTAAATGAGTCGTTCTGTTACCTTAAGGCACAACAAATTATTGGAGTGTTTGGCCTGCAGTAATGAAGGAATGCATTTATTACAGCGTAGCGGAAAATTATAAGATCTTCAGATCATTCGTGAAAATAATTTACCATCTTTGGATCATGGAATTGGGTTAAAGTCTTGCTCGGCATTAAAAGTAACACTGCAAAAACTAACAGGTCCGCAGCAAAACCTCTCATGAGCTCTCAATACCTCTGGCCCATAAACAAACACTAGTAACAGCTACACAGAGGAGCAGACATGGATCTGATCTGAGCTGTACTCCGGTTCTGCTGCATTGCAGTGCAGTGACCCGGGCCGCACCAGTCACACTACTGCTAACAGCAGTACAGCCAATTTAGCTCCACAAACCCACCACGAACACTTCTAAATCAGTGTTTAATCACTAGAATGACGAGCTCAGCTAATTATTGTACTCCCCTTCACCTACACGCCCCCTCCCTCCTCCCTCCTCTTCCTCTGTCGGGTCTGCGGTGTGGGTCCTGCTCAAACGCTCAGGCGATGCCTGGCTATTTCCGGCTACACTGTCATCTGGAACTACGTTATAGGAGTGTCTTCCTTTGGCCCGTTTATTACTGCGATGATCCAGCAGCGCTCATAGATAAACCTCACTGCTTCTTTTTGTTAGTTAGACGACATTCTCAAATGTGACTGGATGTCTGCTTGAGTTTGTCTTTATACCAATTGAATTGTTTGTCTTATGCGAGCAGATGTAATTGAGTTACCCAACACACAAGAAAATAGAAAAAAATCTCTTCTCTGATTTTTAAATATGTCTAAGCCTCTTTTCAACAAACAGAAATTGTCATAACAGAAAAAAGCACGCAAGAAAAAACATCAGGAATGCATCCTAATACAGAGTGTGTGTGATTGTGTGTGCGTTTGGCTCTGCCCTCAGGGAAACTCAGGAAATGAAAGTAGGGAGGATTGATTAGTTTTCACCAAGATGATATCCATCACAAGCTTCTGTTATGACTCCCTGAACACCCTGACGTGGGCACAACCGAGCATTACAATCAGAGTTTTTGAATTTTCCAGAGTAACAACTGTTATTCCCGACACAAGACATTTGAAATCCTCTCTGACGCCTACTGAAAACATTCAATTACACAAGTTCATATCTCATCTATTGATAGTATAGCCATCCATCTACTGTTATAGTATAATCAAAAAATAAACAAACCATGAAGAATTATAAAGACATGTTGTGCAAAAGTGAACTAATAAAAGAGCAATAGCAACTAGTCCCAGGAGAGGGCACTAAAAGCAGGTATTAATTGATTATATCTGTAATAAACTAGAAATAATTCAGCTATAGAAAAAGAGATGTAGGCCTTTGGAGACATTTCATGTAAGGAAACTAAAGGAAAGGCAATGAGAACATCCATAATTCTTTCAGCAAAAACTAGATCTATCTTTGTCATCGATCTGCAAACATGTACAGTATAACTTTATCATCTTTAATTCTTAAAACTGATTATTAGAAATATAGTTTTGACCTGAAAATCCTATTTTCTTCTTTTAGGACCAAAGCGGGGGACAGCCTGAAACCAGACCGGCAGACATGCTGTGTGTCACCCAGTCTGGTCTGAGGCCTGAGGTCAGTCAGGCGGATGGCTGAGGTGCAGCCATAGGCAGACAGCGCTCTGCTGACAACACGAGCAACAGTGCTCCCTATGGGCCCAGCAGAGAAGGTCATTTTCCAAGACTGCATGCAGATGACAGGGTTTGGAGACAGTGAGCGCATTTAAATAGTTAAGGGGAATTTCAGCTCACAGAAAGAACACCTTTGCCGGAGTACCAAATTCCACTAGAAGTACATGAACAGTAAAATAACCTGGCTGAGCGCCAGAATGCTAGATTTTAAATGAAACCATATGTTTGTTGCACTTACTTTAAGCTTTATGGGTATTCAAATTTATCCTTTTTGTGAGTAAGTGCTTTTACAGTTATGAGAGGTAATATATATATATATGGTTAAGAGCTACCATTTCTTTATGGTTGATTGGATGTGGATATTAACGCTCCCAAAATATAGGTTAAAGTCAGCATTTTTTCACTCTGAGTCATTGTTACCTTTCAATTACGAGGCACAAAAACTTGTACTTCAGGCTGCACTTTAGGTATTACCAATTTTTTGGCTCCCAATGCCCACTGACAGAATATAGTCTTTGCAACTGCATTTTCAAAATTCAGTTTATGGTCTTGCCTGGCAACCCCTTGCAGAACAGTATTAAGTCACCATTAAAATACTTGATTTAGCATCTCAGAACCTGGCAACCGAGCAGTACAGCTGGGCTAAAAACCCCAAGACAGAGGAGACAGCCATAAAACAAATCGGTCTCCGATAAAACAGTAGGGATTGACAGAACCTGACTCCTGTTTGCACTGTAAAACAGTTACACAACGAGCAACGCAGGTGGTACTGCTGCATCGCTAAACCGTGGCATGTTAACATTGCAGTGGATTATCAATCTGTCTTCACTGCTTTAGCCAAAAACACGGGTAATCCTGCTGAAAATATGGAGCAGGAAGTAAAGTAGGCATGCTATTTATTTAATTGCAATTGAAGATGGATGTTGGGTTTCCCTAAATGACAAAGAGATGTCTGGATATGTACTTCACATGTCTCCAGTTGTCTGCAGCTACATCACTGCTCTCCTACACTTAACCACAGCTATAATTGCAGTTCTGGAGACCTGGCAGGGATTCAGCGCCGGACTGGAATCAGTTCCAGTGGATCTCCAGGGGTATACTACCGAAATAATGATATACACTAAAACCCCTAAATTAAGTGTTTATAATGGCTGAGTGTAACCAGAGCTGTGATTAACTACAGGAGTGAGGGCAGGGATATTGGACTGGCTTCAATAGTTGGGACTGAACCTTTAAATAAAAGGCGTATGTTAGGGAAAGGTATGAGAGGGCCCGCCAGAATCGCCGTGATCAAGGAGAGAGGTGGCAAACTGGAAAAACAGAAATATGACAGAGTTAAAAGGTTTCCTTCAAACTTTCTACCACCATAGACATTAGTACGAGGAAAAACTGGAATTGATTTTGTGAAATGTTGGATGTATATTTATGATACTAGGGGGGAGCTTTATCTCCAAAAGTTTTTGGGCCATAATCTCTCAACCATTGATCCAAAGTTTGGTGCAAATTGCCTGTTGAGAAATACACACTACAGTAAACAAAATATATTCTTGAAACTTGCCAACTTTACCAAATTATTGTTTGTTTACTTTACTTTGTGACAATGCATCTTTCAGGTATTCCAAGCGGATTTTAAAAGAGTTTATTTAGCTCAAGAAGTAGGTTTATTTTCTCAATCCATAAAGGAACATTTATCAAAAAATTCAAATTCAAAACCACCAAATTTGGAGATAATAGTTTTTTCATCAACAGGAAGGGTATAAAAAAATTGTATTTTGAAGAGTTACTAGTTACCAAAATTATCAAATAAATGTATTTTACATGTGAGAGTTTCTCACATGTGTCTATGAGAGCGTTTCACATGTGTGTGAGAGACTTTCACATGTGGGTGCCAGAGCGTTTCACATGTGTGTGAGAGACTTTCACATGTGGGTGCCAGAGCGTTTCACATGTGGGTGTCAGAGCATTTCACAATAAAAAAATCTAATAATAATTATATAAAAACATGACCAAAAAGCAGCAATGTTAATTAACAGTTATAGGTTCTGCTAAAAAAGAATGTTTTAAGTCCTTTTTTAAATGTGTCAGTCGTCTGTGGAGCCCTCAGATGGTCAGGGAGGGCATTCCACAGACGAGGTGTAGCAGAACAGAAGGCCCGATCACCCATGGTGCTGAGCTTAGTCCGGGGAAGGAGGAGGCAGTATGAGTGGGTAGAACGGAGGGGTCATGTTGAGGTCAGTGAGGTGAGTAGTTCATGTGTGCTAGAGACTTTCACATGTGTTTGTGAGAGCGTTTCACATGTGTGTGGGAGAGTTTTTCACATGAGTGTGAGAGACTTTCACATGTGTGTGAGAGTTTTTAACATGTTTGTCGGAGAGCGTTTCACATATACGTATGAGACCGTTTCACATGTGTGTATGAGACCATTTCACATGTGTGTGTGAGACCATTTCACATGTGTGTGTGAGACCCTTTCAAATGTTTGTGTGAGATCCTTTCATATGTTTGTCTGGGAGAGCATTTCATATGTGTGTGTGACAGTTTTTCAGTACTGTGTGTGAGCGAACAATTTTTCCTATATGTGTGTGAGAGAAAATCCTAATAATGTCCCTAACGGCCCCTGATATGAATCAGGGGGATTGCAAATAGGGACTTTTTGAGGATAGACCCTTGCTGTCGGAGACAACAGCGTAGGCCTAGTTCTTGTATTGTATTTTAACAAGGTAGAAGTTTGTGCTCTTCATCACACAGTCAGTGATTAATACAAAATCTATACATAATCAGTTTGATATTGTACAGAAGATAAACTCATAAGTACCCTCACACACACACACACAAAAGAATAAACTCAGACACAACGGTAATGTATACTGCAATGTAACAAACCAGCAGCATTCTAAACTAATGGGGCAGAACTCACATAATCTTTATCTCCCATTTGGAAGGATGAATGAAAAACATCATTGAATATTTTTTCTCCACTCCTCTCTCTACCCCCCTGCCTCGCTCCCTCCTCCTCCCTCTTTCTGCTCGTTCAGTCACCACATGGTCTCAAGCACAGTCTCCACGTTTCATCTCTAGTTTATTGCCTGACCTATTGTGGCATTTTCAAACAAACAGAGAGTTTTAGTGCGTCTTTATACATTTTATTGGAGTTTTGGGGAAAATGAAACAATAAGCATTGACCATGGCAACATTATTTGACAGTGTACAGAATTCTGAACGGGTTCAGCAGGTACCTGGGCACTAAAGCAGATAACAGCATCTAAAATGACCTAAATTGCATAATGCTACTCGATAAACTGCACTGAAGCCCCATGACAGGTACTGAATAGCTGACAGGAGTCGATGGATAAAGGAGCACACCAGTTCTGTAAAGTTAGGGTACATTTAGAGATTTTAGAGAGAGGTTAAACTCGGTCCTGCAGGGATTCCAGAGATACAAATGCCGTAGAAATAACTCATAATATGCATCCCTGAGGTCTAACTGATTTGTTGATATGTTGACACCACTACCTGGATTGTAAAGCTACTTTCTTGATTATTTAACCATTACTGACCAGTAACATGCATTGTTCTCCTCTTCTTCACTGCCTATGCAAATTAATGTTATTTTTAGTGTGCTTCTGTTGCACTTCTGCATCCTTGTGAATATGCATAACAACAAATTACCCACTCATGAGAACAAGATCCACATCAATATTACTTAAGAACCCATGGGAACTCCAACACAGCATCTGTATTATTCACCCATAAATTTCAAGAAGCTGGTATATTTGGCTTATTTGGTTGTTTCTCAAAAAGTAAATAAAAAATGTCAACTCATCAATGACAAAACAGCTGAAAGAGTGTCTAAATAGAATTCCCCAACAAGGACATTTGGAAGGTCAATAAAAATATGGATCCAATAGCGACACACTAAACAGTCACTATCCTTAAACACCATTCAATCGAAACCAAGAACTGCTGCAGCAGTTAGGACCCATAACTTACATTAAAGCCTTAAAATGCTGTATTTTGTCTCTTGATCTACTTTCTTCCTTGTCATTTGATTAGATACCAGATGAACTGATCACATGAACTCCTTTGTTTGTATCATGACAGATAATCTGAGGGAATACTCCAAAAAATGTGCTACTACTACTCACAAATTCCCTTAGTCCAACGTAGGTAAACTTCTTTTCCTTTTTGTTTAAAGTAGGATCTGGGCCAAGCTTGCAGTTTTTCTGACAAAGTAGCAGTTTAATCAGAATGATATTCATCAAACAGAGGAGGGCGAGATAACCTCAGAAGCTGTGACTCATAATCTCCGCAAACCAGGCTGATGCGATTATGGTTACTCTGGAAAACACAGACTGCTCGAAAAACGACCACCGGCGGTGGAGAGGTGTCCCCAACATGATGAAAGAATCCCCAGAGTTGTTTGACTGCACAATTTCAAACAAACAGAAGGTTACTGCCATGATGATTGAGGGCTCAAAAGGCCTCATTTCTCTTCATGCACTCGGTCGACTATCTAGCGCCTGTTTTAAGTAGATACACTATAATCGGTCTAGTTTTGACCAACAGCATCATTATGACTAAAGGTCAGTGCCTACTGTTCTGACCTCACTTCTGGGAATCACACTCACAACTTTTCTTTCACACTTACAACTTTTCTTCCCTAAACCCTCAAATCCAACTGCAGTCATACCTTGATTAAAATGGTATTTCCGAGATGTCCCTGTCTGGTTTTAAATCACACTATAGCACAGAAGCATCTCTTTTAAAAGTTTTTCATGACTTGTTTTTAATTGTTGATTCTGGTAACTCTGCTGTCCTGGTGCTGTTGGACCTGACTGCTGCGTTTGATATGGAGACTCACAACATTCTTGACGTGTGTGGGCATTATAGGGGTACATAATGATATTATGTACCGATATTATTTGTCGGACAGGAGTTTCTCTGTCCATCGAGAACAGTAATCCTCAGCTGCTGCCCCACTTAGCTGTGGGGTGCTTCTGGGCTCCATACCTTTCTCACTCCAACTGTTTCCTTTTTTTGGTCCATTTTCAAAAAGTACAATATCTCCTTCCTCGTTCTTGCAGGTGATCTACAGATTTATCTGCCCATTCAAACAAACAGCCATGCTTCTGTTCAAGCTCCGCTGGACTGTCTTAAATATATTTAATCATGGTTGGGGTTGACCTTCCTCAACCTTAAAAAAACAAAACAGAAATTATTCTATTTGGACAATCAAACCTTTTAGATGGGTAAGACCGTGTTAATCGCCCGTTAGCCTCCTACTGTGACCAGGTCGCCTGGAGCCTTGGTAGGATTTTTTTTTATTGTGCCTTCAAGTTTGATGAACTGATTAGCTCGATTGTCAACTCAAGCTTTTTTCAACTAAGGGTAAGGTGAAGGCCTATCTCCCTCCACATGACTTTGAGAGAGTAATCATGCTTTCATTACATCCTGCTTAGATTATTGTAAATCTTTGTAAGCTGGACTTGACCAATTGTCACTTGGTCACCTGTAGGTTGTACAAAATGCAGCAGCCCGCCTTTTGACAGGAAAAAAACATTACACCTCTATTGGCCTCCCTACACTGGCTTCCGATGTATTTCAGGATCCAGTTTAAAATGTATTTGCATGTTTTTAAAAGTGTGAATGGCATGGCGCCACCTTATTTGTCTGAGCTCTTTCAGCCTCACACTCCAGTAAGAGCACTGAGGACGTCGGACCAGTTGCTATTTGACGTTCCCAGATCCAGGCTCAAAAACAGAAGCGATTGAGCCTTTTCTTTTCGTTCTATGTTATTAATATAGAATTTAAATAAACCATTTGCACCCTGCAGTACCCCCAACATACCCATAGGGGTGCACAAACCTCCGTTTGAGAAGGAGTACTTAATGCTGTAATATTGGCAGTGTTTATTGGGAATATCTGGTTTACAATATGTTATGCTCCAAGTACGAGTGCATGAGTAACAAAAAAATCTTTAAATTTAAATTGCAGCATGTTTGAGGTCATATTTCCTTCAACTGTAAAGGATTTTTTTCACTTTGATTAGACGCCAACCAGTGCTTTGTAAAGTTGCTAAACAAAAACATTTTTTATCCAAATCAGTCATTTCAACTGAATGTAGCAATGATCTAGTATTTCACTCTGTATTTACTTCATGGTCGAAGGTCATGAAGACTTGTTTTGTTTTCCCTGGGACAATTATAGCTAAGCAAGGCAACTGGAGTTACACAAACACACACACACACACACACACACTTGAAGAATTGACATGTACCAATAGGCTCTTTATGTGTTCTGAAATCCATATACACGTCAAACAGCTTGAGAAGCCAATGCAAAGAATTATGGGTAATTTAGAGAAGAGACACATCCAGTTGTTCAGTGGGCAGAAATGCTTAAAGGAGCTCAGGTAATTACTTGTTTTCCATTACATTCATCTAAATGAAGAACGTTATCTCACAGTGACTTAGTCAACCAATTTTTGATGCTATGTATGTTTTGATTTGAGAGAGGAAAGATTGAAGACAGCGCATACATTTTTTGGTTTGCATTATCAAATAATGATAGTAAAACATGGAACAAGGTAAAAATAAATGTGAAAATAAAGACCAATAAAGACGGGTATAAAATTATACTTTTCAGTAGAGAAGTTTTCAAAATACGCAACATCAGAACTATAAGTGTACTAGATCAAATCCATAATCGTGCCTAAAAGTAGGAATAATTCATAAAAGGGTTTTAAAAGGGGATTTTAGTGTATTCCATGATCATTATGGGTGTGAGAGAAGAGCAGAGACTAAAGTGGCTTTTCTCTCATTGGGAGTTTTAATGTTTCTCCAAAGATGCTTTTCACACCAACACCTTATGAGTGACTCAGCACACAACACCATCACCTCCACCTTCCAATACAGAGGAATGAAGTCAGGGCACATACGGTGCACAAACATCCAGCACTGCTATGAAGATATTGACAGGTGCGTACGGGTGGGAGGAGGAAGGGAAAGAGTGACAAAGAGACACAAGTAAACATTTGGAAGTTTCAGACCTAACAAAATAGAAATAGAAGACACAGAAATTGAGCACAGTGTCAAAGTCTGTGCCTTTTCCACTGATGGAGTACTAGAAGAGGCCTGAGAGAGATATCGATTAGCTTCAGCCCATTTCCTCAAAGTGAGACAGTAAAATGCAATCACCAAACAGACAAACATGCAGATCCAGCAGAGGAGAAAATAAGAATCAATAAGTGTCCAAAATAAACCACAGAGGTCTTTAACATAAAGCCAAACACTCTGCAGGCCCATCCACAACTCCAGCTGCTGCTCTACAGCACTGCTTCTCCACTTTTATTCCGTAAATGACCCCTTCTGATGATTTTTTTTTCAGTCTAGTAATAATAATAATAATACATTTAATTTATAATGCACTTTACCCTTTATCCTCATAATATCAGTGGAGTTGAGTGTCGTGCGCCATGATGTCAGAGTTGCTCGGGGTTCAAGCTACTTCTCATTGTCATTCCATTTTATTCTGCTTATCAGGGGTCGGGTCGCGGTGGCAGCAGGCAATGAAAGGTATTTCAGATGTCCCTCTCCCCAGCAACACTCTCAGTCTCATCTCGGGGGATCCCAAGTTATTTCCAGCCCAGATGAGAAATTTAAACCCTCCAGTTAATTATGGGTCCACCCCAGGGTCCTCTCCCAGTTGGACGTGCCTGGAAAACCTCCAAAAGGAGGCAACCTGATCAGATGCCCGAACCACCTCAACTTGCTCCTTTTGACATGAAGGAGCTGTGGTTCAACTCCAAGCCCCCTCCAGATGTCCAAGCTCCGCACCTTCTCTATAAGGCTGAACCCAGTCACACCATGAAGGAAGCTAATTTCAGCCGGTTGTATCCTTGTCCCCATTCTATCAGTCACTATCCTTAATCACCTGCTAGCATTAAAGCCCACAGTGCAGTGGCTACATAAAGCCTCTTCAGACTGAGCCCGACCACCAGACGGTCGCCAACGAGCTCCTGTACCTGGTCTGGCTCCAGAAGGGTGCCCAGGGCTTCCTGGTCTGGGCAAGGTGGGACAAAATCCTTGGTACTTATTCATTAGAGTCTTGAAATCACTCTTAGTCTGACCCCTCCCCTGACACCACCTTGCCCTACTGGGGACAAACAACCTTGATAACACAGCTCTTTGGATCGCAGAGGGACACAACCACCATAATATATGTATGTGATTCGATTTATTCCTGCAAAAAAAACAGAATGTCTTGGGTGGACTATCCTCCTGATACTGATGATAATTTGCTGGCTTTGTTTGTTTGTTGGTTTTAAGTCTATTCTCAATTTTCTCAGCTGCTGATATTGAGCCACAAATCTCTGTCTGTTTATGTCTTTTCTTCTAAGAAACAATAAAACCAATCACAGTAAACATGACAGCGTTTGCTGCTTGCAGTACCACTGAATTTTATTTTAAAAAGGTTTAATTGACTTGTACTCTCTGAAAAGTAAGGGATATCACGTTGGCTGCGTCTGTCGCGGCCGCAGATCATTCTAATAACATAATAACTCAAAAACTATTTAATTAAGCAGATTAAGAACATTTCTTTATTTCGTCATTATTAAGCTTTGCATAAATATGAAGTTGTGTTTCATACATCCACTAATCAGCAATTCAGTGCAGGTCAGAAGACTTTAAAATGATAAGCTAATTAATAAGAGCACTCATAAATAAATTAAGATTATGTTGAAATAGAATAAAATAAGTAGTTTTAATAAAATATTTAGAGGAAAAGTCTCTCATGTGCAGTTCACATTCTCTGGAGAAGAAGTTTGATTGCTGTGTGAAAGAAGCTGTTTAACAGCCGAGAAGTCCTTGACCGGATACATCAGTATCTTTTCCCAGACTGCATGAGTGTGAACAAATCATGGGAGGGATGAGTGGAGTCCATAATGATGCTGTTAGCTCTACGCACAGAGCGCTCAGTGTGGATGTCCTGCAGACGCGGCAGCGAGGCACCAATGATTTTTTTCAGCAGTGCTCATTATCCTGTTCAGTTTCTGTCTCTCCACTGCTGCACTGTTAGCGAACCAGGAAGAGATGCAGTAGGTTAGAGTGTTCTCAATGTTGCCTCTTTGATACCTGGTCATTGCCAGGATGGGATGAAGTGAAGGTGCCGTTGGGCCCTCTTGATGACAGCTGTGGTGTTGTCCTTAGAGGTCAGCTCATTGGTCAGATGGATGCCCAGGAACCTGAACTCTCTCCACCACGGAGTCGCTCATGGTCAATGAGAGATGACTCACGGTGACAGTCCTCCTAAAATCAAATACCATCTCCTTGGTCTTTTCGTGTTGAGGGCAAGGTTGTGTTTTATGCACCTAGCTGTCAGCTTTTCCACCTCTTTTCTGTAGGCCGACTCATCGTTGTCTCCCCATTGCTACACATATTAGCCAGCTAACTTCACCATCAGCGCCACATTGACTCCAGTGAGTTTCTCTGTTTTATACACTCATCTGATTCGGTCAATGAGGTTTAGGGTCAAATGATGCTGGAGCAGATCCCCATCTAACTGGGTGAATGGAGCGCAGGACTGTAGGGAACACTCAGTACTAATTTAATTGTGTGTGTGTGTGTGCGTGTGTTGGCATGTGTGCAGAAAGGATGCAGTGACGTTTTTGCATCCTCTCCCTGCAGCCCTGTCATCGATGGTGTGATGTGAACTTGATGCAAAAGGAGATTATGTCTGCTGCCATAAGCTTCAGCTGATGTGTTGCTTAAGCATTTTCTAGCTAATTGGTGCACAAACTGAGTCCTACTAGTAAGCTCCGTTAGTAAACACACAATGCCCCCTAATCCTTCACAATCTGCAGCACATTTATAAGCAAGTATTTCAAAAGCAAACTAATTTGGCTAAAACGGTCAAATTGTTTATTTTGTCTTTGAATCCATATTAGCATTCACAAAGTGGCAACTAGTGGTTGAATGAATATATTAAATATGCAGCTTTAGGGTGATATGCAATGGTGAGTATTTTATTTAATTAATCAACCTGGCCGTCTTCATCTTAAAAATAGTGAATTGTCCCATTGGAGAACCCAAAAGTGTTGACCTTAACAAGTAGAGCATCACTCAGACTGCCTACCTCAGCTGTGCTTACGTGGCCTCCTCAAAGTTTTATGGAAATCAGGTCAGTAGTTTTTTTGTAACTGGGGCAAATGTTGGAAAAAGTCTAACAATGTTCAAGAAATTGTAGGTGGAAAAATCCTGGATTTACCCCTTTAGCCAGCTCTCCGCTCGTGTCTGAAGGGTCTCACACTCAGACTGGCCAACAGATTACATAACAGTTAAGTCGTTTTGTATAATTCTCCTAACAAACAAACATACAAACAATTGAACAAAGGTGAAAACACAACCTCCTAGTTCAGCTCTTAAGTCCTAGTTCGACAAAACTAATACCCAAGACATAAAATATTCACAACAATTGCAATAAGTCAAATTCAGGATTTAATTGGCAAAGGAAGCTCATTTCAGCCACTTTCAGTATCCTTCACTTGGTTTCTTTCAGTCAATACCCAGAGCTCATGACCACAGGTGAGAGTTGAAATTTAGATCCACTGGTTAATCGAACGCTTTACCTGAAATTAATTTGCCGACCATAAATCCTAAAACACATCCTGACGTTATTCATTTCCTCCACAGATTCCAATTATTATTGAATAAAAAAAATCATAATGTTGTAAAATATTATCAAAATTATTATAGGTTTTATTATTGTCATGATATGATCATTAATGGCCCTTTCCTTGGAGGAAGAGGTGACTTTAGATTTTAACCCAGATCTACTTGCAGCACATCCGCGTTCATAATCAGGCCCCTCCTTTCTTTTCCTCTGTCCTCGGCAGACTCCTCTCCTCAGCATTACTATTCAGTGTCAGGCTGACTCTGGCAGAAAACATGTCACAGTGGAAGGACAAGACAGCTGGATCAGAGGCAGAACACTGGCTGAATACAGACAGGGTCTCAGAGTCCTGCTTATACAAAAGGAGGAGGAGAATTCATTCTGTAATGAGATAGATTGCACCTTGTATAGAGAGAGAGAGAGCATCACCTGTCTTCCTCCTCGACTTTCAGACACTCTGTAATCCCTAAAGATTCCTACACCTATAACTCCAGCAACACACTTTGCCTCTGATGGTGGGAGTAAGCGACTGTGTCCGAGCGTGCGACTTCGCCTTTATTTCCCCGGAAAGTGACACAAAGCCTTGAATGTATCGATAGAGGTTCAATGACTTCAATAACACGCAGGAGATAAGAGTCATTGGATGAATGAGCAGCCTTTTAATGGGTAAACGAGTCTTGAATTTCTATGTAGAGTTTAATGAAAATCTGGACCGAGGCAGAGAAAAATGTGATTATTCAGACAAAGGTAAGCCCCCCCGCGGTCAGGCCTCAGTCAACCCTCTGCACAGAGCAAAGCCAATCCCACACTGCTCTCCATCACAACGACGTTACAGCTAATGAGCAGCTACAGTTGTCGGAGGAGAGGAACAGGCAGCGGGATTTAGGGGGACATGACCTCTGATTGTGAGGATATTGAGATAGAATAGATAAGAAAATCAAAAGGATTCAGGAGAAACAGAACAAACTAATAATATTTTCCACTGACACAAAGCGGCGCCTGACATTTAGCCAGCATCAAGAGTAATCGCCACAGATCTGGACAATGAGCGTAACAGCTCAGGCGATAGCGCCATGTCTATCTTTGCCTTTGTGCAGATAACTCCTGAGTCTATCTGCGTGAGGATGTGCACACGTTTATACGGAGGAAGACAAAGCTAAGCTGCGATACGTTTCCCTCCATTTGACCCTCAGGGATCTGAGGCTGAAATGCCACATAGAGGGGATCACATGCACAGATATACACATTCATGCAGGCAAGGTTATTGAGGAGAAACTGATCTGCTCAGTCGGCTGGAAAAGAAGCGTATGAAGTATTTAGAGCGACTGTGCCACAAGCTTCAAAAGTGGATTACTATTTACTATCTCATCCGTGGATCCAGTGGGCTCAGCAACTCCAGAGGACGGCGGCGATGCACAGCTGCTCTTGTGTCCCACTCTGGGGAAATCAGAAAATGTTTCCATCAGGCGCCATAAGCCGCTATTTACTATTTAAGGGACACTTTGAACAGAAAAACTGTCCTCCGAAATGAACAGTTTCCTCATTCTTCTGGAATTTAAAGAACCAAACCCAGGTACTGACTTACATGTCAGATAATCCTCATGATCCTGGACTCTCGCTCAAGACTGGGATCCCCTATCAAGATTGGACTGCAGTCCCATTTTGACTTGACTTGTACAAATATATTATTGTGCCTACACTAATACGATTACTCCTAAAACGACACTGCATGACTGAAACAAATATTTAGTCCAGCCAATTGTTCTTAATTATCCAGAGGCCTACAATATTTTTAATATAGTTGTAATTCTTGATGAGGTCCTTGCCATCTGGGCCTGATCTTGGGTCTTGCCTAGTCATGTGGATTTTATTTCGACATAACCCACCTTCCAGGTACCCCTTCAGGTACTCCCTAATGGCAGTGGCCTCTTTCCGCAGCATAATACATCCCGCCAAACTGCAAAAATGGTTCAGGGGTGATTTGAGGAACACAGTTACAAGTTCAAGGTGTTGATTTTGCCTCCAAATTCCCCGGATTGACTGAGTATCTGTGGGATTTGCTGGACACCTCACAACTTACGGGACATAAAGGATCTGCTGCTACGGACATCTTCAGATGTCTGCTGAAGTCCATGTCCTGACGGGTCGCATGAGTTGAAAAGGGGGACCTAAGCAATTTTAGGCAGGTGGATGTAATGTTATTTCTGGTTGTTTTATATTATTATATTATATTATTATTATCATATTGTACCTGCCGACGGCATATGGATATATCACTGACATTTTTAGGGACTCTAAAATGTCAGTGATATATCCATTATCCATATGCCCATAAGAACTACATTACATTAAGCACTGCCAAAAGCTTCTACACTTTGTAAAAGGTTACTCTGTTAGTCTCAATGTATGTGAGTGGGTGAGTGAGTGAGTGAGTGAGTGAGTGAGTGAGTGAGTGAGTGAGTGAGTGAGTGAGTGAGTGAGTGAGTGAGTGAGTATGAGTGTGTGCGTGTGCGTGTGTGAGAGAGAAAAGGGAAAGATTGAAGACAGTGCATGCATGAGCATGCCCATTTATAACAGTCATGGTGGTTGAAGGCTATATGTCTGTCTGCTAATTCAGTTTAATCGTGTCAGACATCATCTACTAAAGGCCGTATTAAAGACTAATTACAAATCACAGAGTCTGTAGCTACCGTACAGATCACCTCATCAGCCCCGGGCACATGGAAGTAAATTGTCTAAGCAAGAAGATTGCAAGTCAGAGAGGAAACTCACCCTTTCTGACTGCTTTCAAACCCTCCTTCCAATGAAGCAAGGTGATGGAGGATCGTTTATTATTTAAAAGGTCAGAATTATTTAATATTTTATTGAAAAACATGGCAACAACTTTGACCAAGTGTTTCTGGTTGCAGGTGATTTTATTTATAAGCATCAGTCCCCTCACCTTCCAGTTCACAAACATACTCAGTCCTCCCTCAAAAAGGGAGGATGCTATAATCAAAATATCTATACTGATCAGCCATAACATTAAAACCATCTGTTTTCTGACATGTTCTGACATCTTGTTTATCACAGCCATTATTACCTATTTCAGCAATTTGTGCTATAGTAGCTCCGATTACAACAAAAGCCAACCTTAGCTCCACATATCCATCACTCAACACATGACCGTATAGCCAATTCCCCAGTTAGACCACTGCGGTCGGTACAAACCACTGTAGACCTGGAACACCCAAAAATACCTGCAATTTTGTAGATGCTCTGACCCAGCTGTCTAACCATCTCAAATTGGCAACCAGAGTCATTCAGATCCTGAGACTTGCCCATTTTTCCTGTTTCCGACACATCATTTGAGGACAGAATGTTTACTTGCTGCTGAATATATCCCACCCACTGGCAGGGGACTCTGTGACAAACCAAATGTTATTCCCTTCACCTCTCAGTGGTTATACTTTTATTGTAGAATGATGTGTCTCATAAAAGTTAGGCAAAATCAAAAATACATAATCAGCTCTGATTATTTAAAATAAAAAAATCACTAAATTATACAGGTAACACTCAAATGGCTAAAAAGAAGAAGGAAAAAAAAGGTCAGGTTGTCCTCCATGCTCGCAGAACACAAAGAGAAGCACACACACACACTGTGCTGAGGGATCTGCACGTACACACACAGCACATCCACATCAAAAACAATCCAAATCAACAGGACTCAGACAAATAACCCACACCAATAACACAGCTAATCCCCACCAGAAGAAAGCAGCAGCCAAGAGAACACAGCCACCACAACAACAGGCTGACTGAAATTAACTCTATCTAGACCCGCTTCTCCGCTTGCCACATAAAAACACATGAAAGCTAAACTATAGAAGGAGGTGAGGCGATTAGCCACGTAAAGCTGTTTTATTGTTAAGAGTATTATGTTTATGTGCAGTTACACACGGCATCACTGCAGCTCTGGGCTGTTTCATGTGAAAGACCCTCACATGTCAGCAAAGATCCAACACTGGATTATTGCACAGAATAAACACCTTAGACGGAGAAAAGTAATGAATAATCCATGTCTGTTTCACACAATGTTGCACAATGTACCTCAGAGCTACACCAAACAAGCTTCAAAGCAATCAGGATTTTCTTTTCACAGAAGCAAGTTCAGGTCAATAGTTCACAAGTCTGGTGAGTAAGAGAAACACACCGTCAAACCAGCACAGGAGTAATTACACACTGTACACTCTGCATGGACCATTTATCAAAATGGGGGCACAAACTGAAATCTGAGCTGTGAGAGGATATAACCTCAGGCATGGAGGACGATGTCAGGAGGTTGCTCTGTCCCCAATTAGAGCCTCTTAAATAAAGGCGATAGCACTGGGGCTCGAACTGCTCGTGCTCTGAAATCCAATAACAATAATTTATCGATCTTCATGAACACCGAGCTGCGTAGGCCAAACAGAGCAGAACTGGCTTCTATCCTTCATCTCAAATACCAAAGACAATGTTCTAACAGACAGATTTCTAGAGTGAGAGCCACGAGGATAAATACAGGAAGAAACAGAAGTCAAGTCTTATGTGACATTCTCTGCCCCCTCCTTCCAAAAAGATGCTGACCCTCATAGTTTGTCTCTACCTTCATTCTGTCACTTTCAGCAGAGCTCAAATTTAACACCCGTCGGCACAAAACAAAGGCGGGGGGAGAAACTCCAAAACCTTTAGAGGTATGAGAATAAAACATCTACAGACTGATTTGATGAGAGCGACAAAGTAATAAGAAGTCTTATCATTTACTGACTAATTAAAACTGATGATGCATAATATCATTTTCTGATAATAGAATCCACTCTTGAGAGATTGTGATGCAGTGCGCCGACACACAGCATCAAAAGTACTTGAGATTTACCCACAGAGCATTTTTTGCCTACAAAAATCTTCTTTTTTTCGTCTTATTCAACACTAAAAGAGGAGCCAGACTGGTGCAGATCCTTTCAACGGGAAAGGCGGGCCTTTCACAGCTGCTGTTCAAAGGTAGGCATGAGCTTCCGACACACAGAAATTGAGCTATCCATACAAGAACTTGCCAGACACAAGTGTAAAGCAGATCCTTCCTCACAATGAGAGCAAATCACGCGTAAGAGTCACACTCCCGCCGTCTCACAGACGCAGCGGTGGATAGCTATTTCTATCTATAATAGTTTCCCAGTCTGACTCCCCTGAGAGTGCTTGGACTGTTTGTTAAGTAGTCGATGCTCCCCTGAGCTTCCTGCTGCTCTATAATGAGCTTCTCTGGCTGGATGGCTACTGAGATGGCAGAGGCCAGAGGTTGAGCTGCTGACCTCAGGCTCAGCGAGCTCAGGCTCGCTAATTGGGAGAATATCGCTCTCAGAGCAACCACGGTGCAATAAAGATGTCACAAAATATTTATTTTCATAGCACTATCCACTCTAAACAGCTTATAGAGTGCTTGACAGACAAAGCTCACAAACTCAAAAGTCTTGGAAAACAAGAGCTCAAATCTTCACCTTTACTTGTGCACAAACTTTCTGAACTTGCAGTCGTTATGTAATTTCCCAAAATGTTATACCAATCAAATTGTATGAGTTTAATGAACATAAAAGAAAGTGAATGCTGTTAATGCGCGGTATGTTTAAGGTTACAGTTACGGTTTGTCCAATAGGTTCAATCATAACGAGATAACAAATGTTATTCTGTCTGGTTATAATGTAATGGCTGCTTGGATGTAACACATCTTGTGAATGCAATGAAAATAATCCACAACTATTAAGGTACTGTATATCCCAACAGGTGCTTTTACATTTTCCGGCTGATGTGGGTACCCTGTGTGGGACAGACATTGAAAAAGAAAGAAAGAAAGCAGAGGTGTAACTGGAACATTTTCTGTCCCTGTAAGCAATAATGTTCCAGCATGGACAGTAGTGCCCTGGAGCAGAGGCAGCTAAATGTTGACTTTTATCATTTAAACTTAAAACATAAAACAAAATTGTCAAATGATCGCCTACTGTCCACATCCATTTTACATAAAAGAAGGGGAAATAAAACATCCAGTGGTAAAGTACATCACAGCTTGGCTGAGTGTGGAATTCAACTTTGATGGAATGGATCTGTACAACCATATGAAAAAGGCCTATACAAATGATATAGGACTAAGTTGTGCAACCCAACAACCTAACAAGCAAAAGAGAAAGAAGAACCACCACAGAGGAGAGATGCCAACAACAGTCCTCAGCGGTTCACCGTCTGGTGGTGAACATCCGTTCTTCATCCTCCAGAGCAAAATGTTAAGCATACATTCACTACTATCACATCCATTCTACTTGGAATACCATGAGTTGTCTGACAATTATGACATTTTCAAATTTTTGGAGGACAGAGGACATTCACATTCCCTCTTTAAATCTCCACGCTCCTAAATTCATTTCAAGCAGAGGTCAATTTTTGACCTCTTTTGATTTAGAGAAAACCAAATTTTGGTCATTATACAAAAGACTGTTCCACTATAAAACGATTTACACAACACTTAAAAGAGAATTTAACTGCAGTCTCCTAACTGCCTTTTCACTCATGTATAATTATAAATATAATGATGTTATGATGATTATTATCATCATTATTCCTCAGAGTCTTTAAATGGACTTCCTCCTCACAAGGACAAAGACACACTTGCATGTAATATACACACCCATGCATCCACACACATATCGACCAGAATCAATCAGGCTGATTGCAATGTACTTTCAGAAACAACCACATTGACCAAGAGCAATATTTTCCTGGACGTCAAGATAGATTTAAATTCCCCTAGAGCAATAAGCTCTGACATCATCATTAAGATATGTATAATTATTTTGTCTTACACAGGCATATTACTGTATTTTCTGTGTACTTTGTTCCTTTTACTTCATGTTGCTGTTCGGAAGGAGGCTTTAAATACGTTTATTGGGCTTTTTGAATTTCCTTGCAGTCACATCTTTGATATTATTTGTTTTCTGTACATTTTAATGACATTTTAAAATACAGGTCCCTGTTATTTCATTATTAATAATAATACAAAATTATAATAGAAGTATTTAGTATAGCAGTTTTCATAGAAAAAAACTTCACAAATGCTTCACAATCAAAGTAAAACAGTAGAATCACAAATGACACCAAGGAAATAAAAGTTAAATGAGTAACATAAAAGCTAAAAAAGAAGAGACCTACCGGGGATGTAGTGGTGTGGAAGACCACAGATTTACTGAGGGGCCTGACAATGAAAGGCTTTAAATGTAAAAATGAAAAATGAGGAAAACCAATCTAGTGTATTCCCTGACACACCCACCCACTGTCTGAGCTCTCCGATCATGATTTTATGATCAATGGTGTCAAAGGCCGCACTTATATCATATATAACGGTATAATATAACGTATTATGAAGGTAACCATCAATAAAACCAAATCTGATTATGTGAAAAAGCTGGAATTGAAAAATAATTCTTTGTATTGTGGAACTGTGCAAGGGTTTAAATGACGGGGAATCCTTAAATTTACTAATAATAAATAAGGTATACTACATTGATCACATAGACTTACAAGTACAACATTGTGGAACTTCTTCTCTGAGTTTGACCATCCCTGAAGGAGTAGTGGGACACTCCTTTGTGGCGCACAGTCAGCAATTGTGGTTTCAGGGTCTTGTCCAAGGACAATGTAGCATCTAGGCCTGGGATTGAACCCCAATCCTCTGATTGAAGGGTGACCTAAATATGTAAGAGAATAAAGGATTTCTCTTGTAACACCGTTTAGGTCCATCGTTCAGTTTTACTTTCACTCAATCTCTTAGCTACACAACTAGTGCAGCAGGATGTCACGAGTATAAAACTGATAGGATACTGTACTTTAATATCTTAATGGACCCGGAGGAACAGACACTTCATCAATATGAACAAACTTGTTCCATGACCGACTATAAACGATACATCAGACTGTTTTAAATGCTACCGCTAATTATGATAAACTTAATAATACAGCACATAGAATGAAAGCTCCAGAGCAGGACACTGCAGGGTCACCATAAACCAGCTGCAACTGAACACGTTAAGACCTCATGCTAACGAAAAACTATTCATCAATGTTGAAGCTGTGTGCATCATTTTATTTACATATTCATTACAGTTCAGCATTTATGAGACAGGAGCAAACATCAGTGAAGTGTTTCAACATTTCTTATTATTCTGCATGGGGTATGGTGGGGATTGAAGTAGAGCATTTAAAGTGCCAGCCGAGGCTTATAAACTATGCCATGAATCCTTCAGCAGGGTAATTTACAACTCTGCAGGGCTGATTTCATTCAAGAAATTAAAAACAAATGTAAGCCCTGCATGAAAGAGAAAAAAACCCCACAGAGAGAGAAGTTCAGCTGAAACACTCCAAACCAGCCTGTGCTGCAAACAAGCTTTCATGAACCCATCCATGTGTACCAAACGTACACGTCTCACACACTCACATGAAAGGAGGGCGGGATTTCTGTCGCCTGTAACCCGATCGGTGACACCAAGAGGCATTATATGCTATTCTTTCGACTAAACGTCTCCATTAATATGAAGAAGGAGACAACGGTCAACCACTGGCACCAGTGCCCTTTATCCTTTTCTCAGATGCAGCAGAAAAACCTGATTGACACAAAACTCAATCGAAGACAAGATGGAACACCAGAGTCCTCGGCTGATGGACGATGTCTTTGTTCTGCATAAACCTTCTCAAAAAAGGAGAGATTTATTACCTCTAAGAAGGAGGTTAGTTTCATCTGCATCTTTACGATAGTTTGACTGTTGACATAAACACACTAAAACTACCTGGTGGATCTTCATTAAACTAGTTTAGAATATTTATTACATTACATTTTGTAGTTGATCAAGATAAAGGAGCAGATTCAGGAATCTTATATTTCATTTTTTTCAGTAATCTTTACCTTTCACTTTATTTCATCACACAATGTCCCATGGATCATGGTTGGACCCTCTACTGACGACTCGGACCGGGTTGATGCCCACTGATGGGTTAGGGTTACTAGTTACTATAGTTACTACTATATGCAGCAACCCTATTACTTATTTGTACTTTCTGGGAAAATAAGTTTCAAGCAGTGTACCAATGCCTGCAGCCTCCTTGAACTTCCCTCTGCTCCTCAGAGAACAGCTAAGATGTTAAGTACTCTCGGTGAAGCAGCCTAATCATTCATGGTATACGCCAAGAACACAAAACCAAAACGCACACCATTCAAATCTGAAGAAAAAACCCTCCACAATGAAATAGCTGAGGCTGGGTAGGTCGTCAAAGGAGCATACTTTTGCAAATAAAATTATAGGGCTCAACCAACCTTTATGCATATTTTTGTGGCATTTGATGCACTGGAAATTTAAGAGTAAAACTTTGCTCTGAAGTCAGACTGCAAAAACAATCAGACTTGCTGATTTGACCACACAGTGGATGCCAAACCCCCATTGAGGCCTGTCATAACAGAACTGACCCCCCCCCCCCGACTATTGGCAGTAATAGGAAAGGGTAAGAGGGAGGGAGGGAAGGAAAAGAATAAGAGGTGAGATGGAATGGGCCAGCATTTGTCATATGTCAAGTGGGGGATAGTCCCCCCGGAACCCTGAGATCCAGACCGACTGACCTCCACAGACCTGACAGCCTGTGTGCTGAAAATGCACCACAACTGTCCTCCTACGTACAGACCTTGACTGTGGTATAATCATGAAACCATTGAGAGTTAAATAATAATATAGATAATTAAAGCTTCAACACCTATTTAACTATCTATATAACTATCAGCTGTGCCTCACTGAGATTGAAAGATTAGCGGGTCAGAGGTTTATGACTGCTTGTGATTAATAAAGGTTATATTATCATATAATCACCACTAGACAGGATACTTCACCACATCTTTTTTGACACTTTAAGGCCCCCGTAGATGCTTGGATAGGAAGTGTTGAGCTGATGTGTAATACAAGTTCTTTAGTGACACTTAATTTGACCCTTAATTTTACACACTGTACCTTTAAGCGTCAAGTATATGTCAACAAGGTTGACATTCTGCTTCTCTGTTTCTGTTTCTCCGATTGTCAAGCTTTTTCATTTTAATGTTGACATGGCAATTGTGGCTGGCTGGGATTTAAAAAATGTTATCAGCTTAAGCTAGCAAACGAAAGGTAAAGCTTGGACTGATAAGCTAGTTCAATAATCAGACCTTCCACCTTTCCACCCTTTTTTGTTCTATTTTGTCCCCGTTGCTCAAGTCCCTATAGGCTTTTTTGGGTCTTGACGGCATGTCATGCCTACTGGTTACTTGAATGGAGAATAACATTTAAGGGTGGCATCAAGTAAATAATCTATGCGTGTCTAAAATATTAGCTCTTTTCTTTATGACATTACTTAGGATGTGGGGGATATAGAAGTGAGATTTGAACCCTGCATATTGCCAATGCATGCATGGTAAATTAATACTCCCAGCATCTAACATCTCAAAATATAAGAAAGTGCTGGAAGGGGAATTCAGTCTTACCTCAGCCTCTCTTCCTCCTTCTTCCGCAGCTTCATGTCACGCTGGACGACTTTCAAGACGTGTTCTGCCTCACCGTCTGTCAGGCCCGACAGGTCCAGCTTCCGGCCCATGGTTTCTGGCCTCGCCACACTGAGATGCCGGAGTGAGAGGGGGGGGCGATGTGAAGCTCAGGCACTGCCGCTCTGGGGGCCTTGGCTGGGATAACCCTGAGGGAAGAACGAGGTATTGAGATTTTTAAAAAAGCGTGCATTTGAGGAAGCAATTTACTAGTTATGTTTTCAGCATATCTTCACCTGCTTTTCAATATTTTCTGACTTACCTCTCTCAGCTAAGGACACAACCTCAATATGTCTCGGTCACAGATAATGGGATAGCAACCACAAATACAAAGTCATAGATCACAGAAAGATCCAATGCAAAGGCACAGCCTCAGCATGCAAATATTGCTGCAGTAGTTGCTTTTACGACTTGAGAACAAAATGACATTGTGGCTCCAGTTGCTTGCAGTAGGACGGACTCTGATCTCTGGGCAGCTGAAAATTGTATTGAGCTTTCATTTTAAAACCAGAGTAAAGTGGCTGAAAGAAAAGCTGTCTGGTACTTAAATTGTCTCTGAAAGGAGGAAATAAGATGTTTGTAAATAGACCAAAATACAGCAAAATACAGAAGATATTCATTTAACATGCTTCACAGTCTAAAGCATGATCTCTGAATACACCTAATAGATTTACTGAGAAGTTTGAGGTTCTTTTCAGATGCAGAAATGACAAATACACGCCAGGCTTGATTCTCAGGATGCAGGTCGGTTTCTTCATTGCATATGTGATCAGGAGATAATTGCACATACAATGTAAGAAACATGTTGTCGAGACATGATTTCTGTGTGTAGAAGGGGGGTGGGGGTTGTTTCCCGCTGGCATGCCTATCTCCTGCTGAGTTTCACAGTCATGTGACTAGGCTGGGGTGCAAAACAAACTTTGCAGCCGGGTGGCTTTTATTTCCTCTCCTCTCCATGGTATTTCACATAGTCCTTAATAATAACAATAAATAATTATCATTCAAAATCTCACTTATCTCTGCTATTACTGTCATAATCTCCTTTTCAAAACCCAAATAACTGCAGGACAATTAATGTTGTTTTAGTTAAGCCAAAGCCCTCATAGTTTGCTTGTTGTAGGTGCAAAGACGACGTTTGGATGAACTTTGAAAAGCCATTCTCTGGTTTAAATTTGTCTATGGACCACGTCTCACAATGTGATGTCACCACTCCTACAGTTTATGATCGTATTTATATATTATTTTAAATGATGCGACAGGTAACGTAAAAATGGTATTTTCTGCATTTAAAATGCACAAGGCTGACAGGTTACTGCAAAGATAGTTATTTTCACACCAGGACCAAGCATGTATGTAGGGTGACGGAGCCTCGTCGTTAGCTGCCCCTCCCTCGGGAACTCCCTACTCAACACATTCCAGTCACCACTCCTTTTTCAGATCTGCTTTTAGTGTTGAATCGATTTTTGGGATATTTTATTTCTTGTTGTTTGAGCTGAGTACATTTATATTTTAATGTGAGATATCAATGCTTGTTTCATCATGCAGTTTGATTTAACTTTTTCTTTTTTCTTTCTTTTCTAACTTTTCGGGGATATACCCTTGCTATCGGGATGACAGCAAAGGCCTACTTACTATTATTATTTTCATCATTATCATCTAAATATCATCATTATAATCATTCTTCTTATTATTATCATTATTATTATGCTCATCATTGTTTTTAATTATTATCATAATTATCATCATTATTATTACTACAGGCTTGGAGATGTCATGTTTCTTGTGAAGCAACATTTTCTGTCTGGTATGTGACACTGAACTCTAATGTAAGGTTCGCAACTGGATGGCAGCCAAAAGCTGTCAGTGCGTTTTCAGGTCAAATTAAGACTTTCAGCATAGAAGTGAAATGCAGGATTTGACTACGATAAGCAAATAAGCAAAGAGCGATAGAAAGGATGACTGAGAGCCGGACGACGGGCGAGCCCATAAAAACTAAAGAGGGATGACAGATGGATGAGAGGAACAGAGATAGATGGGGAGATGGATAAAAGGAGAAGGTCCATTACCTGCAGCATCTAAACAAGAAGGGAGAGCGATGCCGGTGGAGAGAGTAATGATGACTCAGAAGACCAGGCAATTATGTCTGTTCTATTATTGGGCCAATAGCTTCACCAACAGCTTGTCTTTCCTTTCACCCAGCGTATCACTCACTCCTCCAACCAAGATCAGGTAATGTCTCACAGGCTGCTGCTCAACTTTTCAGAAAACAAGTTAGGCAGCGGAGGTAGAATAGGAAGTCGTGTTTCATCTTTACAGGATTCAATATTGCAATATTGATACTATATTCATTACTGTTGGAGTCCAACCAATTTGTTCCGTAACCCATTCCAGTGTTATCAACCAAATACAAAATAAAAAATCTTAATCCTCTAATATTGAAGGGTTGTTGTCGTTTTTATGATTTTTTTAAGGGGAAGCAGAGGAACATTATTTTTAAAGTCATCATTTTATTTCATTCTCTTCAAATGGTTCTATGAATTGCCTGGTTGGATACATAATCAACAAGGGTAACTGCAAACACATGTGGTCAAATAGAAAAAAGTGTGAGAAGCAGCTTTTGCCATATTGTGAGCTACAGTGGAAAACAGCAAAACCTGTCTGTATCAGACAGAAATACAGACGGTCACAAAGCCCCTCACAGAGACTCCTTCAGATTACAGTGACCTTCTCCTCACTGCTGGGAAGAGTATCTGCTTTGACAAATCACATTTTAGAAAGAAACTCTTAAAAGCCCACGGCTACACTTGGACATCACCATGTATCTGCGTACTCTACATGTCACAGGAATCGACCTACATTCATTTAATCCATTGTTAGAAGAAGAACATACAATCGTACGAGTATGGCAATGAAGCAAAATAGTTTTTCTGCATTTAATCCATCCCTCAGGAGCAGTGGGCAGTTATCTGCAGATTGGGGTTCAAGGAGCCTTCGACATGTAGACCTGCTGGGGGGCTCCAACCAGCTACCTCCCGACCGTTCGATTGAGGGACAGCCGCTCTACCCCCGGAGCTACAACGACCCCTTAAGTGCACCCCAATTCTGAAAAGTGTCCATTTACTCTGCAGTGAGTCCTCTTGACAAAAAAAACCCACTTCTTTCATCCCACTGTAAGGCTGCTGATGGGGTTACCTGGATGGTTTGAGCAGAAAACAATGACAACTAGAGAATAACTCAAACTCTGTGTTGATGTGACTAGACCGTACCCCCGTGAGGAGAAAACTGATGTGGAAAACACACATGTAAGAATATGAACTCAGAGATGCCCACCTTCAGCTTCCCTAAAAAAGCATTTGTGAGATTTTACTGAGCTATTCAGCACTGTTTGAAAGGATGTGGAATGAATAAGGGTAACCCGATATGCCCCCGTAGGGCAGGTGCATAAAATATCAGAACAATATTACTCATAACTTTAGAGAAAGATAACATAGCAGGTCCTGTTTCTGAGGAACAAAATTATAGAAAGTATACTGATAGATTTAAAAAAAAATGTTTTCACAATTTCAGCAGATCGCAGCTGTCAGGTCAGTGAGATAATCAATTCCAGTGATATTCCAATCATAAATTCCAATCTCAAATTTATGCAGTATATATGTATATGTTTAGCATCACGATTGGAAACAGGATATTTAATCTGTTTATCTCTCTTTTTTTATATTCTACTTATAATAACCACCACTTACTGTTTGTATTTTTTGCCCCATGTCTTTTACACTGACTTTTATTTGCTATTTGTATATTATTCATTTTTAAATCTTAGAAATTCTTAGAAATAAAAACATATGGAAATATTTTTCCAAAATGCTGAACATAAGCAAGACTTTAAGACTCAACTAAACGACGTCGAACATCAAAATCAATCATCCATCCCAAACTCTACTTAGAGCCAGACAAACTATTATACATTCCAGATTATGATTGAAGTATCTGTTTGCCCCGGTTCATGATTGTCTATCAAGTTTCTTTTTATGTATTGGTGGAATGAAATCAAAGTTCTTTATTGAGTGAAAATTAAGCAGCTATCTAAAGAAAGAAAGAAACGATGAGATTTGACCAAAAGCAGAGTACTGACGGCCTTCAGGTCTTGAGGAGAACACAACGTTCACAACTTCTCAGCCCTAAGGAAGGCTAAACGGCAAAAACGACCAAGCTATTCTGAAAATATCACAGTGCCTACAGCAAATACGTGGACCAACATATTTGTCTCCAGTCAATGTTAGTCTTCTAATGTATTGCACCATTACTGTATGACCATTCTGGTACCGCCACAAGGGAAGGCAATTATTCAGGCCTTCTTTTAATAGCGAGTGGTGTCAAGGACGGGGATGGAGCATCATTGATGTCTGAGAGAGAGTCTGCCTCTCAAGCTTTGGTGACGCACATACTTGAGGGTAGAAACTGTACCCACATCCAATCTATTTTCACTTGTGTCAATTTCCAACAAGAAGCACGCACGCACACACACACACACTCACAAACACATACACATCTGTGCATTTTATGATGTTATGACTTGAAGACATATTTCTTCTTCGGAACAGAAACACCCTCATACAGTGGAGGAAGAAAAGAAGAGCCAAGCCCTCATACATTGATACTAATTGGAGAAAATCTTCATGGTTCAATCTTGTTCCATCGTCTGAATGAAGACAGGCTGTCAGCTAACTGAGCCCCACATAGGTATGCTAATGTTGAAGGAGCTGCACACCTTTCCTGCCGCATCTCTCAACGACAGCTATTACACTACAGAGAGTATAATCCACATAGAGACAGCCAGAAAGCAGCCATCTAGTTTAGTTTATACTCTGGATTATTTCATTTAAGTCTGCGATCCGTACATTTTTCCCCACATAACTCACAATTTATCCGAACTAGCAATGAACAGGCATGTCAAGGTGAGTCTGCAGACCCTGGATTACATTTCAAAAACACTCTTAATTATGTTGAGAGAAAGATTGTGTTTAAGGCAAATAAATGTGGTTAAAACATGGTAAATGTGAAGCAAACGACATTTAAAGATGGAAATATCAAGTTTCCAATGCTATATCAAAAACGATAATGAGACTTAACGTGAACATGGACCCAATATCAGCAGTTCACCCCATGCACCACCAGAAACTCCGCACCTCTACTTTCTAACATATAAGATGAACTGTTTCCTGCTTTGGGACTGAACATGGCTAAATTCCTGATACGGGAAGCTGCCCGGTGTGGTTTCTCCAGGTGTTAGGCTGACATGATAGCACTCCGTTTTAATATCTAACATGAATACAAACAAATTAGCACACTGTAATGTCCCTGTCTGTTAATTAGATATAATCATGTCAGCACCTCATTGTTACCACGAGAACTTGAACAGTTTCAGAGTATCTTAATTCCACAGTGGCAATTAGCCAGCTGTTCTTTATATTTATTTGATTATCTATGGTCAGCCTCTGTGGGCAGTACAATGATATTTTAGCAGCTGAAAATTGTTTTGGGTTTTGGGATCACCACCATTCTACTACAAATTTGGTCAAATCTCCTCTTACAAGCTATTGGGCTAGAAAATGTGCCCACAGAGGCACGGCGAATGTCTTAGATTCCCATTGAAAAGAAAAATTCTCCACTTGTAGGAGAGTAACAGCCACCAGATGATGTCATTTATGAGCGTTCGCCAAATGGTGAATAACAACACGGACATAGTAATGAAAGGGGACATTTTTCATCCACTTGCTGATGAATGTGGGCAATTTTAATGATAACGCATCATAATTGTGGTTAACTCAAATAATTAGGAGCAGACAATTATGTTTTAGTTGGGGGTACCAGTCAGCCAGATGTCTGGCAGCAACTGCTCTTCTACAGCTCATTGTTTTTTTTTATGAGTTGTCACCTCTGAGGAATGTAAACAAGGTTTGAAGACGACCTCTTTTGGATGTGTATCAGTGATACACTGACAGCTTACAAGTAAGAGAGAGAGAGGAACATGAACAGGAACACGTCTTTTCTCAATAGGACATCAATCAACCACGGCCTTGATAAATACCTATCAGCCATAACTCTAGGACCACTGACAGGTGAAGTCAGAATTACATTGGTTATCTTGTTATAATGGCACCTCCCCCAGAGTGGAATATATAAAAGCATTAAGTAAATATTACAGTATGTCCTCGAAATTTATGTGATGGATGAAGGGAAGATGGGCCAGATTGTGGTGACTTGACGGCTGGGTCAGAACATCTCAAAAAAACACTATTAAGGTGTTTCTGGTCTGCAGTGGTCTAAAAGATAGGGGCAAATAGTGAAAAAGCGACGGGTTGACGGCCACCAAAGGGTCCTTCACTCGAGTGAGGATCAAAGGCTACCCCCAATGTCCCACAGAAGAGTGATTTTAACAGAAATTTAACACAGAGATGTGTCAGAACACTCGGTGCATCTCAGAGCTGTTTTGACAGCAAAAACAAATCCCGTACAATATGAGGCATGTGGTTATGACTGATGGATGTGAATACACACCCATAATAAAACTCCCCACCCTACACAGGGCAAGAGAACCATGGGCTCTCCTGCTGTCTATCGCCTCAGAGCCAGCAGGGGATGGGCGAGCTGAGGACAGGGCCCGGCTGCAGCACTAAATGGGCAGGTGCAGCCGAGCGCTAAATGAAATGCTTGTTTTAGACACTCGATTGGATCAGTGCTTCATCACAGCCAGAGGGAAGGAGATTGAGAATCATGTCCCCGAAATAACTATTTGGACTCAAGGTGAATAGAGGAAACAGAGTGAAGATCTACATTTACAGTCGCTCGTAATATTCTACATTAGAGGGTGCTTGGAGCGTCTATGACTGTGCTGCAGTTTGTCTGGTTCTGTGTGTGTGTGGGGATCATTTTTTGTCTCTCTGGTCAGTTGTCTTCTTCTATTACATAACAGAAGAGGTGTGAACTTTCTTTAGCAACCCAGGTTTTGATCATTATCTGTTAAAGTGCCATCTAGATGGAAAAATCAAGTAGAATGAATTTGAGAGTTCTAACAGGAAGATTAGGTAGTTAGACAGTTAGACAGGTAGGTAGGTGGTTAGGTGGGTAGGTAGTTGGGTAGGTAGTTAGGTGGGTAGGTAGGTAGGCGGGTAGGTGATGAGGTAGATTTTTTTTAACATCCTGCTCTTTAATAAACACCTGTTTGGGATGAAGAAAAAGAGGTGAAGAATCAGCCCAACAGCAGTCAAGAATGAATGAAAACACCAATAAACTCAGCATTAGTTTCTTCTTCACATCCTGAAGGCAGATTAGTGTAAGTGGTTAAATACGCCATTAGAATCTACAAATGGGTTATGGCAGTTGGTACAAATGTTTTAAACTTCTACATAAGACACAACAGCAAAAACGGCAGAATGATGTAGAATATATCCATCATTGTTCACAGAGTAAAAGTATCCTCTCTACCAATGCAATGGTTACAGTGGATACGGAAAAATACCCCAAAAAATAAAAGTGGTTTCTTTTAAAACTATATTTCTGCTCCTATGACATAAGGTAGATTTTGAAATGTGACTAGAACCTTGTTGAGCTCATCTAATTTTACCACAAAACGACCATATAAAAAACCCTCAATAACAGATTAACAATAATCCAGATTCTTAATAGTAGACGTGATACGACTCATGATGGCATCTATATGACCAAGGTGGGGCACCAACTGCATATGAATGATTCTGTTTGTGAATGAAAAAGTTGCTCATAATAGGATAGAAAATTGATTTTTATTCAGAGAACATGTTTTGTCAACGCAGTGAAAGCCCATTTGCAGAAATTAAATCAGTGAAAGATGAATTGCATTTAGGTGTTTCAGTTTCAGGTCCACAGTTGATTCTGCCTCACTGCAGCAAAAACTGGAGGGTTGAAATGTCAGCATTATATTTGATTTCACTATGAAAAGTGTATTTTTTAACCTATTCTGATTCAAATGGTGTTCAGTCTGGAGTCAGAGTTTATCTCATTAACATTAATCCAACTCTGCAGACACATAATTAAGCTCCACCCACACAAAAAATGCAGGTGGGAATGAGCCGGGTACTAATGGAATAGGTAACTAGATCAGAAGATGGTTTAGATATGAAAGAACTATAGCTAAAAGAGTTCTGTTGTTTTGGATTATCTCTAATATTAATATAATATTGATAATATAAGATGTATGGGACATTAATTAAACCAAACTATACCATAAATATTAGAAACTGACACTCTTAGTGAAAGGGAAGGACATTATTCCGTGTTAAATGTACAAATTATATCCAGGGTATGACTTTCTTTTTATTTTATTTGCAATGTGCACTAACAGTGGTGTAAAAAAAATAAATAAACAATAATACTAAGAAAGAGATACAGGCCAATAATCCAGTTAGGAGTAGTTCATGTTGGAATGGGTGTTGGTGTGTGTAACTCTGTTGCAGTGTATGTTATTCGGAATAGGCAATTATAATTATTATTATTATTATTATTTTCGTTATTATCAAATTGGACTACGGTATAGTGATAATGACAATAACAACATTGCAAAAACCAAAAAATTGATCTTTTCTTATATTTTCATGATCAGCACCATAACTAATTATACATGTATGTCATGCAGCCATAGCGCCACAACCACCATCAGGAGAAGTCAGAACAAAACCGACCACCTTGCCACAATGTTTCCGTCCGCAGTTGCGTCACACCAGGCAGCGGGCAAACATCTCGCTGTTGGAGCCACAAGCTAGTGTAAGAGATGACGGACTGGCAAAAAGAACCTAAAGATTCTGATAATACACTGATTGCGATGGCCATTCCACTGAGAATCCACCACAGGATCCACCACAGGATCTCCTGGTTGTGCCCAGTACACAATGACCAGCCCCAACCAAAGTGTGACTTAAACTGTGAACGGATGGGAATTGTATAAACACTGCTAAGTGTTGATTTTAACACACTGTGTGTTAAATTAACTCACTTGAACAAAACACAGCACCGGCTGGTATTAAGAATATATAGTTTATTATTAATGCCTGTTTTTTTTTTCCAACTAGCTCAAATGTCTGCAGTGAAATAGTTCTACTGAATGTGTTTATTATGCTTCACATAATAATGCTGCACGATTAGCAATGAAAGAAAAGTGCCATGGCATTTCCAGCCAATATGGGTGGAAATTTATGTCCGATTAAATTGCACCCAACAGCTTCTTCTTTTTTTTTTTCCAAGCCAATTGTGCTAAAAGAAAAAACACGTTTGGTGAAGAGACTCCACATAAAGAACACATGGGAACACAATCCCTCTCTGGAGGTTCAGGATGAGGGAGGGTCCCTGATAATTAGTCACTGTTTAACAGCTACATGCTGTCTCATATCCTTCACTACCTGCTCCAATTACCACTATGCAGAAGAGGCTGGGCTGACAAGGTGAGAAAGCAGCTGATCTATGATCACACACACATTCAAACACATCTGGACCTGAAGTGTTAGAATCAGAACAGATGTTAAATGAAGGCCACTGAGTCCCTGTTCACGTGACACTGTTGATAGCAGCTTAAGCACAGTCTCTGTAAATGGGTTGTAATTTTGGATGAATGATTTTTTTTTCCTGAATGGATTTCTCACAATAGAGACATTTGATTCATCCATTATGGAAGTCATTGCATTTTGCTGAATGTGCTAGGATAATTGTTAACAGTTTAGAACAAACTCTGAAAGATGAACATACCTGCAGAGCTATTTAAAGGAGACTGCCAAATAAGGATTTCCAGATTAAATGTCTGCAACCATTTCTCTGAGACTAAAAATGACTTTGTTGGTAGCTAATGCTACACAACAAAAGACTCTTAGAATGAACTTAGGAAAATCATGAAAAGAATTTCCACATGATCAAGTGGGTTTCTTTCAGGATCAAACATTTTTGATGGTGTGACGTAATGTAAATATGTTAAATCATTTACATTAGTAGTAAATTTAGTTACTTGGAATGTGTCTTACTATTTCAGGTGGTTGATCCAAGTAATTTTGTAGTAGTAAAATAACTCTACTAATGCAGTGCAGTTTATTTAACCCAAATAAATTATATTGGCTTAATGGAATTGCTTACAGTTGAAAGACGCCCATTTAATCTGGTGAAAATATTAAAGCAGAGTTAATTAAATGTATCTAAAGGATTACCTGTTGAGTGCAAATAATGTGAAACAGAAAGTTTAATTACAGCTTGCATCAGGGTTGACACTAAACAAGACAAATAAACGCAGAAACTCGATCAACTCAATAAAATCTTGCAGAAGAAAAGTGGACAAATGTCAAGGAACATGATGTAATCAGGTTTATGTCGCAAACATGAATGATTACCATCAAATTCATGTTACATTCAAGTAAATGTAACAACAAGCCAATTTCCTTATTATAGTGCAAAGACGAGTCACATTAAACACCTCTTGCACCTGGTTTTAATTTGACTGATCACATCAAACTCCCATTCTGCGAAATGATGCACTTTCCTCATTTAACACCAAGACAGCTCCTCTCGGCTGATGATAACATCTGTGCACATAAAACATGTCAGCTTTAGCACTATTGGATGTGGCAGCTTGCAGCAGAGAGCAGCAGGGAAGAGGTGATCACAGATATTTCGCAGCTGAGGTGCGCAAACACACTGAGCCTCTGTAGCACACACCAGCACTGAAGCTCATGTTTCATTCATTCCTGCTCATCATCAGGTTAATATCCACCTATTCGCAGTATTGTTGATGTGAGAAAATCACTTACACGGGATCAGTGGACGCCGGATGACCGCCAGTTAAAGTCTTTGTCACGTTATCCCAGATATTAATGACAAACCAGGCGCAGAGAGATGCGCCTCTGCAAGTGCAAACTTCCGCGACACCTGTCTGTCTCCCGGATACTTTTGGCTTAACCCTCGGCAAGACGGGTTGTTATTTTCCCCCACAGAAGCAGACGCAGGCACTGCTGAATGGGCGATCACGAGGTTAGTATTACACCGAAAGGGGAGGAGGGAGGAGTGCGCACGGAGAGCGAGGTGAGGTGAGGGATTTACACCAAACCCATTCTTCCGTATTCACGGTGACACTAAGAAGAGTGGGGATGGAGACACACGAGGGGACTCAAATAGATACCTCAGTGTGTTCATGCTGATCTGATATATATTACCCCTCTTTTTTGTGCTGGCACCTGGACCTGATGCGCTCCTGTAGGAGGAGGAGGAGGCTGAGGAGGAGGAGGAGGAGGCGGCAGCATGTTGGCTGGCTGCTCCATTCACAACGCCTGTCGCAGACTAATTACCCTAGAAAGAGATGAAAACATCCTAATTAATCCGGCATGTATCTTCTAACTTTCATAATTCAATGTGAAATGCAAATATATTGCTTTGCATAAAATGTTAAACACACTGAAGAGATTTATGAATGCACCACTCAGGTTTTGGCTCCTTCTCAGAAAACCTTTTCTATTCCTTGTTCTTCCACTTATCCAGGGTCTGACAGTGGCAGCAGGCCAAGACAGGTATTCCAGACATCCCTCTCCTCAACATCAGTCTTCAGCTCACCCTAGGGGGATCCCGAGGCATTGCCAGGTCAAATGAGATGTTATACTTTATGAACTCTGCAATGAGTTCTGGCTCTTTCTTCCGGTTGGACGTGTCTGAAAAAAACTCCATAGGTAGGCCTCCTGGAAGCATCTTAAGAAACCCAAACCACCTTAACTGTCTCATTTCTATCCCAAGGAGCATCCACTCCGAGCTCCTCACCTTATCCATAAGGCAGAGCCCAGCCACCCTTTTAGGAAGGAAGCTCATTTCAGCCAGATGTACCCTTGACTTCATTCTTGTAGTGACTACACAGAGTTTATGACCTGAGCTGATGGTTGGAATACATGTATCGAACGGTAAAGTGAGAGTTTTGTCCTGGGACTCAGCTCTCTCTTCACTACAATTACTGCTGATGCTGCACCCAACTCTCTCCATCTCACTGTCCCTTTTCCCATCATTGGAGAACAAGACACCAAAATACTTAATGGCTTGAGGCCGCAACTTTAACCCAAACCACCATTTCCTGGCAGAGAACCATGACCTTAGATCTGAAAGTGCTGACTCTCGTGCCAGGTGCTTTACACTCAACTACAAACTGCTCTATTACGTGAACGAGAACGCAGACTAAAGAAGCCAACAGAACCACATCATCTGCGAACAGCAGGGATGCAATGCTAAGCCCCCCAAACCAGACCCTCCACTCATCTTGACTGCAGTTTGAGGTTTGAGAATGTCAAGAATGGAATCGGACACGAGGTGCAGCCACGGTAGTTGAATATCTCTCCCCTTTGTTCAAACTGAGTTTATACTTAAATGCATAGAAGCCATTTATTTACCCAACTAATCCCAAACCTCCCTGTCCCACTAACCCAGACCTGGATCATTCCGTCAGCATGCTGGAGGTGGAGCCAGTCCAAAACACAAGTCACCAGGATGGTGAATCCATAGATGCACTTTGTGGGACAACAACATACTCCTGGTCCACTTCATGTTACCACCCAGAATCAGGATCCACATATCTGCACAATGCACCAGCCACCACTACAGCAGCAGGAACCGCTGGTGCACATTGGCTTGTACATGACAAAGAATAGAAAACATACCCTGAGGCATGATCGCCAGATGATTTGACGCTGATGCTGAGCTGATAAAGAAAAGCTACATCCAAAACACCAGTGAAAGCCTCTGAGGTAGGATGAGAGGGTTGGCGTGATGGTGTGAATATCCTCCGCAGTCCAAGCAGAAACTCTGGCAGCTCCTACTGAACAGTTGGCCACCATCCCAAAGGATAACATCTAGAGGTTGTGCTAGTCCATGAGGAGGAGGATTACTGCTGTTATCGATGCTGATACAGGGACACACTAATTACACTATATGTAAAATATTGTTTATTCCAGCTGTGCTACCAGTTTGTTTTCATTGCTGATATTCATGGAAACTGTGTAAAAAAAAAAAACGATTACAGATTGTTGTTGTTTCATGACTCATACAACTTTTTAATACAGTGGGGGCCTAATCTCTTCTTTTTGTGCTTAAATTAATTAGTATTAGTATTAGTACTTGAAATCAAATAGCATTTATAAATACCACCCTCAGTAATCACTGAGAAAAACTTAAGACAACCATATAAATGCATCACAGTATTTACGTACCAACTGCATGCCGGAGTCGTGATCTGGCTCTCTGTCAGAGCTGACAGGAGAACTTACCCTTTAGTCCTACTTAGTAGTTAGAACTTAGTATGTAGCCTTGGGAAAAAATCCTGAAAGGGGTATTTCATATTTCTAAGCAAAGCTATTTTCCTTGCTAGGTCCATTTCAGCCAACTTTAGAGTAGCAATAATGACTTTTTATAGGTTATAAATATGTATAAGAAAACTGTTCCACATCATTTATTCTCTGTATGAGACTATTTCTTGCTTTCAGAACCCCTCAGTGAGTCAGTATGAGCTAGAAGGCCTCGCTCCAGTCACACCCTGGATCTACAGCAGGTCTCTCTGTTATCTAAGGTATTCGTTTCATATCAGGATTCAAATGTACACAAATAATGCAAACATCTAATGTAGTCAACATTTTCCCTCTTAGGGAGCACATGGTTGAAGCATGTGCTACAACCTATCAACGAGGAGGGAAGAGGGACACAACGATCAGCCTCATCAATTTTCACTTTATTTTATCTATAGTTGACTCCCCCACCTGTTTCCTGTCATCCCCTTCAGCTCCGAGCATCTCCTCTTTACCATCATCCGAGATGTAAACAGTATTGAGTTATTAACCTCTAATGGAAACATACTGCAATGGTTTAGTTTATATACACTGCTCAAAAAAACTAATTTTTTTTAGCATTGTACTGTATATGCCACATATTCTTATTACATATATATATTATATATAGTGTGATAGAGAGAGGGAGAGAGAGAGAGAAAAAAGAGAGAGAATAAAGTAGATATCAAAGGTCTTGGTAATTAATGCTAGAAGGTCACAGGCTGGGATTATTCAAATTGAATACTCAACCAAATGCAATTGCATTTTATTTTTTTGAAGATTTGATCACAGTTGAATGTCATTGCTCTGCTATTATATATGTTTATAAATGTTTGGCCCGTTTAAGTTTGTCTGCATTTTGTGAAAGCAGATCAAACCATCCCAATTCTGATCCATTGACATTTCCAGTACAATCCCAGTCCTCTATTGTGGGTCACTAAGTAGCTCCAGTGTGGACTTGGGGGGGAAGGGGGGATTTGCGTCGTCACTGTAAGGATTTGCATCAGCAATCCTCTGGTCACAAGCACATTTCTGCAACCTTAAGGCAGCCGCTGGGCCCACACACATTAGAATAAAGCCTATTAAGGTAAAAGCTCCATTAATACTGGTGATTATGCTTTATGCTCACTTTGTAGCATGACCATGCGTTTTTTGGCTTATAGCTCAAACTTCTCTTATTTCCTAAAGGGTTGCATGCAGGAATTATTGTCAACATTTCTGCCTGGAGCTTGATAAAAGAAAGTACGGCATTTATACTCTGAACCAACAAACCAAGATTGCATGTGAAAACAGAGGGAGGGTTTTTTCCGCTGTGAGAAAATGCAATCAGCCGGTCAGCATTACATGCATCAATAATATGAGGAAGATTGTAATGAGCCCGTTCATCCTTAAGCCCTGCTGCTGAGTTGTGATTGAAATATTTAGAGTGACTAAGCAGAGGAAAACTTTGTATTTCATCTATGTGTCGGTGTGTTCTTGAGTACGCACAGGTAGAAGTGGGTCTGCATTTAGAGACAGAAACCAAAGCCTGAATGTGAGCAGCTCTCTGAGATATTCACCGCACCGCATATGATCTCCTCCTTAAACCAGATGTCCATCTTCAATAAACACGCCACCGTTAAGTGAATCATAATTGTACGTCACCAGCAAAGCAAATCCAAATGTTTGCTGGATCCATTTCATGTTGGTATCTGAATATTTGTACATTCCTAAGTACTGTATTTCTTTGTGTGTCATATTATTTAGCAGGTCACAGACTTACAGGAAAATGAAAACGCCCTATTTCTGACAGAAAAAAACACGGATAATACTTTTGAAGTATACATGTATACATCTGAGTGTTTGTTTTGTTGTGTTTTTTTCAGATTTTTTGGTAATAGTCAGGCCACTCTTGAAAATAAGCTTTGCTTCATCCTGACCTGGCTGGTTTATAGAGAAGATGGATGAATTTACCAAAATCCTAAAACACTCATTATATTAAGTTGAATGTATTTAATCCAGATCTGTCAACAATGGCCACCACAGAGTTGTTTCAGGTATTATTTAATGAAATTATTACATTAACAAAACCATTGTGCAACCAACTTGACTGAATTGGGTAATTGCAGCAGTATCTGTTAAACAGGAACTACGAGTGTCCAGCTAAATAAACGGAGGAACTTAGATTTAACAAAATGCTATCTATTTTACTTTTCTTAACTTTGCGTAAACTAATTTAGAACCAACTTCCTCCGTCTATCCATCTATCCATGTTTTTCTTGGGTATTTCCAGATGTCCCTCTCCCCAGCAACACTCTCCAGCTAATCCTGGAGGCTCTCGAAACGTGAACGCGAACACATGTATTAATTAAAAATGGTATGGTGAAAAAAAATCTTGTGTTCTGAACAGTTGAGGCAAAGAAATTAACTAGAGGAGTCTCATGTGTCTTTCTTGGATATATGGTTTTATTACAGACGGATCCGTTGTAGCAGAGAAGACCCCGGCACACTCAGGTGGGAGTCTCATCATGGAAACCTCCCGGACAGATACTCTCACACAGTTTTATTCGTATAAGGTCACTGGCATTTGTCATGGCCTTGGTCATGAGACATGACCCAGCTATCTTGCAGCCTCAGACAGAACGACACGCACATTATTTGTCAGACATACTGTAACATGAGAAAAGACCTCAGGCGGATATTTTCATTTCCCTATCAGGGTATGAGTAAATTTATTGAATTAAAACAACCTACAGAGTTCAATTTCCTCTTAGTAAGTCTTGTAAATAGAAGTTAATTAATTCATAGGTACTCCTCCTATTTTTATCTATATTACATAGCAATGCAGTAATTAAACCAGTCCTGTAATTACTAAAGAGCCAGACAGCACAATAATTATAAAGCAAGTATTGCTTTTCTTTACTGCTCATATTGCTGAAAGAAACCTACTGAAGTAAGTCTGCTCAGAGATCTGATAAAAAAACAGCTACATTTCTGTTCAGGCAGCAGCAAATGTGTCAGATGCATTTACCTACGAGGACATTTTTCACCTGGGACACTGAGCATTCAGTTGCTCTTCAGTGATCCATGATCTATATTGACCTACATACATAAACCTGCCTCTCTATTCACCTGGTAACAGCGCTCATATCCTGCTGCCGTTGACTATTATCCTTCCTGTGACCCTCAGAAGAAGCTTTCCAAAGGCTACTTACTCTCTGAGACGTAGAGCGGAGGTGGGAGTTTTGTAACCACTGTGGATGGATAATTGGCCGCCAACAAATAGGTCTTACCTTCTCTAAAGCCCACCATCATTCCACTATCATGTGCCATTCCAAGACTCATCCAGAAAACCTCCTTCTTCCTCATAACCACTTTCTAACATTGTACAATTCTTGTTCCCTCACAAAGTCAGAAATCTATCAACTATACATTCAGATATCCAAAGGTTGATTTCACTTGGCTGTCCTTGCCTGGAGTTCCTCAACTTGTGTAAAGGTTAAGGAATTCATCTTTTTTTTTTTTTAACAGGGTTCTTGAATTTAAGCCTTCGCTTAACAACTTCTGCACTTTGATTTAAATAAAAATACTGTTTGTTCACATACACGTAAGAAAAAAAATCTAAATAAAAGATAATAACAATAATAATAATAATAATAATAGGTTTAATTTATAACGCACTTTACGTTTGGATCACATCTCAAAGTGCTACAAGGTAAACGCAGAAAAAAACATCAATAAAAATATAATAATAATTATTAAAAAATCTGACCAAAAACCAGCAATGTTAATTAAAACTTATAGGTTCGGCATGAAAGGAAAGTTTTAAGTCCTTTTTTAAATGTCTGAGTCGTCTGTGGAGCCCTCAGATGGTCAGGGAGGGCATCCACAGACGAGGGGCAGCAGAACAGAAGGCCCGATCACCCATGGTGCTGAGCTTAGTCTGGGGAAGGAGGAGTCGGTATGAGTGGGTAGAACTGAGGGATCGTGTTGAGGTCAGTGGGGTGAGTAGTTCTTTTAGGTAGGGGGGTGCGTTACCATGGATGCACTGGTGAGTGAGGAGAGAGATCTTATAATCAATC